>BGPR01001175.1:76881-173195 GCA_013235015.1 Araneus ventricosus | reverse complement strand
ACTGGAATAATGTATTTCTGAATATGTTCAAAATACAAAAAGTTATCAATAAGCATAGTTTTGGAGTTGAATAATATGTATGAAGGACGGTATGCATGCAAATAAAGCAAAATAGTAAGGAATTTACTGGAATAAGTGTAAAGTTATTCCAGTTACTTCTGAGTGTAAAGTTATTACTATTAAAGATTTAGGTTTTCTTGACGCCGAAAATATATTATCTCCATCTTTTCTAATGTTGATTTTATTTATTGGAGTGATAATTTACGATAATTTCCAAGCGTATGAATTGTTTTCTAAAAAATCCTGCTTTTCATTTCTAATAATAACTAATAGCTATGGTATGAATTTGGTTAATGAGTTATTCGTTTTTATGTTATACAGTGTCTTGAATTTGGTCTATGAGTTATTTGTTCTCGTCATTTGTGTCATATTTGAAATCTGTACTAATTTTGGATCATTGATGTAATTAATTCTCGATATTAGATTAACACCTTTGGAAATTCAAATATTAATGTTAAAATGTGAAATTTTAAAACCTGTTAATCTTACAAACATTTCCATTAACTTTTCATTGGTTGCATAGATTATGGCAAGTTGAGCTATGTGTTGCATTTCACGCATCAGTTTATTGATTTGGTTTTACTTCCAGCAGTGCATTGCAATGAAATATTATTTTCGCTCAGGATTCTTAAATATGATACTTACCGACATGCAAAATCTAATAATAATAACTAACAAGCAATAATTTATATTAATATAATTAATAAGTATTAATAATGAAAAATAATAAGAGATCATTGAACTGACTCGATTTATTCTGCTTCTTTATTAAAACTAATTTTTATTTTAAGTTTATGACGTTCAATAATTTGTTTTTATACTAAGTAATTATATCACTTTTACAGTTATAAAATATTGTTGCTTATAGTGAGTGTCATATTGTATGTCCTAAAAATTTGAAGATGGATGAAGCTTCCATATTAATTGGAATTTCAGTTCAATGAGCAATGTTGCATAATGTGCACAAATTGCAAAAATGTGATCGATGAGTACCTGAGATGAAGTTTGGAAAGTTTAAAATGAAAAGAAATATAAACAAAATATCCTTAAGAATGAAGAAGTTAGAGTACTTAGAGTAAAAGATTATGCAAAACCTTATTACGATATATTTTACGCATCCATTCATAAAAACCGAATAGCTTTTCTTGTTCTCATTCTTAAGAAGAAATTGAAGGAATTTTCAATTAAAAATGCATTTGTAAAGCACGTAATTTAAAGCATTATCTACACTATAAAGAAGTTAATTAATTAACTTTTTTATTTCACTAAGTAACTTCAGTTAATGAAAAATCGGCAAAATTCTCTGTTAGCTTGAATAAATTCAACTTTATTCTACGCTCAGGTAAATTCCTTAAAACGAAAGATGCGTTACATTTATTGTATTACAAATATTAAAAAAAGTAATATTGAAGCAAGGATGCAAATTAACTATGTATATTGCTAAAAATTATGTTTCATATTTTTTTAATCCTTGAAAATCTATTTGTTATTCGTACTAAAAAATGTACATATTATATGAATAAAACTTTATCAGAGATAGTTACGCAGTTAATTCTCGCGTTTTAATACAATCACAAAGTCTGAAACAGAGAGCTGTCCATCGGGAATGAATCGAGATAATTAGAAATTTAAGCATCCGAGTCATCAGGAATTTACGGTCAATTCACCTTCCGGATTTCTGCTCACAATACTGTTTTGCCTTATGGAGCTTTGTCTTCTGGCTGATCGAAATGATCAACTAACTCTGCAAATCGACTGCAGGCACAAGCAGTAAATTGTTGTTAATGAATGAAGCAGAGATGATGAATTGTTACTTCCCCTATGTTAGATTACCACCAATGAGCGAGAATCATTCCGAATTATGTTATGGAACAATCACTTTTAAGACTCGCAAATATATTAAACAATAATTAATTAAATAACCATAATTTCTTTAAAAACTAATGGCGGTTGAATAATACAATTATTTACGATGTAGATGGATGTATCTATTTTAGAAACAGAACACGAGTGCTCTCTATTTATAACGATTTCATAAGTTTTTTAAATAGTGTTTCCGATTTCATTAACGTATATGTGTCCATCTTTTCTTATACGTTTAAATATATTTTAATGTTAAAGTTGACATTTAATTTGAAGAAATCGATTCATATCATTAGGAACATTATAAAATTATAAAAGCATATTTTTATTAAATTCAAATCGCTTTTTTTTTTGAAGAATTACACTGTCCACTGGTTTTTAGGAAAGTAATATGAGGTTTAAATTTACTAATTTTGGATGCAAAATCACAATTCTTCGAATAAATATCTGTTGGAGTATTCTTTATTACAAACTGAATTTTATGTGTCTAAGTAGAGGAAGGGGGAATTTTTATTTATTTTTTTTTGTTTTTCTCAGTTTTCCGTATGTTTCCTAACATTTTACTACACATAACATCAAATCAAGTTACTAATAATAAACCTGTAAATATTTTACTGAGCAGGAATCGAATACATTCATTTTTTCATAATGACAGAAAGACACAAATCTAGCACTCGCTATTTTAGAGAAAAGTTTGTAAGAAGTTGCAATGAAACGCTATGATCCGGTGCCCAGATAATAAAACATTCCATTTTTATTTTTTTAAATGTAGGAAAATAACAAGCAGGCTTCGGAAACAAAGCTAATTTTTATTCCTTACTTAAAAGAAACGTTTGAATTTTTTTTATCGGTGTTTAAGAATGACTACAGCACCTTCACTAGTAGAAATAAAATCGGTTGACTTTTTCGACGCAAGGAACTGAACCTGCTTGACTGTGAGGATCGCAGTTATCTCTTTCCTCACTCTTTCACAGAGTATCCAGAGTACTTTGTATATCAAGAATATTTTAAAGATTTTTTCGAATAATCCATATTTCCCGGAATCCGAACAGAGGTCATCCCCAATTAACTCGGATTCCCGAGGTTCTACTGACTTCTGCGCTTGTAGTAGAAGATGCTCAAAGTGATTAAGTATATACCCAGACGTGTATGCGTCTGCCCATAGAAAATTTGTCTGCTCACGATCTGTCATACTGGTGGCCACAAAAGTGAAAAGGAGCTGACACTTTCCCCCAGAGTGATTCTATATATTATTTTCTTCAGATGGTGCACAGGACCAAACCTATTTCTGCAAGATGTATTGTCATACTGCTTCACATTTATAGACATTATGTTGCTGGATCGTTTGCGCTTAGACACGAAAAATATGCGCACTAATGTCTCGATATACTGGTACGCGATATTTTAAAAATCTTGTTGTTTCAAAACAACGATGTTTATGTTTAAAAAACAAAAAGACTTCTAATTTTCTATGCATCTGATGTGGCATCCTATTTTTCGTTCGTATTTTGTTCCCAAACTATTCATGGTTCGAAAAAGTATTGGAATTGCATTATTTTTGACGTGTTTCTCACTACGCGAAGATCAGACTACTAACAGCTTGCATTTACAATGATGCCCATAAACAATTTCAACTTGCCATTTGTTAAGAGAGAAATATGAGAGTGTTAAAAATTAATGGCAGGCAAACATATCACGCCCTAATTTGATTTTAAGTTTAGCCTGTGTTTTTAAATGTTACGTGCTTCCATTGTCACAATTTCGGCGTTGAGTCGAATAAAAATATTAGTCGCACTTAGAAATCGAAGCATAAGAATATTTAGTTTTTGTTTTGTTTATTAAATTAGAAAACCTTTAATGCACATCCTTTAGTTACAATGATCAAATTTGAAGAGAAGTTCTAAATTTTAAAAAAGCCTTAATTCAGCGATTGGCTTCGTAATAAAGGATTTTAAGAGGACAGAGATGAAAGCAATAACATCTATTACTTTAATGGGAAGTTTCTAAACATAATAAATTAAAAATATGCGAATGTTTGCATTATAGGTACATCAGCTATTTATGATTATCTCGATTCATTCCAATTTAAAGCTCTCTGCTTTTGTCTTTATAATCGTACTAAAACTGTAAACGTTGAATTTCAAAGAAAATAAATGTCGTTGATATATTAAATAGTTTATCATATCAATATTGATTTTAACTAAATTAAAAGAGTGACGTTCTTTTTAAACGAATCGAATTTTAACAGAGACTAAAATTACACTCTGATAATTGATCATTAGATTGATAGATATTTTGTTAACATCTATATGATAGTTTTGACTTACGCAATTCATTTTTATAAAATGATTTAACCATTACAAGTGGTAAAATTTTTCGTAAATTATGCTTATGCTGGAGAACATTAGTTTTTTTCTTTTACGACACGTAAATTCAGAAATTTTACATTACATATACTAGAGAGAAAAAATAACCTTGTATTTTTAATTTTTGTGTGTAAATATAAGGGTATTAAAATATCCATTTCTGATTTCTTATGTTTTGAAAATGATGGAGCATTACTATACTGAATAATAATTTGTCTTTATTTACAGAAGACAGTTGAGGCAAATACTGATCAGAACGAAATTATTAAATAATTATAGCAGCATAACATCAAGCAGTGATGAGGTTGGAATTGGAAATAAATTTATTTTCCCATTTTTCGAGACTGGTCAATTTAACTGAATTTCGATTTATTTCAGAATTCAATGGAAAAACTTTGTTGGCTTTGATAAGATAAAATGATTTTTCTATACGTATGTAACATTGAGAGTGAAGGATAGGAAAATTAGTTAAGACATGTAAGCTTTAAATGAAGCGATTACTTCTATTTCCTGCTGCGTAATGGCTACTTTTCGACTAATAGTTGGGAATACATATAAGTAATTTTATTTATATTCCGAATAAATAAATATAGCCAATGCAATTTTCGACTGAGTACTTTAATGTTTGCTTTCGCTATTTATTTTATTTATTTATTTTTTATTTTTTACTTTTCCGTCCGTTTAGGTAAAATCTGGGTACGATGGAACAATTTACTGAATTTCGCTTATAAGCTACTCTTTACCAATGTCCATCATAATTCTGTGCTAACCATATTATAGTTTTTCATATATATATATCCTAATGAAAAATATATAAATAATGAAAAATTAACAAAATTTTCTCATAATTCCTTCATTAGGAAAAAACAGAGCTAATGTATTTTTCTGAATTTATATCGTTGTGAAATTACTACTAATAATTAGTCGTTGTAATAATTTTACGTAACTATTAAGTTTTTAAAAATATACCCCATTCATTCTATCACTGTGTTTATGGTTGGGGCATGATGGAATCATTGCAGATCTTAGCAGATGTTATGTTTTTAGAAAGGTATAAGGTAAGATTCATATTTAAAAATATCCTTAAAAGGTATTATTATATTAAAAAACAAATATGCAGAAAGAATTTAAATATAATAGTAGGAGACTGCATATTACTTTAAGTGACATAAGAAATGTAATAATATTTCCATTGTACCCAATTTTGTACTTCATTCGCCTTACAACAGTTAAACTCGACGTGAAAGAGCAAATTATTAAACATTTCATTTTAAAATATATAGTGATTTTTAAACATTATCAAACATAAACATATTGGTATTTTCTTAAATTATGAGGCAATTGCAATCCAGTTCATTGGAACGTAATAAGGAAGTACATATTTGAATGAAAAATATTATGATTGTTCTAATTTATCCTCAAACAAAACGAATACACGCGTTTTTGCCAATTAACAAATGCATTAGATACAACTGTAAAAAGAATTCTAAGAATCTTATACATACTTCATACATTTAGCAGATTGAACAAGAGGGATGTTAATGAACTAATTTTAAGAATGCATGTGATTAATCTCCTTACTTGCTTTCAACTTAAATCTCTGGTTTAGCAATCACCAAAGAACTCATTTATTTTAATACCTTAAAATAACACACACTCCTATGTAGGCATATAAACATTTTCGTCTTCCTGCTTTTTTACAAAAGACAGTTTTATTATATGATGCCAGTTAGCTCTATTTTTTTTCTTAAATTACACACAATTTATTTTCTATAACGTTCTCGTAAAATTATTTTCATTGGTTCTTTTTTCATACTTGAAATAATTTTTACATGATTATAAATCACTGTTCATCTCAGAAAAAGTCATATTTCATCACTTAAATCACTATCAGAATGTTTGAATGTGTGTGTTATTCATAAAACTATCGAAATAAATCTTCTAACATAAAGAATACGTGTCATTTGTGTTTAGGAGAAAAAGATAATTTTAAATCATGATTTGTCTATAATATTTTTCTATGGATTATTTAATTTCTATGAAATACAAGAAGATATAGTATTCTTAAATTCCTGTCGAAATTATCATTAAAATGTTTTAAGTAATAGGCGAGAATAATTATTATAAGGAGAAATAAATATTGGGAAGTTTTCCTAAACGGAGGATGAAAATGCATAAAATAATAGAATAATTTTGAATAATACTTGCACTTCAGAATTATTTCAGTGTTGTTCTTTGTAAAGAATAGGTGCATATAAATGCTCTGCGAACAACTTTTTAGCTAACATATAAAAAAATTTCTGTGTTACATGAGTTTTCAAGTCACATACATTTTTTACTGCATTTGTATTTATCTAGCATGCGAAATGCAATGTGTTTTTTCTCGGATTGCCATTTATTCTAGTGATAAAAATCCCAAAAGAGCATCCTATGTAGACTGTTTGAACAGTTTATGAAAATATTCTTTGAAGTAGGAATAAAAAATCATATAGAAAAAGGAGGGGGAAAATGAACCTTCTCAATTGTTGATGAATTTTGAAATCCACAAAGATATTTATGATGCTGTTCAATGCTATTTGGGATATTGATTTAATTATATCAAGAGTATGGTGTGCATGTGATTGTCAAGTAAATCATTTTTTTCATAAGAATGATTTTGTTCTTTTAATTTTCCTTTTGGTGTGCAATGTTTTTATATATTATAATCCTTTCATTCAACTTTTCATTTGTAATTTTGATGTGATCTGTACAGTTTTTAAGTGATTAAAAGTGAAAAAGAACAATGTAAAACTACTCTTGGACATTATAAATAAAATGCTTTGCTAAGAAATGTGATAAAGTTTATTTTTATTATATCTTGACACAAATTTTGAATAATTATTCACATTCAACTGCGCTAACATGGAACTTGCTTCCATTAAAATAAACGCTAAGCATCATTATTAACCGCTTAACTTACTATCCCGAGAATACTCGTGCATCGAATTATCGAAATTTTAGTCTTATAAACTAAAATTGAATCATTAATTAGCTTTATAATTTGACACAAAAAATATGTAGGATCAAATCATGCTTAGTGTCCATGCCTTCTTAGATGAATAAACGACAGCCCCCTTTCAAAAGCTGAGGAGGCCTTTCTTTAGATGAATGCTAAAGAAGATTATTAAGTTTTAATGGTTAGTCAGCTCTCAGAAACTAATAACGAATCTTGAATGGAAATATTGGGTAATATAAGCATCCACCAATATCTTTGAGAGAAATGAAAGATATTGTGTGAATAAATTCCAAAAGTATATTATTAAACGATATTTATTATTTTCATAAAGAAAATATGTCACAATAAAAAATTTACCTTTTAGGCGAAAAACATTTATTCATTCATGAATCAATCTATGAAATACACTGTGATACTACTCAGAATATTCATCTTCAATGAAATGAAAAATTGAAACAGGCAAATTCCTCAAGTGGTAAATATTTATTTTATAAAATATTTGCTTAACTATAAACTATTTAATACGCACTATTTCACATTCTAAAAAATGGATGAGTATTTCTTAAAGTGAGAAATTAATTTATGATTCACCTGGTAAATGAGAGACGACTGATAATATGAGGACTGAGGGTAAAATTTGACCTTCATCTTATGATCTATCATAATTTATAGTATGTCTATCAATTGTTCTAGAAATTAAGAATGAATATTTGCTTCTTTATATCATATGCAATAACAAATTCGTTTCATTTCTGACTATTCACTTAATAAACAATTCCTGGAGTCAAATTCTTTTGACTAATTTATCATATCAGAATTATTACTACTTTGTCTGTGTATTTGAAAAAAAATTTATGGGTTTAAGTTTTTTGATTTTAAAAAAGAAAATAATTATCCATCCATTTCGTGAATGAAGTTCTGACCCTGAAAGAAATATCTATAAAGTTGATGATTCGAATGTTGGTTTTGACATAAATGTCACATCTTATAAATTTTCTAAAAAGTTTATTTCCATAAAAATATCAAATACAATGGAATAGCTGACTGCCAAAGGCGAGATTTTGTGAGAGAGTGCAGTATTTGACAATTTACTAATATTCTTATGAGGGAGGAATGGAAATCAATCTACATGTCAACGTGACTATAAAATATTTGAGAAAGCTTCTAAAATCACAAATTTTTATCAGACAATCTAACTTCTGGTTTCTCCATTATCTTTTTTATGTAAAAAATAGCATATTTGATAAATGATTACAAATACAAGGTTTCCAAGTACCACAAATAAAGTCGATTGTAAACAGATTGTCATAATATTTACAATGAAATGAATTTATTTTAATTATAGAGTATGTTGCTCATCAGAATACAGCAAAATTGGATATCACAAATTTTCTAATATTTCCAATGAATAATATGGTGATACAAGGAGAAGACAACTTTAACTCTATCGATGCAGGAAAGTCTCCCATACGTCCTTCAAGCAAAAGACGATAACCGTCCAGACATGTCACTCTGTCCCCTCCCTTTCGTTAAGTGTGATTGATTTTTACACTCTCTTGCTTTCTTTGATAGAATGGCTCCCCAGATGTGTTTGGGAAGAGGGAATTTCCACAATTCGGACAATGCCAGCTGTCATTATGGTTTTTGAGGGAAAGTGAATTTCCCTGGATCTTGACAGAGAGAGCTCGGACGTCCCATTTTGAGACCTTTATTTCAATGGCCTTAGAAATCGCAGGGTTAAACTGAATAAAAAAATGGTGATGAAGATGTTTTTCAATTATTTCGACGCAAAGAATTTTGAAACCAGTTCTTCTGAACCATTTCAAATTGTAAAGGTAACTTTTAATGTTAATTACAGTATGGTTATCTTTTCAAAATGAATTAACTCTATTTAAAAGATTTTAACTGGTCATTGCTCAGTTTCTTACGTCATGAATCCAACCAACATATCAAACTGAAATATCAACAATCCAAGCTTGAGAGCTAATAAGACTTTTCAATATGAAAAGGTATGTTTAATTTCCGATCTTTGGAATAATACTTATTTAGGATTATATGCCGAATTTATCTAGCAACAGCAATGATTTAAAACACTTTAGGTTATAGGATAGAAATAAACCTCGTTTAGTTTAATTAGGATAAGGTCTCGTTTTAAAGCTACGCAAGAGACTAACCTCATCATTTTGAATGTGGCTGGATGACGAGAAATAAATAAATAAATAAATAGGAAGAATAAATTTTTTGTCGTTCCTTTCACAGAAATCTTAGTTCATTTTTTGAACTAAAAAATGGCTAATGGTTTCTAGTAGAGTGAGCCATTTTGATTTCCTTTTCATTTTGAATAATTTCTTAACAAATTTTCTAAGTATTTGAGTAAATTTTGGTTTCTCTATAGTTCTGGTTGTATTTTTTAAAAATTTCTGTTGAAGCAATTACTTTTTATTTGCTGCTGCGTTTTTTCACAAAAAATCCTATTATTTTCATTATTTTTCATTTTAACTCATTGTTTTTCTTTTAATTTGTTTCTTTTAATTTAAATTTCTTTTATTTGTTTTTTGTATTTCGTTAGATTTAGCTGCATATGCCCTTTTCAGCTATTAAAAATATGTATGTATTTTTATTTTAATCAAATTTAATTAATTAATTTGCTAAAATTTTAAGAATTATAACTATAGATGACGAGAAAGACACTTGAGCCGACATCCCACAGTCAAACCTTGCATAAAAACCAGACTATAATGAATAAAACTTGGAAGAATTCATCTTTTTGTTAGAAATTATTCATCACGTGCATATGGACGAGTTTTCTGTTTGGTTTATTTTGGTTAAGAACATTCAGATACCTAGGATCACTTCCAGATTTGCAGCAATCTTTAAATCTATTTGGATACTGCAACAAAATGTAACCAGCAACTAGTGATTATCTAAATCATTTGGTTAAAAAGTTAACTTCCAAATAAGCTTTAGAAGTCGCTGAAAAGAGCGATAACGAACAATTATGGTAGCCTTTCCACAAAATGAGGCTCTGATGTTAAGTAAACATTGAGAGCTCTAGCAACAGGAATATCAAATTTAATATTTTCAGAATATCCTTAAGCTCTAACATTAAAAAACTTACTTTAAACATCAATTAACATTTTCAAACAGAGTGTTGAAGTTTTGGGCATTCCTATTGATGAAGAATGACACTGGAAGTTGGTCGGTGTAGCGGAAGTTCTACATTACTCCAAAGAAACACGTCCATACTTTGTTTCAAAGCCGTAAAATTTAATCACTAGCTTGTAAACATTTCGAACATACAAAAAAAAAAAATGCTTTAGCTTGGATAGAATCGGTGAGAAAAAAACAATACAGGTCCAAAGTCCGGCATGATTGCTTTTTGACGTGAAAACTTCTTTTCGCTCGTTACAGAGATAGTCGGTCGAACTTTCTTGTGTGACAAAATATCGCCAGATTTGAATCGCTAATAACTACGAGACTAATAATGCGAAAGAATGGTTGACCCCACAACGGATAGATCATATCTGTAAGAGTTTGTCGCATGGTAGTTGTTTTGCCTGTGACGTCATCGTACCAGTGTAGGAGCATGCGCGTGATTGTTATGAATTAGTTTCATGTAAGGTTATAAATAAGTGTAGCGTGGAAACGCGTTTAGCTAGAAGGTTAATTCTGGTGTCATTTTAAAGAGCTTGGGGAGTATTACTAGGACCCAAAGTGAAACAATAAAAATATTTATCAGAATATAAGTAAACATCGGTATTAAATTGAAAATTTCAAACTCCGCATGTTTTTTTATTACAACATGCAGGGTTTTCTTTCGCATTGTACGAAACTTATAGAATACTTGACAATACGTAAAAGGAACATTGTAACAAAATTTGAATTCAAAAATTTGAATATTACGGGAAATATGAGCATTTTTAGTGAATAATGTTTTACTGCGCATACGCGAAATGTAGTTACTGTCAACAGATGGCGCCATCAAAAGCTACTCTAAATAAAACATAAAAAGGCGCAGTTTGGGTCCGCGCCGTAGATTTTTTATAAAAAAGTCGGGATAAAATCATAAAACAAGTGTTTCGTATCAAAGTGTAATTTAATTATCAATCTCTTTAATACAATATTTACGCAGAGTAGTACAATGGTTACTGAATAGATAAATCACAAGTTTATCGCATGTAGAAAGGAACTGTGGTTACACACATTGATACGAAACGCTTGTTTTATGATTTTATCCCGACGTTTTCACGAAAAATCTACGGCACGGACCCGAACTGCGCCTTTCTTGTGTTTTATTTTTATGAATCAATACGATAAATATAGGTCTAAAAAGTGTGAAAGCAGTACTATACCAGCCTCCTTTCAATCATTGTAGGTATGCTTTAAAATTTAATGAGTACAGAAGAACAGTACGCAACAAAAACTTGAAACTTCCAAACTTAAAACTTGATCATCCCGAACTGAGAATTTCGGACTCTCTTCTTCTCACCGATTCAATTAATATGGAGAATCGGTCATCAACATATGGAATCATTTTTCCGAAAGAAAAATTCCAGTGTAAAAGATTTGGAATTAATGACAGATCTTGAAAACCTTTGTATTTTAGAGTTTCTTTAGAACTTTCCAATTTCAGAATCTATAAAATAAAATCTAAATCCATAGGAAATATTTTTGTATAACTTAAACAATATAAATTTTAGAATAGCTTTTATATTATAATTCTTTCAAATGTCTTATATAATATGATTTTAAATTAATTTCGAAATGATCTCTCCTTCTTCTTCAATATTAAATCCAGAACCCCTTTTTTCTGACGGCACTTATTCACCCAAAGATTAGCTGAATTGAAATCATTGCACGGAACTCTTGCAGGTAAATATTCATCGAAAAGATACTCATACAAGTAGAAATATGAAACTTTTTTCTCAATGGAACACATAACAGTAATTGTAGGTGAATGTAACAATTGAATTAAAAATAATAAAATAGAATAGAAAATAGTTTTTTTAAGGTAAGTTGATGATGCCACGAAGAAACATGTAATAACTAGCTAATATACCCGACGTTGCTCGGGATGAAAATGCTTTCATGCTTAATGTAAATTTTGTCGTTTTGTCATGTTTAAAGTAAAAAATAATTTCATATAAAATATTTTAAAATACAAAGTTCTCTTATATTGTGAAGCATTTTTTAAAAATAAGAATTTCGGTTGAGCCAGACGATTCTTAAAACCTGCCGCAAGCTAATTTTCTCCATAAGTTATAAATACTTTTTTAAAGAATGATATAAATTATGAAAGTGTCAACTCTCATGCAAATAAATAAAACGGGTTAAAATATCCGTAATATTTTCATTCAATAGAAATGGCACCACAGTTTATAAAATAGATTTTTTCCTATACATGGAAACGTAGCTTTAAATTAATTAAAAATTAGTTATTTAACTAATTGTCCAGTGAACTTCATTAAAACATTTCTTATGCTTCATAGTATTTATGAACAAAATTAGAAAAAATCTATTCTGTAATTTGGATATCTATAATGTAGAAAATATTTAAACATTTTGGAATTCCATTTTTCCCTGCCCATCAATGACAACAGAAGTTTCTTCATATTATGGCTTTTATCGCCTTGATCTGAAGTACCGTTCTCCTTGTTGTGTTTCTTGCTTGACCGGTTTAGTTAGATTAACATCCGGTTTCGAAACAGAACGGACTTCGTAATTTTGAACCAGGTCAGATGACGAGGACGACACCTGAGCTGGCACTGCCACTCCAAACTTCCGCACCTCACCAGCGGGAGGATGTTTGACCCCTATGTATGATTTAACGTGGAACAGATACGGTGGATCTTCAGTGGAATCGGGTTTCGAGCTCGGAATTCTAACCACCAGGCCACCAGGCCACCTGGCCTCCTTTGCTTGACAAAAAAAAAAACCCTAGGGAATAAAAGATGGAACCTTCCGTGGTCTTCTTTTTGGTGCTTGACAGGATAAACACCGTATAGGGTTCCATTTTTCACTCCCTAGGTCTCTCCCTTTGGTAGGAACGGGACTCTGTGGACTTGAGTGATCTTACACACTGATTAAGATTATTTTTTTAAAAAAAACGTCGAATAGTAGTTAAACTAACGTCATTGGAAAGATGATTGTTTACACTTTAAGACCATAAAAAAATTCCTTCCGTCGTGCAGCAATTAATCCAGAAGCTATTGGCGAAAATCTCAGCAGAAACGCCGAAGTTTGGCTTAATTCTTATTAATCAATTAAACATCTTACGATATTTAATTAAATAATTTGGAAGTCGAAAATAACGTAGAAATGAACTCCAGATATCGTAAAATTTCATGTCGCTACTGTTCACCGAATCGTAGTTCTCGTGTCAGACAGGTTAAAAAAAATGGGTAAATATGCCCATTTAGTTTTAAAATGTCGTCTCTGTAACAAAAAAAATGTACGTATAAGTGCAGCATATATCGTATACAAACGATGTATTGGATGACCGGTTATTAAGATGACATTTTAAAATAACAAATACACACTAACTGACCTTTTTCTGATTTGGTTAATTTTAGCAGTATGCTACGATATATGAATATACGCTGGTGTCCAAAAATAATACACAATTTTGAACATGCTACAAAATTGGAGTTAAGATGGATGCTATGTTCGCAATCAGCTGCTGAGAATTGTGGGACATACTATAGTCGTAAATCACATTTTACATTGGAGATTCGGTTGAAAGGGCAATTAGGAGGTGACCAGAGAGGGGCGAGGACGAAAATGGAGTTTGATCCATCCTGTTTCACAAAAAGCTTATAACGAGATGTAGCATTCATCAATGGTTATGTTTGATGTGCATAATATATATACGCATTTTCGTAAACACAGCACAAATATTCGGAAAGATATAAGGGTTTTCTTTAAAAATCGCAAATTTTTCCGCGTGTTTTTTCCACCAAATTGTACGAAACTTACAGAATACTCGACAATATAAAGAAACATTGTATTAAAATTTAGGTTAAATAATTTGAAAATTACAGGATATATGAGCATAAGTAGTAAATAATTTTTTACTGCGCATGTGCAAAATATAGCGTAATTTTTCTTTCATAACTTCAGAGCCAGATATATAGGGCAAGTTATATAAAAATTCCAGTTCAATACCGTTAGTATTCAGAAAGATATCAGCAATGCAAAGAAGTAAATTTCGATACACTCTGGGAGAAGCTAAATCTTCGAAGAGTAATATTGAATTTTATGACAGTTGAATATCCTGAATGCTCATGTATACTTTTAGAATTTCATTGAATGAATGTATGAATTTTAGAATTTGGAATTACGGTTTAGTCACAGCAAAGTTGAAAAGTTGGTGAAAATCACGAACACTTTTGCATAGATGGAGTCTCATAGACACACTAGACTAATAGTCTCTATAGACTATATAGTTAATAGTCACATAGAACTACTTTAGTGACAGTTGAGTAACGTAAGTAAGTCTACACCCCTCAATCCCAGCGGCCGTTTCGATGAGACAGCCTCCCGTCTAATTTTTTTCTTCATAAAAACATAGCATAATCAGTAGCTACGAACTTCTTCCGCCAGTTGTGCTTAAAATCAAATATTTCATCACAAATAAAATTCATAACTGTTTCGTAATTGAGAGAAAAATTATCGTTTCAGAAAATGACTAAAAAAAATAAAATATAAACAAAGGGAATAAAAAGTTATGGACTAAGCATAGACTGTGCTACATATAGTTAAACTATGTTTCCAAATTTTATTTGCAATTTATTTATATTTATTATACATTCAACGATATATCAACCAATTTATTTTTAATCACTTTCATTTTCGTTGGCATCATATAACTAACTCTTCAGTGCAAAATATAACATTTCAAATTTTATAACATTTCTTTGCAGTAGAGCTATTGGCTTCAAGATAAATTACTATAACATTTTTTACCATATCTTAGCACTTAAATTCTTTTTCTTATCACAACTTATTCTAAAATATTTGCATAAAGCAATAGATTAGAATAAATTATTTTGAAATTTGTTATCATTATATGATACAGACATGTGTAAATAAAAGCTTGAGGTTGTTTTCAAAAATCGCCTATATTTCAATTCTATTTCCTGAATGGAATTTGATAAACATAATTTCCAAGGAAATTTCAATGATGCTCAAAAAGTTGGTCATAAATGTTTCTCTGCATGCAGTCATAAGTTTTATTCAAAGTTTTTAAAAAGCATCAACAGACTGCTCAATAAAGCATCCAGCAGAGTTTAAAAAAAACAATAAATATTTTTCTATGTGTGATGACATTTTTTTAATTTGATGGGCTTTTAGACCAGAGTCAAAAGTTACAGATGTTTGAATACAATCAGCTTCTTTTACTTAACTGAATTCTTTTCTGAAGTATGTTTAGAATGTGTGATATTTTTTTTCTTTCAGGGGCACAAACAAATTTATATTTCTTAATGGGGTAATTTATAAGAAAAAATAGAGTTGGTGCTGCCATCTGTTGTCTTCATTAAGTACTACAAACGCATTTTTTTAAATATATTGTAAAAAGACTACTGCTTGGCTAAAAAAGAATTTCTGAAAAACTTGGCTTGGCTAAAGAAGAAACCACCGCCCCTAAAAGGGAACAACGAATTATTCAGTTTTCTTACCATTGGGTTACCTCCTGGGGTCACAACGAGCAAGCAAAGTGGAAGGCATTAGCTCATTGGTGGACATCTGATCAAACAAAGCCTTTCGTGCACAATATTCACTAATTTGCAGGAACTCTAGACTGTCAAACGACAACAAACTGCTCAACTTCTTAGCCTACCTTCGACCAGTTATCACCTATGCAAGCCCAATCTGGGACTGCACTGCCAAAACCAACCTTAATAAACTTGAGACACTCGAAAACAAAACCATTAGGATGATAGCCCGTGCACACTGGTACCAAAGAACAGACGAAATCAGACATGCCCTTAACATTCCCTCCCTTAAACAATTTATTCACAAACTCTCCACCAAATTTTATTCGTCCCTCCCCACTATTGCAAACCCCGAAATTGCCAAAATCCCAAATTATGATGTCTCCAACAGCAACAATTGTAAAAGACCTGGCTATACCCTCAACTTGGTTGACAGCTAGCCTCCCCCGGAGCCTTTCGCTCTTCGTGTTTCCCTTTTCTGCCTCAATTCATTTACCTCCTTTCTGTATTAATACTATTATATTAAATAACTAAACTAGAAAAAAAGAAGAAAAAAATCATTCTCTTATTTAATGATAAATTCATTAATTATCTTCTTTATGCTCTCTTTAATACAGATAGCTGTCTTGTCATTTAAACTTATTTTATTATTAAAATCTCATAAATTTTTCTGGTACATGCATTTACAATCAGGTTTATTTCCATTTCACTCAAGCCATATCTGTCGGATTTATGGGTGGTGGGGCCTGCGGCCCCAATGAACCATAAGTAATACCATCAATTCAAGGCTTCGCACCACAGGAAGCGAGGAACTCGTAGGTTAAGATGTACCAAGTGAGACTTATTTTGCAGTGGCATTTGGAACCACTAGTTTCACGTTTCTGCATGTGGTCACAAACCGGGGCAGAGTTACTGCAAGCATTGCCAATAGGAAGCGGAGGACTTGCTGTGTAAGATGAACCTAAATGGGATTTAAGTTACAAGGACATTTGTGGCAACTGGTATTTCACATTTTTCCGTGTGGTCACAAGCGCATATTTACGGTTCCTACATAGTACGGAATGAGGTTGCTTCTGATTGGCTCTCAGCGTCACGTGGCTTGTCTTGTTTGTTAATGATGTAACAGCACCATGTTTAGGAGGGATTTTAATTATTATTTTGTCTTCTGCTATCGCATCATGGATTAAATAAAATCTTCTAATTATGATTATTTGGATGTTTCTCAGGAAAATGGTGAATACATTTTCAGAATAAAACAAATGAAGGACGAACCTTCAACATTGGTAAGTACCGTTTAGTTTCACGACGTCATTTAGAAGCAAGCCAAGTCACGTGACTCTAAGAGCCAATTAGAAGCGACCTCATTCCCTACTAAGTAGGAGCCGTAAATATGCGCCACGCACAAGCCGGGCCATAGTTTCTGCTAAGGTTACCACTCTGAGGTTACTTTTGGGAGACCACCACGGAAGCGGAGATGGGAAGTCAGAATGACTTCGATCCGACTGACCGATGACTGGCCATGAGAGATAGAGTGCATGGATGATCGGATGAAGTAGCATTTATTTCGCAGGGGACACACAAGCGGATCTTATAATGTACAGGTGTGGTTGGCCTTCGTAATATTCAGAATATGGACTGAAGACAGTTTCTGTTTAATTACTGTTGTGAGGTGGTGAGAGATGCGATGCCATTAAATGCCACCAGCTGGAGTTTCTTCCTTCCAGTTTCTCGTATACTCACGTGACACTATTTGTATTCAGTTCATGGTTTACTGAATAGAATCGAGTATGTAGTTTGGATTTCTTAACGTTGAGAGATTAGGTTCAAGATTTGGTGCAGATCTACAATTTTGATGTAAATATTATAAATAAAAATTCATCTATCGAGCTATTTGCGTTTCTTTGTGTTCACGCGCACACGAACAGATAGTCAACTCTTGGGCGTATTTGGTGAAACATCTTATACAAATTTGCGATTCTCTTGATATTGTTACAAAAGTTTTTCTGTGGGTGTATGGTGTAAACAGTCCAACACGCAGGATAATGGAGAATGAAGGTTTATTCACAAATATGCAGGAAAACACGTAGCACAGGTGCAGGAAACAATAGTTCTTGCACAGATTAGCAACGTAAACAGACAAAATTTCACAGTTAATAACAGTTCAGCACTTTGATATTTAGCAACACAAGCAGTCAGCAAATAGCCAATAACGACAATAACAGCACTTTCAATAGCGCTCAGCTCACCAGCTTCCTAGCTCGCACTGTAGACGAAATTCTAAAGTCGTTCCAGTGGATCAATACTCCCCCTCTGATCCAAACGCGGTCCTTATATACTCTCTCCGACAGGCCGTGACGTCACATGGAGTTTTCTCGTATATTCAAGCGTATTCCCTTTCCTAATAGAGATATCGAGAAAAGGGTCGTATTTTCAGGAATCATCTATTTCTCGCCAAGGTAGCCAAATTTGTCGCCAAGGTCAGGGGTCCCGGATCGGCCGATGCCCGTCACTCCATACTTACCCCCGGAAATCGCGCCCCCCCCCCAACTATAAGACTAGCTAGGCAGGAAAGCGACATTACATCTTTGCAACAATATAGAGGCCAAATATTATTTAAACAATTAGTTGCTTTTTCTGAGCTATCGTGTTCGTGTGCACGTGGACGTTAACCGTAAGACGTGGCTTAACATTGAAGGATTTTGTTCAAAATTTGAGAGAAATCTGCAGTTTTGGTACTAGGACCACACATTGACTTTTATCCATTTAGACTATTGCGATTTTTGAGTATCGTGCTCACAAATAGATCGATACGAACACTACGTTCTACCCCCGCACCCGAGACCATGGCTACCGATTATCCATGTATCTTGTAGTTAAATAGATCGACAGACAGGCAGACATAATTCCTAAAATAGCTTTTTCGGCAAACACTATGCGGCTCTTACTTTGTGATTCAGATCAAGCTAGTTTTTATTTTCTAGTAAGTGGATGTTTCTTTACTAAATATTGTTAACTGGTAAAAATCGTTATTGCCATTGCCAATTCTACTATAAATCTTTTGAGTTATAAATCATTTAACCCTTTCTAAGGCGTGGCAAGTATATTTGCCACCAAATTCATGGATTTTTAAAAGCAATTTTTAAGGTTCGCATAAGTTCTAGTCAAATGTTTCGGCGAAACCAAAGCCTAGATGTTCCAATTTCTTATCTGAAACCATAACTAAGTGCCTTGACTTGGTGATTAATTATTAATTAATAAAATTAATTAACAAAAACTGAATGCCATCCAATAAGCTGAATGAATTTCTTTTCTTAAATTAAAAACACTCCCAAAGTTATTTTATTATACCTCTACTAGAAAAAAAATGGGCCTTTAAAGGGTTAATTCCATTGTTTTTTGCTGAAACTAGCATCGGATTTTCTTTAAATGGTGCAATATAAACATTTGCAATTAGAATAAAATAAAAAAGTTCTTCAATCGAAAATAATAAAAGGCAACTGCAGAAAACTTCAAGAAAATATCTTTAGACCGGCTAAATCATTGTAGGCATACGAGCCACCATCGGGTTTAAGATTAGATTACTGTCTGTATTTGTCGCGGACATTGATCGGGCAGTATAAGGATATTGATCCGAAGTTACAAAGTGAATTAAAATTCATTTCTCATTGAATTATTCAAAACCTGTTTCACCCTTGACAGCTCCCTTAGGATATTCAAAATGACGGTCACTTGGTCACTTTAAGGCCCTCTCCGATATTCTTGCCCCTTCCTGGAAGGCTTGCATCTGAAATTGTTCGGATTAGCATATTGCGTATTGATTCAGTTTTATTACGGCGGCGCTTGACTCAAGCGGGGCGTAACTGGCTATTGAGCTTAGCGTGGTCTTGTAAACACGGAATTTATTGTCAACCGCCAGTAATGAATTCTGGTGCAGCGAGACATGCAAAGCTGTTTTGATGCCTTTGAGATAATTCGAGATGCCCTTTATAAGCGATCTGAGTTTGAGACTATAATCAAGGGGGAAATGCTGAAGAGGATGCGTTTGGACTATTAGCTTGGAGACAGAAGATGCAAAAGACTTTGGTGGCAGCGAATAAATACGATGAAATTATAAAAGTCGTGATTTCATTCTACTATACTTCAGAAATGAACTTCTTTTACTTTACAATATTTGTCAGCTTCCTGAAGCGCTAAATCAATCCTTACACTCACACGAGTATAATTATACATCTTATTACCTTTCGGAGTAAAAAGGGTTCATAATAATAATTCGCGATGCACTGCATAAAACTGAATTCGAGTGAAATTTGGTCAACGTTTTACGAAAATTCTTTTTAAAACCAAAAGAAAAGAATTTACGACTTTTCTGATGTTTTAAAATGATAATCAAGTGGATGTTGCTAGAATAATTTTTATCTCAGAGTATTTTATGCCTATCTCGGCGAGAAAGTTTTATTATTGCCTTGAAATATTAATAAGATCCGTGAAATATGAGCATCTGTAGATGCATTCGCTTAACAAATGACAGGGAGTTAAGATTTTGATTATTCCCAAAAATATTTCGACTTGTCTTTTCTGTCTGTTCACTTTCTCGTATAGGAAGTGCAGGAGAGAAGGTTTTCCAATCGTCAAAAAATTCAATCCTCACGTTTTAAGCCTTCCTGAGTCCGAAAAAAACATATGTCTTTGAATATAGTAACAAAAAGTCGTTCTGTTGGTGTATAGTGTAAACAGTCCAAAACGCAGGATAATGGAGAATGAAGGTTTATTCACAAATATGCAGAAAAACATGTAGCACAGGTTACAGGAACAATAGATTTTGCACAGATGAACAACGCAAACAGACAACAATTCATAGGTAATAACAGTTCAGCACTTTGAGAGTTAGCAACACAAATAGTCAACAAATCACTATTAACGACAATAACAGCACTTTCATTAGAGTTCAGCTCACCGGCTTTCTAACTCGCTCTAAAAGTCGTTCCAGTCGAGCAACACTACTCAATACCGCTCTGCGTCTAACAGCTTACTAGCTTGCACAGCGGATAGAACTCCAAAGAGAGATTCCAAACACGTTCGCACTCCAAGGCGATCCCAGTCGATCAACATTCATTCACTCCGTGATCCAAGCGCACTACTTATATAGTCTCCCCCGGCAGGCCATGACGTCACATGGAATCATCTAGTACATTCAAACGTATCTCCTCTCCTAATAGAGATATCGAGAAAATTCCAGTACCTTTGAGATCCCATATTTCTTTGCCAAAGTCTCCAAATTTGTCGCCAAGATGATCGCCAAGTTTGTCGCCAAGGTCAGGGGTCCAGGCCTGGCTGTTGCCAGCCATCCCATACTTACCCCTGTAAAAATCTCTTTCCAACCATAAGTCTAATATTGCTGGGAAGCGACTTTCCATGTTCGTGAGAATACGATATTTCAAAACCAACCTAGAAAGGTAAATCATCTATACACCAAGTAATAGTAAGTTATCTCTACACCAAAGTTGTGGATTTATGTCAAATTTTGGGTGGAATCAGATAAACGAAAGTCAAGTGTTCACATGCGCACGGACGGATCCATCCGTCCGTGTGCATGTGAACATAATAACTCAAAATCTCAACGATACAAATGAATGAAATTCGGCATATATTTTTATCACTATAATCGTAGATCTGTATCAAGATTTGGACTCAATTCGTTAATTGATTGTCCGTCGGGCATTTTATTTGCATGGTTGGGATAATTCAACGCAGAAAGTTAAGTGAATGGATTTTGGCATGTGATTTTTATACCAAACCTGTACATCAGTGCCAAAATTTGGTCGAAATAAGTAAGCATTCCGAAGTGCATTCTCGATTATCTTCTATGCTGAACACAAATGATACCACATTGTGGAAGTATACAAGAAAGTCGTGGGAAGGACAATCACGCTAGATTTTACGAACAAGAACAGTTAGCTTAGCTCAATTTTACGTAGAATCTTTCTGTTGCAATTAATGAGTCTAACATTATACAGGGTGTTCCGAAACTCATGGACAAAAATTTAATTGATGATAGAAAACATCTAAACAAGCAATTTTCACCGTGCAATGCATGGGTGGAGAGCAGGCGGTGAACCGCTAGATGGCGCTGTAGTGGAAAGCATAAAGCGCGAGTTTTCTTACACATCGCCATTTCTGTCGTGGATTTCAGAAGGCATGACGACGTATTGTAATCAGGAAAGAGCGGACATGCATTTGCTTGTCCTTGGGAATGGAAATGCTTTGGAAGCAGAAAGACTGTACAGGCAGTGCTTCCCGAGAAGACACGTGCCGGACCGAAAAATGTTCGAGAGATTGCATCGGTGCCTGAGTGAAACAGGATCCTTTGTCACCGGCATGCATGCTACAGGGCGTGGCAGGAGTGTGCGGATGCCACAAGTCGTAGAGGACATTCTACAAAGAGTGGAAGATCGTTCGGATATCAGCACGCGAGAGGTTTCCCGTGCCATAAATTTGCTCCACTCGATTGTTTGGCGAGTACTACGGGACGAAGGATTACACCCCTAGCATGTACAGAAACTGCAAGCCTTCATGCTTGCAGATTATGCGCCACGTGTCGAGTTTGCACGTTGGTTTTTGCAACAGCTAGCATCGCATCCTGATTTTAGTTCACATGTGTTATTCACGTATGAAAGCACCTTTACTCGTGAAGGCATTTCTAATGCGCACAACCTTCATGTGTGAGCATCTAGCAATCCGTACGACACACGTCCTCATGCGTATCAGAAGCGTTGCAGCGTAAATGTTTGGGCTGGAATAGCGGGTGGCCATTTGATCGGCCCATACCTTCTGCTATTCCGACTGGACGGCAGAACATACCTCACATTTTCACAACAGGTATTGCCAGAGTTCTATCACCTCTTAAATTTTTGCCCATGAGTTTCGAAACACCCTGTATTTAATCAGAAAAATCATTTAGTTAAACACGTTCACATCGGCGTATACCAAGGATGCCTCACACTTGACTGCACACTCGCGGCGTGTCTCATCGGTGGTTCACAGTTGGACATTCCATTGGACGGCGTGTACCACCTGTGGCTCAGACTTGAATGTACCATCGGGAGGCGTGTGTCGTCGGTGGCTCACAGTTGGACATCCCATTGGACAGCGTGTACCACCGGTGGCTCAGACTTGAATGTACCATCGGGCGGCGTGTGCTACCGGTGGCTCACACTTGAATGTACCATCGGGCGGCGTGTTTCATCGGTGGCTCGCACTTGAATGTACCATCGGGCGGTACCACATAAGTTTTCACCGACATGTACCACAAATTTTCATATTGCGCATTAGTTCAGCGCCGCCCGATAAAGCAAAGCGCTCTTGGGGGTGCCGCCCGGTGGCAAGAAATGCAAATTTCAGAGCCGGCGTGAGCTTGTTGACTCCTTACCATACAATGACGTCTCTGAGACGAGCATCGAATTGCAGAATTTTTGCTATTTAAATCCGTATTTAAGTCAACGCAACAATTAATTTCGAATACAAAAATCACGCAAATATCCTTCACCATCTTAAATAGATTGAAATAACAAAAAATACCCCAAGTGGGTGGTGGCATCTAATTAGGAGGTTAAATAAAATCGTGTGCCAAGGGGTTAAGAAAGGGGTGAATAATAGGAGGTGGGATAATAGTTACGTAACCTTCGATTATTAAGCAAGACAAAGAACAAACATTGGTATTATATTACATAAATTGTTACGTCTTCTATGTTTCAAGAAATAAGAATAGTTAATAAGAACAATATTACTATTTTTTATTCTTTTTTAAAACAAAACTTTGTGTTATCTTAGCAGAACTTCAGAGCAAAAGGCATGCGATTCTGTTTTAGCGCTTAAGTGTATTATCTCGTCGCTTAAGAAGCAACACCACCCATCTCAATTTTTTGAAATTTCGCAGAGGAAGAAAATACTCAATTTTTCGCAACCAATAATGGATATTTCTGAATTTTTTTTAACATCTGATATAAACATAAAACTGCATGTTCCTACCAGATGAGAAAAAAATGCAGAAATATTCGTTATTGGTTGCGAAAAATTGAATATTTTCTTCCTCTGCGAAATTTCAAACAATTGAGATAGGTGGTGTTGCTTGCTAAGCGACGATCTTTTAACCTTGCGATACCAAATGCTTTCAATATTTTCATGTTTAGCACTAAAATTTGTGAGTGTGTTGTGAATATTCAGTTGAGGAAGCTTGAAGCGAGGATGAAAGTCGATTTCAAAATGAAAAGTTGTAATAAAAATGATCGATAAGAAAATCATATAGTAAAACTCTTTCTCTCTCTATGTGCATATACAGATATAAACTTCAAATAACTCTTTTATGAGAGTTATTATTTGCGAGTATGTTTATATGAGCATTATTTTGTGCTCTATGTTATGTGAAAATGATAATTTACCTCCGTTAGTTCCAAAATATAACAGATACGCAGGCCGCCGTGGCCTAGTGGTAAGGTGTCGACCACGGAGTCGAAAGGCTCCAGGCTCGAAACCCGATTCCACTGAAGATCCGACGTGTATTGGGCCTGCTGCACGCTAAATCATACGTCGGGGGCTGGTCACTGGCGAGGTGCGGAAGCTTGGAGAGGGGGCGCCAGCTCAGGCGTCGTCCCCGCCATCTGACCGCGGTTCAAAATGAAGAGGTCCATCCCAAAATAGCCCTCGTATTGCTTCAAAACGGGACGTTAATATAACTAAACCAATAGATGCACGTGAAATCTGCATCTACTAACTTTTTAACGCATTACTCTTTGAATTTTTCTTGCGCAATACGCATTTACATTCTCATTAGGCTTAGTTATTATAGTCATGAAGAATACACTATCACAACCGGATGATCATATCATACCTTAGGTTTTATATCCTCGAGATGCATTGTGACCATTTAACCCTTTCTTGGTCGGATATATATATATATATATATATACAGTCACTCAAAAAAGTATTGGGACACAATACAAGTTCAGAGGATTTTATCATAACGTATAACTTAAATATACAAATGAAACAAACAAAAAGAAGTATATCACATTTTGATAAATGTAAATCATAGTAACTCAAACAAAATCCATATATTAATGCAATTATGATTACAATTTAAAGTAAAAGAAATCAAGTCAGAAAATCTGCTCAAAAAAGCATTGGGACACAATACAAGTTCAGAGGATTTTATCATAACGTATGACTTAAATATACAAATGAAACAAACAAAAAGAAGTATATCACATTTTGATAAATGTAAATCATAGTAACTCAAACAAAATCCATATATTAATGCAATTATGATTACAATTTAAAGTAAAAGAAATCAAGTCAGAAAATCTGCTCAAAAAAGCATTGGGACACTGTCCAATAAATTAAGAAAAAAATATGAACTTGATAGTTAATATCTCGTTGGGCCACCCTTGCACTTTATGACCTCTCGCCGTCGATTTGACATGGATTTGATCAATTTTGCGCAAAATGATCCGTTGATTTTGACCCACTCTTCGATCAGATGTTTTCTTAACTCCTGCTTGTTAGAAATATTGTGTTCATTGATTTTTTACTGCAAATAATCCCACACATGTTCAATGGGATTAAGGCCTGTACTCTGGGCAGGGGTCTTAATCACACCAGGACAGTGGTAGAGGACCCATAACTTGCAAATATCAGCAGTATGTTTGGGGTCGTTATCCTGGTGCAATTCAAAATGTCTCGAGTTTCCGAATTTGCTCGCACTTTGCTTTAAATTTCGCTTGAGAATGTCAAAGTAGACATATTTATTCATTGTACCATTTATAAAGTATAAGTTCCCCACAACAGAGCTTGCCATGCAACCCCAGACTAATTGGTTTCCACCTTAATATTTTACAGTAGGCCGCAAATTTTTAATATGCAATGCTGTATTTGGTGTGTGCCAAACTTTTCGCTTTTCATCCGATCCGAAAATGTTATATTTGCTTTCATCCACAAAAATTACATTTTCCCAAAATTCTGTTGGCTGCTTTACGTACATTTTAGCAAATGTCAGTCTAGCTTTTCGATTTGCTTTGCTGATGTAGGGCTTTCTCCGAGGTACTCTGCCATGATACTTATGTTTTCTTAAAACATTTGTGACAGTTTCAGGATTTACAGATTTCCGGAACCTACTTTTACATTTCAGAATCACTTTTACTGCGCTAGTTCTTGGATTAATGTGAACTTGTCTCACAATTCACCTCTCTTCACGTTCACTCCTGTAAATGTCTTGGACTTCTGTAAATGTCCTTGGACGCCCTGATCTTTGCTTGTTTTCAGCACTATTTGTTTTTCTTAAACCTGCGAATAATATTAAAAACAGTAGAATTACTGAGCTTCAAAATTTATCCTATACGACGAACTGATTTTCCGTTTTTCCAATGACTTATTACCAGATTTCGCACATCAACCGAAATATCTTTGTTCCTCGCCATTGATCCATACGCAATCTTTTCTGCTGATACTTTATGTCTAAAATTATAGTCTAAAAAAAGTGTTAGTAAATTAAATTTTATTGATGCGCTATATATTTCTTAAATTTCTCATTTCAAAACTGTCCCAATACTTTTTTTGACACCTGTTTGCGTTTAAATTATATTTAAAAGGCTAGATCAAATTGTAATTCTAAAATAGTAAGTAAATTTCCCTTATACACTGTATACCAAATTTTAAAGCATTTCTTGATTAATTTTGTTTTTGTTTTAATGCGATTAATATTTTTATAAATAGCTTTACATGTTATGCATGCCAATACTTTTTTGAGTGACTGTATATAACGTTATTCCTTCAAGTGAAGTGTAGAGGCAGTCGAAGAAGATTGCAGTCGTTTAAGTCCCAAACAATTTATTGCATTTCGAAAATGGGCACGATTAAATTAGTTCTAGAGTACTCAATAATAGAGTAATAATACTTTCAAGAGATTATGGGAACATTAAGGCCATGGCCAGGACTTGCGCCTAAATCGGCGTGAGTTGCTCAGTGCGTCACATGATCACAAAGGAGGAAGTTGCAAGACGCGGCGAGTTTTTATAATACCGAAACGGGAAAAGTACCGAAGTTGAGGCTCGAGAAACAGTGCGACTCTTGCGAGTCTAGTTACAGTAGAAGTTTTTTTATCATAGGGTTGAAGTAGAAGTAATTTGTTCGTAATATATATATATATATATATATGAATTTTCGACCCCCAAAAAGTATTTTTTTAATGCAGAAAATACAAAATGATTATGTTTTCCATTCAAGGAGGGAAATCTTACCACGAAAACACGAAGAAAGTAGGGCTATTTTCGCCATCTCATAGCAATATTCAGAAATACAAAAAATAATCGCGGATTGTAACGAGACATGTCAGCAACGACGATTTCACTTTCAGCGATGCAATGGACCTTATGCATGTGACGTCACATCCTCCGACACGTGACTTGCCGGAGGCTGCCATTGGTCAGTCTTAAACAGCTGACTCAGAACTGCTTTTATTTCTGAGTCGCTTATAGGCCGATCGTTTTGTTTATTCCTCCACAGCTGTTTTTCTATACTCTCGAACCCAAACGGTGCATAAGGTCCATTTTCCCCTTCGTCGCATCACACGGGACGCCGACCGTACGGGCACCGAACGTACGAAGTGCGACGCCGACCAAGAAGGGGCGAAGGATGGAAATAATTGCGACTAATGGAGAGTTTACACAAATGCATGGTCATTCGTACCATCCTTCAAAAAATGTATCTATTTGAATGCAAAATACATTTTTATCCACTTTGCATCTGCAACAGTTGGAAGTCAATGTGTTGGGAGACGTCACTTTTTCCGCCCGTTAAAGACAAGTGAGATTCTCGTACAAGTCTTTCCAACCGGTTGGGATCTCGCTGGGTCGAAAAAAGGACTCCGATGTCTCGCCAGCTCTGTACCTGGCGTAAACGCTATTCGCTAGCGAGAAGTGTTGTTTCGATATCAGAACTCATCAAATTTTCATTTAAAATGGAGGCTGCTAAGACGTTAATTGTGTTTTGAAAGGGTTTATCGGGATAAATGTAATCCATTTGACCAATCTGAAGAAGAGTTTATCAATTACTTTAGATTTTTTTAAAAGTAGTTAAATCTTTTATCGAATTTAAATAATTTAATCTAATAATTTAATACGACAATCTAAAGTAATTAAATCTTTAAAAGTAGTTAAATCATTTACTACTCCATCAAGATAGTCAATAATGATAGTTGATAATTAGATTAAAAGATTAAATTACTTAATATTTTCTTATTAAATTAAATTAGGGTAACATTTTTTTTAACATTGAGTGTGGAATGACTTTCCTCATTCCGTACAATTTTCTTATTTGGGTTTTAATTCAAAGAAATTTGTCAAATATTTACAAAGTAATTGCAAAATCTGACAATAAAGAATTTTTCTTGCTCCTTGATAAAGGTGTAATTTTTTTAATGTTGTGAAAACTTGCTGAATTTAATGACTTTTTTTCATGTTTTATTTTCTTATGTAATTGGAAAAATAAACAAATGGTTTGTAATATTAATTTATAAGATTTATTCATGTTAAAATAATTGGCATGGAAAAAAGTTTATTACTTTTCCTCTCTGTAGAAAACCGGTAAAATTACATCAATATATTGAAAAAAGACTCCAATTTATGTTCTATAAATGTATAATATTATTATAAATGTATATTTTGTAAAAGATAAATGGTTTAACCCCCCCTTAACAATGGACTTATGAAAGCAAGAAAGATGCATTATAATGCATCTTATAAGAGCAGAAGTTAAATCTTCCAACCTCTTACACTTGGTGTCTTTTGAAAAGATGCGATCAACTTTCCCACTTCAAATTTGTGGATATTTTTCAAAATAATCCAACATAATTTCGAATCGGGAAGCAAATGTACGCTTCTCCATAGTTCCTTTGGCGATTCAAAACTCGAACTGAATCTGAAACCATAAACAAAAATATCGCAGACGATCGCTTGATTTGCTGCGCGCGCAGCAGAAATACATCACTTCCTAGCGTAAAGCGAGATGTTCGAAACGACCGAGGTTCGAGAATCAGACCCCTTCTTTCGGTCGAGGAAAAGCCATTAACGTCCCGCGGTCGAAAGGCGAAAGGCTCCCAACCCAACCGGAGTACGAGAATAGACCCGTAACACTCTGGTCTGAAGGAGCGCGAGGGCTGTTAAGTTAGTTTTGTTATATTAATGCCTCGTTTAGAAGCAGAACGAGAGCTATTTGGGGACGGACCTCGTAATTTTGAACCGCTGAAGACTGTTAGGAGACGGATCTCGTAATTTTGAACCGCTGAAGACTGTTAGGAGACGGATCTCGTGATTTTGAACCGCTGTAGACTGTTAGGAGACGGACCTCGTAATTTTGAACAGTTGAAGAGTGTTAGGAGACGGACCTCGTAATTTTGAACCTCTGAAGACTCTTAGGAGACGGATCACGTGATTTTGAACCGTAATCAGATGAACAAGTCTACACTTGAGCCAGTACTTCCCGTCTACAAATTTCCATGCTACGCACCAGCGAGAGAACCACTTTAAAGTTACCTCTGGAGACAGACTTTGGTTCAAATCATAGCCAGGTCACGAGACTTCATTTATTTGCTCATACCGACATAGCCTACCCAGAGAGTGGACTTCTGAGACGAAACCTCATTTCTAAACTTCGATACACTTTCACGTAAGGATATTTGACCTATGGCATCGAATTTAATGCAAGCCAGGCCATCATAAACTTCAAATCTTCGGCATGAAAGATCTTGAGTGTTTACATGGATCGTAGATTCAAGGTTCTACGATCCCTCCATCCGAGGTCCTGTGCAAATTAATTACCTTTATGCCTCGTTTCTGCAAACCTGTATTCTTGAATAAACACATCGCACCTTATCAACTAGATAATGTTCGCCTGAATTAAAATTTTTTTCTCCGAACTGCTGTCAGTAACAAAGGTCCGAAAGTCCATTCAGAGAGAAAAACCCGACGGAACTAAAGAAAATTTCTAACCGAACAGAAATTATAAATATCTGAACGTTTTAGCTATCGAACATTTTCATTTCTCCAATCCATTATTAATAATAAAAAAATATGATGAAATGGTACTTATCTTTCACGCTGGGTTCGAATTTTGATAAAATATACCTATTCCTGTGATATCGGATTTTGATAAAAATCCGTGAGTTTGGTTATTGCGAGACGTCAGTCCAATGACGTCGTAATTTTACCCGAAATCCTATGCGCTTCCATTATATATAAGCATTACAGATGACTGCACATTTTAGAAAGGTTGAGTGTCCTCTACAGAATCCAAAATGCCAAAGAGGAAAGGGGCAGCATTGTCTGAAGTGGATGAAGGAAAGAAACCCAAGCAAGATCCTCCATCTGAAGAGGCGGCGGAAGAAATACCACGTGAACCTGCAGCTGAAACATGCGAAGCTGCCACTTCCGGTCCAGATGCTCCTGAATACTTCCAGATTATTATTACAGGCCCCAAAGGATGCGGCAAATCGTGGTTGGCGCTGTCCTATATGAATGAGCTATTCCCACCCAGTGGAACAGAGATTCTATCTAAGCAATATCTTCGTATTCGCCCAAACAGCAAACCCGTTATGGTTTGGGATCTAGACTCTCGTGACGAATTTACTGGGTATCGACGGAAATCGTATCCAGAGGCTGATGTTGCTTTCCTCTGCTTTGATATAGTAAAACCAAAGTACTTGATAGGAGATGGAAATATTAGAGAGATAAAGGATGACTTGGAATACTTGCTTCATCCATGGTATACTGAACTCGAAAAACATTGCGAAGGCATCCCAATTATCCTTGTCGGTCTTAAGAAAGATTTAAGAACGAAACCCCGCAAAAAAACTTTTTTTAGTGAGGAAGAAAGGAACTATGCAATGAGAAAATGGCCAAGAATTAATTCATACAAGGAAGTTTCTGCTGTAACGAATAAGAATGCAGTGAACGGGTTATTTAGGGGAGCAATAAATTCCATTCGTGAGCCGAAACCTAAAGGAATGTTTGCCAACTGCGGTTTCGAACTTGTTCATCAGGGTGGGCTTGAATAAATGGACAAAACCGGACCTTGTTCCTCGAAGTGTGTTGGAGGGACTTTTGTTTCTGCCGAGGGCATCAACCGTTTTCCTGAGTTATTGTATTGTATGTTATTTGGTACCAGATTTTTAAATAATTAATAATGCCAGTTGAAACTTTTAAATGCTAAACTTGTTCTTGATTTAAATTTATTTACTTTAAATGCTGACCTTTTTAAGTCTTGCTAATGGAATATTTAACAGCAATTTTAATATAACGTGTAGTTTTAACCCTGAAAAATCTATACAAAGATTTACTATGAGTGAATATCTTGTTAAAATTTGCTTCAATAAATATTCATTTGCTACGACAAGAATATTTGTTTCATTTAAGTGTAGATTTCATTTAAGATTTTAACTCGTATTTTCAGAGTTTTATTATTGTTCCTCAAAGATGATGGGTTTCCTTTGCAATCACCGACATGAAAATATTAAATTTTCTGCTCAACTCTACGGAGAAATCGATCGTAACGAGTACTACATATGCCGAGTGCTCCTGTTTGATTTTAAAGTAACCGATCTCGTAACTATAGGGAATTCTATGTTGTCACCTGCTGTAGCAGTGTGTTGGTAAGATGCATAATTATCAATGCACGAATCCGAAAGGCTTGCAAAATATCTGATTTCGGAGCAGTTGTATTTAAGTATGGCAGACTCTCCTCTAGAAAATCTCCAGTGAGCTAGTGAAGGTCTTCCACTTGATACTTCAAATAATAAGAATCTGAAGTTATATTTTTCGTGGGGGAAAGTGGAGATGTCGCCCTTTCAAGTAAATACCGTTTTCGGCAGTCGAATAGTTCATTAAACTTTACAGCCAATGATTGTTCATAATTAGATTTTAATTTCCCTTGATTTTAAATACCGTAAAATAGGGTGAACAGATGCAATTTTAAACTTCAATTAATTTAAAATATAAGAAATCCCAATCATTATACAAAAACTCCTCGAAGTTACGCGATAGGTGCAACCGCCGAAAAGCTTGTAAGTCGGGGCTGTGTTCTGCATATAAATATGTGCGAATTTTAGTTAGAGGCGAGTGTTAAAGAAACGGCTGTTTGGAAGAAAAGTATGCAATAAAGCGTGCAGTTCTCGTACATATAGATGCAAAATGGTACATATCAAATTGACACGTTGACTGCCGCGTTACCCGTATTTGGGCGACACGGATATTCGGGTTTTCTATCTAATTGGGTGATCCGCCATCTCTTGACTACAGTAAAGAAGGGACATGTAATTAGAATGGGGGGGTTACACACACACCCTACTCGCTCTGCTCACCAACCCCCAAGAATTGCGTTGTGATTCTTTTGAGATCATTACATGATCCCAGCTCGCTTCGCTCACCGTACAGTTATGATTGTCTGCTAGTAATAGGAAATTGCAAATATATTAATTACTAAAAGTAAATTTAAATTATTTGAAATAGCATAAGCTTCTAATATTAAAGTTTCGCCAATTACCGAAAAACTAAATCGATTGTTAAAATTTTCTGGTAGCAAATGTATATGGGAATGTCGGAAAGAAATTTGAATGAGAAAATGTATAATTATAAGATGTTTTTACAAAAATAAAAATTATTATCCCCAATTAGCCCAAATTTCAATCCAGAAAACTTCTTAATATCCACTCTTCTCCATAAATTGTTGCTCAGAAAAGCTTCGCCACACGTATACACACTCACTGTGAAGATTATTTACCCAAGAAAGGTTTAACTTTTATCTCTGTTTAGCTATTTATGTGTTAAAACCTCAGAAAATTTGAGTTTTCGAAAGATGATTCAACCCATTTCACAAACTTTCAGCTTAAAAAGGACAGTTTAAGGTGACAAATGGCTTTAGACATGTTCAGATTCACTATTCAAAATCATAACCCATGGTAATTATTTACTTTTGACTTCATAATATTAACAAAATATCCCTTTTTCAAAATTTTAAAACATTTCTAGGCACAGCGATAGCCCTTTGGTCCCTGAAAACAAACATCATCCTGCTCTGTCAGTTTCCATGGGTTTTGTACCTGTCCACCTAAATAAGAGGAATGCAAATATCTTTAGACTTGATTTTAAAAGGGCAGATTTTTTAGCCATGTGGTATATGTTCCGTGAAATTGATTGGAATATTTTACTTGATTTTAATTATATAAATGATGCAGTTTTTAGCTTTTATAATTCTTTATACGATGTTTTCAGCAGTACTATTCCTTCTAAAAAAATGCTACTTTGAGATTTCCTTTCTGGTACTCAATGGAAACCAAGAGATTAATAAAAAGGAAAGCCACTGTCCGTAAATTAGCTTTAAAAGGTGTTAATCCTGATTTATTTTATGAATTTAAATCCCTACGATCTTCTGTTAAGCATAATATCCAAAAGGATTACAACACGTACCTACGGCATATGGAAAATTATCTGGTTTCGGATCCTAAGAGGTTTTGGTCTTATTTTAAAAATAAAAACATTAATTCTCCTGATAGTTTATTCTATAATAACGTGTGCTATAATAATGATGGCGATGTCGCAAATGCATTTGCTGATTATTTTAATTCTGTTTTCAAGCCTAGCACGGACTTTGCTGGGAATGATGAATGCAAAAGCGACTGCATCGGTGATCTTGTCAAAATCGAAAATGGTACCTATGATGTGGTTTTGGCTATCAGTGAACTGAAATCTTCCCTAACTGTGGGTGTTGATAATATGCCTTCTTTTATTATTAAAGAATGCTCAGAGTTTTTGATTTATCCCCTTCTTGTTCTGTTTAACCTCTCGTTAAGAACAAAAGTGTTTCCTGTAGCCTGGAAGCAAACAAAAATTATTCCTGTTTTTCAAAAGGGTGATGCACAGAATTGTAAAAATTATCGACCTATTGCTATTTTAAGTCCTTTTTCTAAGATTTTCGAAAGTATTATCCATAAAAAGCTTTACAACCAAGTTAAAAACCTAATTTCCACATCTCAACACGGGTTCATACCAAAGCGCTTAACAACCACTAATTTATTCTGTTTGACAGATAAAATTATTTCCTCATTTGAATCTGGTTCTCAACTTGATGTTATTTACACCGACTTTTCTAAGGCCTTCGACTCTATTGATTTTGGCATTCTTTTAAAAAAGTTACAAGGTATTGGTTTTCATGTAAATCTGATTGATTGGCTTCTTTCTTACTTATGTAAGCGATCACTCTTTGTTTATTTTAATAATGCTGTTTCCCATGAGTTCACAAGTACTCCCGGTGTCCCACAGGGCTTTAATATTGAACCTCTGCTTTTTATTTTATTCATTAATGACCTTACTTGTGTTTTTAAATACTCTGGATGCCTTTTATTTGCTGACGACTTGAAATTGTTTGGTTCAATACGTTCCGATTTAGATTCTGTTCTTTTACAAAAGATCTTGATTGTCTTTTTAAGTGGTGCATAGATAACAGATTACAGTTGAACATTGAAAAATGTAGTATTCTTAATTAAACTGGAAAGGCTCAACCTTTGATTCATGTATACAAAATTAACAATCTTGTTTTATCACGGTCAAATACAGTCACTGATCTTGGTATCATCTTTGACTCCAAACTTGATTTTTCCCAACATATCGATACCATGGTCTCTAAGACATATCGCAGGCTTGGATTTCTAAAGCGTAGAACCAGAGAATTTTCCAGTGAACTTACCTTCAAGGTCTTGTATTGCGCTCATATTCGTTCCAATCTGGAATACTGCAGTATTATCTGGAATCCCAATTACCGAAACAAAATTGAAATTATTGAGCGAATACAGAACAACTTCTTGAGATATTTACTTTACAAAAAAAAATGGATTTTATTTGCATGATATATCTTATTCACACCTACATAATATTTTTAATATGCCTTGTTTATCCTCCAGACGAGATGTTTCTTGCGTTCTTTTCTTATACAAAGTTATTAATGGTTCAGTTGATTGTAATGATAATGAGTTCAATAGATTTCGCTGTGCCCGCCAGATTTTTAAGAAACCAGAGTTCCTTTCCAAATTTATATTCAAAATTTAATTATATTAACAGGTTTTCGTTATATAGGTTTTATAAAATTTTTAACACGTTCTCTAATGAACTTGACATTTTTAATATGTCTCTTGGTGATTTTAAGTCGAAATGTTTGCATCTTTTAAATACATATGTTTTATTTTGCCTTTCTACAACATTTTAGATTTTTATGCTATTTGATTTTCCGTGTTCTTATGTATTCGACCAGTATTTTGGTGCCGTGTTTGATTTATTTTGTATCTTAAGTGTTGCATTATTTTTTTTTTAATCTCAAGTGTGTGCCTTTTGGAAAGGAACTTTAAATTTTTTTAAAAGATACGGCTTTTGGTGTCATAGTGTGTCTTAAAGTTTTGTGATTATGTGTTTTCGTTTTTAATTATATATCTGTTTGCATAAGTTTTATGATTTTATGTATTCTCTGTGTTCTACTTTTTGCTTTCTAAGGCATATTCTTTTTTCTTTTTTATTTACTCATTGTGACTTTTGTTCTTTGTGTGTTTGTCAGCACTCTGTAAGTGGAGTTTTCTCTGTAGTGTGCTTTTCTTTAAATAAATAAATAAAAAGAATACGTTCCTCATTAGTCCACTATTTCTAAAATTTGTTAACCCTTTTTCAAGTGCGCAGAGATCTTCTGTCAAGTTTGTAATTGTCATTTGCTTTCTGGTGGATCTGGGTCCGATTTCTCGGTTTCTATAGATTTGTTCATGCATCTCTATAAATTATCGAATGCCTCTTCTTTGTTATGCGAGTCCAACAGCTCACGGATAGCGTAATTATATCGATTTCCCAATAGCAAGATCATTATTCCCTGACAAGATGTCTTCTATCACATGAAGCGACTTGACCAGTTTCCGGTTCAATTTTGAAAATAACAAATTTTCTTTTTATTTCCAAATATTGCATTTGTTTTATATTCTAAAATGGAAAGATTCGAAGCGGGAGGGGAAAATAAGGAATATAGTAATTTCGAGCTCGCGTATAAATGTTATATAATATATTACTGCACAGTCATGGATCTAAGTGCTTACTTCAAAATAATAAAAAGGTTTCATTTCTAGTCGATTACTTTAGCAATTATGTTCCTTAAAATGTAATTTTCCTATTCACTTCACTTTGTGTGAACAGAAACCCCATCGAATGGATACACATAAAATCGAAATTATTCTTTAGATGCAACTATTCTTATTAAAAGCATTACATTTTCGTATTCGGATGTGATTAATTTAAGATTTTTCAAATTAATAAAAAGGTTTAACTTCTAGTCGATTACTTTAGCAAAGAAAGTAACAATTATGTTCCTTAAAATGTAATTTTCCTATTCCGTCTTTTGTGTATCAGCGAAATCGAGATATTAAAAACAAATGACAGCTATAGATGTCCGTCATTTTTTAGAAAAAATAATAATTTTATTCTTTAAGTTTGAAATCCTCATGGAACTGACCAAGAATGACCCAGATAGCAATTTTAGTTTGCAGTAAATTTGCAGCAGACTTGCACTGCAAACCTGCAAGCTTCCTGCAAATTTGTCGCGACAAGTATGCAAGTGTGAAACAAGCTTGCAGCAAGTTAACGCAAGCCTCAAAGTCACCATAGGACGAACTTGCAGCTAGCTTACATTGCAAACTATAGCAAAAACAGAGTACGAGCACAACCCAGGATAGAACTCGCGACCTAGCGCCGGGAAGAGGGCGTTCTAACCATTCGGCCAGTTAAACTCTGAGAGGAGAAGATAGACATCGTTCGATTCGATTCGCATACGATTTATTTTAAACTATTTTCTTGATTTCGTTAATTTTTTGAGTTGCGAATATGATTTGAAGTCAAAGAGAGGACGATTAACTACTCGCTAATAACTACCTTCTGTTAGTAGAATAAATTATGAAATAAGAGTTCAAAAGTAATTACTTTAAAATGGGTCAAAATGTAAGTTTATTTTTCAACAAACATTGACTGTTTTTTCGGTTTAATTTTGTTTATAAACGCTAAAATTTCAACATTAATAAAAAGGCGATATAGTTTTTTTAAAGTAAAAACTTTTAGTAAAAAGATGGAAAATGTTTCAATTTTTTTTTTTGTAAAAAAGTTATTTTTTTTTTTTACAAATTATCATTGATTTATTGAATTAATAAAAAGAAGGACGGTCTAGGAGATGCTATTAAAAATCGGATGTTTTTTTTTAAAACAGAGACAAAGATAATTCTCTCTTTGTGCTATCTTTGCATCAAGCTTGTTTTGCAAATTTGCATTGCAAAGGAGGTGGCGCTATGAACTTGCAATGCAAGAGAGGGTGGCGCTAGATGTCACGGTGAACTTGCTATAAGTTCGCTTCAAGTTTGAAGCGTCAAATTTGCTATGACAAGGCAATATCAAGTCAAAATCAAACTTGCTGCAAACTTACGTGTTATCTGGGGAAATAATTAACGAAAAAAAGTTGTTTTTTGTCGTCCATCACGGATTTCAGAGAGAGCGTCAACGTGTTAATCGAATTTATTAAAAGAATAGCCAGCAAATTTTATAATAGATTACACTCAAAAGATAATGATGCAGTCCAGTAAACAGAAAAATATTACCCGAATCACAAAACAAGACACAGAAACATACTGCTTTAAAGCGCAGCACGCATAACAAAATCACCATCTCCTCCACATGTAGATAGAAAAAAAAAATACCTGAAACGCATAGTAACCTACATGTGCTTGGAAAGTTCCTCCCCCAACTCATCCGGATTCATTTGCTGCCAAGGCCCCTATCTCTATCCATTGACCCTGAAGAATGAGTGTGGGGAGGGGGGTTAAGAACAGTGGCGAAGTGACCGGGGGCCATGGAGTCAAAACATTACCTCGTTTATGCCATGTTTTAAAGAAGAAAAAATATGAGGGGGTCTAAAAAATAATACAATGTACAGGGAGTCATTTACGCCTGTCAAGCCACTGATGACGTTTGGGGTAAAAAACAAATCATATTATTCCCCGGGTGCCACATATTCTCGCTACGGCACTGGCCACAAAACGTTAATGCGTCTATTTAGGCCAGGAAAAATAGGATTTTGCCTCCAATTAATTCTCGGAAAACTGGAAACTGTTTTCATCTCTTTATTTATATGCAAAAAAAAATTATTTGAAGTTTGCTACAATTTTCAGATGGTGCTTCCGGTGGAGGGGGCGACCACCCCAAAGAAGCTTAGAGAATTTCATTTTCCCTTGTCTGAAAATGGCCGACGTCGAGCCGCATCCAACGAAAGCGTGTAGAAATAATATATTGTCTTGCACTTTCTTTGACATTTTGAAGTGTTTTGGGGAATAGAAGGTAGTCTCTGTTTTCTTTTTCCAGTCTTTATTAAAAATCACAGATTGTTATCAGGAGCCAAAGCAGTAACCCAGATAGCAATTTTAGTTTGCAGCAAGCTTGCCACAAATTTATCATGACAAGAGTGCAAACTTGCAGCAAGTTAACGAAAGCTTCGAAGTCACCATGAAACGAACTTGCAGCAAGCTTGCCGTGCAAACTTATTGCAAATTATAGCAAAAATAGAGCACGAAACACAACCCGGGATAGAACTCGCGACCTCCCGGTTCCGAAGCGGAGACGCTAACCATTGAGCCAGTTGAACTCTGAGAGGAGACGATAGATTTCGCTAATACATCGTTCGATTCGATTCGATTCGTATACGATTTATTTTTAACTATTTTCTGGATTTCATTAATTTTTTGAGTTGAGAATATGATTTGAAGTCAAAGAGAGAGCGATTTTCGCTAATAACTACGTTTTGCTAGTAGAATAAATTATGAAATTAGAGTTCAAAAGTAATTACTTTAAAATGGGACAAAATGTCTAGTTATTATTGTTCAACAAACACTGGCTGTTTTTTAGATTTAATTTTGTTTATAAACGTTAAAATTTCAACATTAAGAAAAAGGCGATATAGTTTTCTTTAAAGTGAGAGTGATATATTTAGTAAAAAGATGGAAAATGTTTCAAAAAATTTTTTTATAAAACAGTTATTTTTTTTCACAAATTATCATTGATTTATTGAATTAATAAAAAAGAATTACGGTCTAGGAGATGCTATTAAAAATCGGATGTTTTTTAAAACAGAGACAAAGATAATTATCTCTTTATTGTGCTATCTTTGCAGGAAGCTTGTTTTGCAAAATTGCAGCAAGTTTGATTTGCAAAGGAGGTGGCGCTATTTGTCACATCGAACTTGCTACAAGTTCGACGCGTCAAATTTTGCCATGACAAGTCAAAATCAAACTTGCTACAAACTTACGTGCTATCTGGGAAGGTTCACTGGGAGGTCTATGTCTCCTCCTACTATAATCACACAATCAGATCGACGAGAACCTTCAGCATCCTCTACAACTTGATCAACAGTAATGTTTTCATCAGCAAATTTTTTAAAGAGGTTTGAAATGAGATTTTTTTATTGCCTTAATTTGAGAGGAATTGTTCTTTCGGCATAGTGAGTAGCATTGCCTTACTATTATTGATCTTGCGCCAAAATATTTTGTTACATATTTATTAAGGGTTGAGGAGAACTACTCTCTCAACTCCCATGCTACTCGGTGAAGAAGAAACTCTCCATCAATCACATAAAGAGCATTTTAATGTTAGATGAAGTGTTCACTGGATTAAACAAAATTCATCATTCCTTGTTCTTCAAATAAAGATGATGGGTAAGGAGCCGATTCAAAACTACAATAGTTTTTGAGTTCCGATTCTGCTTTCCTATTAAATGACATGCTCCTGAAAATGGTGTATGGATCTATTGGCACCCCTTCCTCGTGCAACTTTACAATATTGGTAAATCCTCTCATCGGTAGAACTCTGTTTATCCGGGAGAATTTAACTCGACCGAAATTGCTGCTAGCAATGCTTGAATGTCCATTTCTGTCTAAAGGATGACAATTCATTTTTTCATACCCGACCACTCCTGTAGACAGTGACATTACATCCTCCCCAACTGGGAATGGATTGCGGCAAATGAACCAATCTTCACATTTCTTGCAATAATTGTTACCCCTAGGTACTCTGGTTAACCTTGCGTCAACATGTTGTTCAGCGGTGCAGTGGCGAATCCAGGGAGGGGGCTATGGGGCTGCAGCCCCTCCCAGAGCAAAACCAGAATTCTTGATTTTATTTAAAAACACTACAGTGTTTGTTCTTAATTCCCCTTTTTTTTAAAAAAAAAAATAATAAAAACATGACAACATTGCTTTCTGGCTTGACAGGCTCGAAAATTTTCCTACTTTTCTAGTCATTCCACTTGAACCTATAACGTCGACAGGGTCGAAAACACTTTTTGGCTACTTATTTCACTATATTTTTTTATTAAATTACCGAAAGTATTGTATGTCTTTATGATTCTTATCATCAGGTGAGTAAAGTTTATGAAGTTAAAGTGTTTTGGTTTCCATAAGCCATGAGGTTTGACATTCGTCATGACGATACGAAATTTTTATGGCCTCAGCCCCAAATCCTGGATTCGCCACTGCAGCGGTGCAAAATGATACGCCGCATAAGTTCTCCGTCTGTTAGGAAACTTTCATAATTGTAGGCATAGTCACAATTCATTTAGCCAATGTTCTATCGATAATCCCACTTCCGTTAGTTAAACCTCCAGTAGTTTTCACCAATATCTGTTCGATGGTGGATTAGGGGGAGTGTGTCTCTCTCAGAAAATAGGAGTACGTACAGTAGCTTAAGGCATCGAGTTTGCCGTAGGTGATACTTTTCCAGTTGGCACAGTCTGACCTGCTGAATGGTACATCAAATTTTATGAGCTAAAAATGGAACCGGTCTGCTAAGAAGCCCTCTAAATGGATTGAGTCGATTGTGAATGCCCAGCTTAAGGAACTGACCTTCGAAGAAAGTGGTCTTAATAATATGCTCAAATGTGTCTTTTGATGTTGTACCGTATTGAAATGGCGGTAATTTTCATACGATGCATTTTACATCAGAAAAACAAGGTCAAAAATCCAAAATATGCTACTTTTGCAAAAAAAAAAAAAAAATGCTAAGGTACGTTTTTAGACTCATCTAAAACTACACTATATGCCCAAAAGTATCCGGACACTTGCAGATTTTCACAATTTTTAGAATTTCTCCAGAATGATTTAACTGACTGCCTTTAAACTTCGGACATGTGAAGAATAGACAATAACTCACATTTTACATTAAAGATTCGGTCTTGAGAGCAATTAGGGGACCATCTACAAACTGATGAAGACAAAAACGTTTTTGGCACACCCCGCTTCACAGAATATAGATAACAAGATGAAACTTTCAGAAATGGTAATGTATAATGTATATAATATTTACATGAATTTTCGTAAACACAGCACAAATATTTGGGAAGATATAAAGGTTTTCTTAAAAAATCTCAAATTTTTCCACCTGTTTTTTGCTTATAACATGCAGAGTTTTCTGTTATATTATACGAAACTCACAGAAAAGATGACAATATGTCAGAAAAGAATTTTGTAAAAATTTGGAAACGAATGTTTGAATATTGCAGGAATTATGAGCAGTTTTAGTAAATAATGTTTTACTGCGCATGCGCGAAACATAGTGTAATTTTTCTTTCACAACTTTAAAGCCAGATATATAGGGCTACTTATATAAAAATATTCAGTTCAATATCATTAGTATTCAGAAAGATATCGGCATTACAACGAGCAGAATTTTAGCTCCTGTCGAAGAGAAGCTAAAAGATGAGGGGTTGTACACAAATTGATATTTTTTAAACTTGCATCTTTAAATAATTATATTGAATTGTATAGTGGTTAGAATTTGCTGAATATCCATGAACACATCTAATATTCGTAACCAATAAAAAATATATATATGTAGAATTATTAAAATATTTTAAGAAAAGAAATTAATTAGATAAAAACTCTTTTCGCTATAAAAGAAATATATTTAAAAATATCGTTTGGCCGTAAAATAATTGTAATATGTAACTTGTTAATAATCATGTAAATAATAAAAAGTAATAAAATTTTCGTTATTTATAGTGCCTAATTAGCTGGAATTTCAGTTATGCACGTAATTGATAAGTCTTCATGGGTATTCAGCAAATTCTAACCACTATACAATTCAATATAACTATTCAAAGATATAAGTTTAAAAAATATCAATTTGTGCACAACCCCTCATCTTTTAGCTTCTCTTCGACAGGAGCTAAAATTCTGCTCGTTGTAATGCCGATATCTTTCTGAATACTAATGATATTGAACTGAATATTTTTATATAAGTAGCCCTATATATCTGGCTTTAAAGTTGTGAAAGAAAAATTACACTATGTTTCGCGCATGCGCAGTAAAACATTATTTACTAAAACTGCTCATAATTCCTGCAATATTCAAACATTCGTTTCCAAATTTTTACAAAATTCTTTTCTAACATATTGTCATCTTTTCTGTAAGTTTCGTATAATATAACAGAAAACTCTGCATGTTATAAGCAAAAAACAGGTGGGAAAATTTGAGAGTTTTTAAGAAAACCTTTATATCTTCCCAAATATTTGTGCTGTGTTTACGAAAATTCCTGTAAATATTATGTACATTATACATTACCATTTCTGAAAGTTTCGTCTTGTTATCAGTATTCTGTGAAGCGGGGTGTGCCAAAAATATTTTTGTCTTCATCAGTTTGTAGACGGTCCCCTAATTGCCCTCAGGACCAAATATTCCATGTAAAATGTGAGTTATTGTCTATTCTTTACATGTCCGAAGTTTAAAGGCAGTCAGTTAAACCTCTGTGGAGAAATTCTAAAAAATGTGAAAATCTTCAAGTGTCCGGATACTTTTGGGCATATAGTGTACTTACCCAATTTCAAAAATGAGGTACCATTCAACACAGAAATTTAAGCACTTTAACTTTTGTACTGGCAAAAGTTTTGAGAAATGTGTCGTTTGTGAGTTAATGTCGAAAAACGGAAAAAAATGGCCGAAAATTTAGGAGGTTTTGCCCCCTCCCCCGCAGCACCACCTGAAAATTGGAGCAAACTTCAAATAATTATTTTTGCATGTAAAGAAAGAGATTAAAACAGTTTCCATCTTTCCGCGAATTATTTCGAGGCAAGGCCATTTTTTGGTCTTAGTTTCCTGGCCTAATTTCACTTTTTTCAAATACGATAAAGGGATGAAAAAATACTACACCCCAGGCGCCGTTTAGACAAGCTAAGCTGTTGATGATGACATGGGCGTGCGAAAAAATCATTTGACCCGGGCGCCACTGATTAAGGCCTGCCTCTTATTTACAGAAAATTTATACATTTCTTGAGATCAGACTTATAAATTATCTATTAATCTACGCGTTTTAACAAAGCAAGACGTTTTTGTTTAGTTTATTAAGCATTTTCTATTTTTTGCCATCATAAAATTCCAACTAACGCTATCATTTCTGTAAGTTAATCAAGAAATTCAAATAAAAATGTCTTCTAAAACCAAATAATAATTACCTGCAATACATTTCACACAGCATGCCAATTCCGCAAAAAGCAGCATTTTGAAAAAACTCCGGTTCGTCTGCATTCATAAATATGTTGAAAGATATATCAGGGTGCGTAGTGAGAAATTGCTGCAAAAATTAAGCACTTTTTAAGCATCTTAGCCAAAAAATTAAGCACTTTTGTACATGCATGCATACGTAGACCCACGTATTTTCTAAGCATAGCACGTTTTCTGTTTTATAATAACTGCATAGTTTTTATTGAAAAATTTCAAATACAAATATATTTTTAATTTAAAATATGTAATTTTTAATATTTATTTCTAAATTTCCACGTCTTCTATTGCAAAGTAAAGGATGTCTGTTTGGTTTGACAAAAAAAAAAATGATAATGCTGTCATTACCAAAAATTAAAACAACTTTTATAAGATTAAAAATATGTGACCTTTTTCAACATTTCTTAAAATTAACAAATTACCAGTTAATTTGCCCCTTCGAGATAACCATTCTAGTACTTCAATATATGTCGATGCCTATTGTTGACGAAAGAGGGAGCCGGGGAAAAAGTCATTAATAGTCCAGTCAACGAAGGTTTGAAAAAAGCATTAAATTATATAGTTTGGAAAATTGGTAAACATGTTTGTGAGGGGCTCCTTATTAACATACTAAAAGTTTCCGGTCCAGAGGAGGAGCTCGAGCCACCATATTGGATTTCATTTCCCTTTTTTAGTTTTTTCTTAAATATCTCAAAAACTATTCAGTTTTCAAATAACAATTAATTTAAAAAAATAAAGAGCGTAAAATTCCCTACAAAAACATGCTTTTATTTTTCTTCTAGCTTTAATAGTTTCCGAGATATTGGGTCTCAAAGTTTGCCGCCATCTTGGATTTCATATCTTTTCCTAGTTTTTGTTTTAATATCTCGAAAACTATTCACATTGCAAATTTATGGTAATCAGAAAATTAAAGAACGTAAAACTGCCTACAAATACATGCCTTTATGTTTCTTCTCTCTTTAATAGTTTCCGAGGTAATGGGTCTCAAAGTTTGCCGCCATCTTGGAATTTATCCCCTTTTTTCATTTATATCTCGAAAACTATTAAAACTAGAAGAAAAATAAAAGCATGTCTTTGTAGGGAATTTTTCGATCATTAATGCGTTGCATTACATTTAATTAAAAATTGAATAGTTTTTGAGATATTCAAAAAAAAAAAAAAAAAAAACTAAAAAAGGGGGATGAAATCCAAGATAGCGGCCAACTTCAAGACCCATTATCTGAGAAATTATTAAAGCTAGAAGAAAAATAAAAGCATGTATTTGTAGGGAATTTCACATTCTTTAATTTGTTAAATCAATTGTAACTTGAAAACTGAATACTTTTCCCGAGATATTCAAGAAAAACTAAAAAAAGGGGGATGAAATCCAAGATGGCTGCACGAGCTCCCTCCCCCTTCAGGATCGGGGATTTTTAGTACGTTCATCAGGAGCCCCTCACGAAAATGTGAACTAATTTTCTAAACATGATTTAATGTTTTTAACAAAAAAAAGAATGTTTTCTTTGCACTTCTTTAGAAAATTAAGCACTTTTTAAGGAACTTTTTTCAAAATTAAGTACTTTTAAGGCACTTAAAAATGGATTTCAAATTTAAGCACTTTTCATGACGCTACGCACCCTGTATATACTGAATATTTAAATATTATATTTTCTTGAGAATTCATGATCATGTTAACACCATAATTTGATCTTTCTTTGCAAAGTTATGAAACTTCATACTGTATCTGAAGAAAAAGCAATGTGAGCTGATCATTTTTTTTTTCTGTACAAAAGCCTCTCTGTAACGGAAAACACGCATATAGACATGTGTTAAATAGAACTTACCTGGTATTGCAATTATGCTGGCAACACCTGCAGTGGATTTTCAGTGATTTTATTAGTTATTAAAATATTTACAAATGCTTTTTGAATAATCCTTTTTATATACCCAAATATATTCACAACTTACCGAGTCGCTATTTCTGGTATGCAATAGAAGTATTTCTCTTAAGTAATTGTAAGATACTCTTTACACGTATATTTTGAGAATTCGGCATTTTTCTCATACAAAAAAGCTAAATTCTCAAAAGGAAGCCAAGGACAAGCAGACAGTCTGAGAAAATTAAACGTTTCCGAGATCTTGCGAGTGTACAGGTAATTCATTACTCTTCAGTTGATTTACTCACAAAGTAGAAAAATTATTAATGCCAAAGATTATTTTGCACATTTTCTCAAGAACTTTTTAAAATGCTACCTTCAATATCCACAAGGGTCTATCTCCTCGCCTAATGTAGCAAGATCCCCTCAAATGATAAAAACTTGCATCAAATGGGATAAGTTTAGTTATATTAACGTCCCGTTTTGAAGCAACACGAGGGCTATTTTGGGACGGACCTCGTAATTTTGAACCTCGGTCAGATGACGAGGACGACACCTGAGCTGGCACCCCCTCTCCAAACTTCCACGCCACACCAACGGGAGGACGTTTGACCACTACGTATGATTTAACGTGCAACAGGCCCCATACACGGCGGATCTTCAGTGGAATCGGGTTTCGAACCTGGAACCCTCTGGCCCCAAAGCTGAGACCTTACCACTAGGCCACCGCGGACCCTCAAATGGGATAAGAATTCACATAAAAAAACTTACGCATTTTTGAGTTGCAACCCTTATTTTAGTACTGATAATTCAAGAAATTTCGGTTTCTGCCCAAACAATGCAACTTGCCTTGTTGTGATATTTATTCAATGAATCAAATCTAAAACACTGCCACACATGCGAGCCACAGTAGTTGCGTATTTTACTTCTAGCATAATCGAGATATTTTAGTGCGTCTCTGTAGGAACTAATTTGAAATTTCAAAAGCTTCTTTTTCATTGCGATGTTAGTAAAAAGACCATGTCAACTTAATTAAAGGCTCACCAGAAGTCCGTTGACAATGAGAAATATATCAATGGAAGAATATAGTTCTTCTCAAGATTAAACATTCAGAGATCGTTCGAGCAGGAGATCAATTTATTATCTCCTACAAGGCTATTTAGACATCGAATAAATTGTTAAATACTCTTTAAAGAATAGAATATGATTATAAACATTGTAACATATATATATATATAAATTGGTGCATTTCTTTTATTAGTGTCAAGAGCACTAAACAAGGAATCTGCTTTACAATTCATTATTTGAAAGTTTCTTATAAACTGAAGCTTCATCATGCGAGATTTTTTATTAATAATTAGCTGCCTTTGATGAGCTTGTTTTCACCTGGAATATAATTTCAACTGAATCTCATATGCATAATTTGATATTCATGGTTCCCGTAAAAAATCAAAGTTCAAATTGTGATAGATGTTCAAGCCGTTTTTTATTCAGTAGCCCTGCACCTGTTCTATTTGTTGTTTTGGTTGCTGTTGAATCCAATAGCTATTGAGACAATGTTCACGTTTTGTATTTTTGTTACCTCTGTATATTATCATCGCCCGGAAGAAAACTAAGGGATTCTTTATACTGTCAGAAAATGGCAAAATTGTCAAACAACATTCCTGGATAAAATGTTAAAGAGTTTCCAATGAATAAAACCACAGTATAGCTAATATATACATGGATTTAAATATTAATTAATTAAAAATGTTGAAATAATGCTTAATATGCATTTGCACCATTTTACGTTTAGCAGCATATTAGCTGGATTAAAATATTTTGATAAAAAAGAATTAAAACAAAGCAACCATAATCATTCAGCCTACTGGATATATTTTCTAATAAACTTACTATTTTAAGAGGATTTTGATTACAAATTTTGCAGAAAAATTTATAAAATAAAAAAAGAAAGTAAAATCCATTGGGATGCCTTAGCTTTCAACAATGGAAAAGACACAAAAATAATTACTTGTTTAAACAAAGAAACTGGTTTGAATTTCCTTGCTACAGTAAAAAGTGTTATTGTAAATTGTGCCTAAATATATTTAAAATTTATTAACATTTCAGAAAAAAATTGTGCAGCAACTTAATTGATATCATAGAAAAGATAATTTTTTAAGTGGTGTAATCATCATTTTAAGAAGTTATCAAGACAAAATTTCGCGTAATTTTTAATTAATTAAAAACGGCTTTGCAGTGCAATTTCCATTCTCCAAAATAGGTTTGTGTCAAATTTCAAAGTTCTAGGTCAAACAATATGCCCTGTAGAATGTCAACACATACAGGACACATTCAAGTTTATTATTAGTAGAGATATTGCATTCATCAGTTTTGGAAAATGAATGCACTAGTAGCAATCTGATATAGTTAAGGAAATTGACATTACATGGAATCGTAACAAAAATGGGTTTGAACTAAAATCAATTTTTCCAAAAGAAATTATTAAAATTAACAATACCAACATCAGTCCCAGAATGCTACAATTAATGGATCATTAACTTCTGAAATCATATTCTTACTTTGTCTGTATTCATTTTATAAGTCTTTGAACGGATCTAGTCTTCCTTCTATTTCTGACAACTGACTTCCTTCCTTCAAAATGACACATATATGTGTAATCCTTTAATTTAATGCATTTAAATTAGTATTACCAAAAAAATAACTATTCAGCATATAAGATTACTCTGCACGTAATATCATTTTCCGACATGTTTGCAATATGTGAGGTTCTATTATACGGATTTAAATGCGTTAAATATTGCACTTATTGTGCAAATCTCCCACCTGTGGGTACGATTGTTTTTTCAGGAGTTTAGTTAAAAAGGTTTTTTTATGATTATTCTCTTGTTGGTTTACACATATCTTTTTACTTTTATGTCTGCTTTTTAAAATTTTTTTCGTGCTCACGGGCAGTCTTAACGAGTAACATTTTATGTGGGGACGAAGTGACCGCATCAAGGTATGATGAACCCTGAAAGCGAATAATCAGCTAGCATATGCAACACCTATATAAAATGGGTCCACAGAGCTAAAACAACAAATGCAAAATGTTCACCGGTGGTCACATGGCACGCAATTTGTTAAATGCATCGGTAAATGTTTTTCACATAAGAGATCAAACTAATTACTCAACTAATTTTTTAAAGCAAATTTAGAATTAATTCATTTAATTGTAATTAATAAAACAACAATGTTAATCAAATATTACCAATCTAAGAACCGAAATTTGTTTGTCCTAGTGAAAACATTAAATTTCATATCATATATAATATAAGAAATTAACACACAGTGAATTACATTTATGTTTATTTTTTGGCATATACTTCTTGTTGCGCTTCTGGACGGATCATTTTAGCAAAATTTGGGATTTATTTACGGATAACTTACAAATAGTATATATATATATTTTAAAACTCATATAAATAAATATTAACAGATCAACTATTTTTTTTCCTTTGGGTGCCAACAAATAAAATATACCATCTAAGCAGATTCCACAAAGACGAAAGGAATGTGTAAAGAGAGACAAGGCATTAAAATGAGGTAGTAATAATAATCCATACTTAATTTATGTAAAATAAAGTGTTTAATATATTGCAGTTTTAAGTTCGTATATGAAATTAAGAAATGGCTATTGTTTGACGTACATTAAATGAAACATTGTGAATTTTCTGCAAAACATTAAAAAAGAGACTGGACAACAAATGAATGAAAATAACAAAAAAAATAACACCGGACAAATGTTACATTTTTTTTTTGTATGTTTATGGAGTGTGTGTGTGTCAACAAACTTTTTATTTTCCAAGTTTTTAATTAAATCATGACTCTGTAAAATGTAATAATTTACAAAAAGGAAAATAAAAGCTTTCAGATGAATATATTACAAAATTTGTGTCATTTTTTTTTTTTTTGTTTAAAATAGCTCCACACAACATTTTCAACTTGGATAACCACCACGACCTCTACCTCTGTTAATGATACGAAACGGAGATCGGCCACCACGATAAGGTCCCCTTGGCCCACGTCCCCTATGATACACATTGCTATGCCTAGGATTAAAATCTGGACCATCGAAGTCCATCATTGGAGGATATTGTTCTTCTGGAGGAGGCGGGCCATCATTCCATGGACGTTTATGACCCATGTAACCCATTTCATCAGGTCCCCTATGGTTATTTCTATGGTCCATGTCATTTGGTGGATATCTCATGGAGTCTCCAGAAGGATAATGGGGAGGTGGACCACCCCTTGATGGTGCATTTTCTGGCATAAAGTCTTCATTCATGTGGGAATATCTCTCAGTTCTTGCCCTTTTGGAAGGACCAGCATTATTTACAGGTTCAAATCCATGCCTCATGTCAGGATTCTGCAAATAGGCTCCATTTTCATTCTCGTTACCTGGATGACCCGAGTCCCTAGGCTCATCATTATAAGTTCTCCAAGAGTCATGGGAGCCTGGGTCATTTCTTGGAAGATCTCGGGGGAAATTTTCGTGATTTTCTGGATAAGGAACATTATTGGGAGGCCTGTTTCCTGGGCGAAGTTCTGGTTTAGGTGGAGGAGGCATAAGTGGAGGATCTATACAAGAAGAAAAAAAAAAAAAAATATATATATATATATATACAATTAATTAAAATTTCAGTAGGTGCTGCAGATGTGTCAACATAAAATGATCCACAGATATACAATTATTTTCATGCTACAAAAATTCCATTATCATATTTAAAAGAAACGGATGACACAATGTAATATATATGTATATATATTGTCTGTCCCTTTAAATATTGACCTCTAAATTATAAATTTGTAAGGTACAGAAAATTAAGAGGTTCTACTAAGTCATCATATCTTAACTCTATTCACAATTGAGTACTTTATCATGAAAATACAGTCAAACCCTGTTATAACGAACCCTCAACGGACCGACTCAGAAGTTTGTTTTAACCGAGGTTCGCTGTATCCGTATTTGCAAAAAAAAAAAAAAAAATGCCCTAACATGCTAAGATACTACTTCTATAATAAACTTTTTAATAACATAATATTTTCATTAGTTATTAGGGACAAATAAAGTATTAAATAATTCGCTTGCCAACGTCACTGCAAAGTTCACAGAATGATAAGCAATTAAACTAAAATGGCAGAGAAAACACGTGATTGCTTCTAGGTCGTCTGACCAGAAAGTCCTCCCCCTTCCTTGGTTGACATCAGGCCAGGTGTCCACAGGGGGAGGGAGATAGAAACTGTAAAGGCCTTGCCTATTGTTCCTTTGTCCCACTTATGGGGTTAGCAGCGACTCTAACAAAGGTACAGTAGGCGAGGAATGTGGTCTCTGAATCAGAGTATTTCATGCAAAAGGGGTAACTCTTGTAGAAGTTGCGTTGACTTGAGCACAATTAGTAAAGAATGTCCCTTTGGGCAAGTGAAAAATTTGAAGTTTTAGAAATTTTCAGTTCGCTATAACCGAGTCTCTAGTGTGTGCTGTTCGTTGTAAACGTACGAAAATACATTATTAACATAGGGCTTCAGTTGGGACCATGTAAAAGGTTCGTTGTAATTGAGGGTTCGTTATATTCCGGTTTGACTGTATTAGGAGGGTAAATAACATTATTTGTGAATATGCTCACATACTTGAGAGCAGAATACCTCAAAGACAGCAAAATAAATGTCGGAAGCAATGAAGGGTACATGCTCTTTAAGAATGATTTCACATTATGATTCTTAATTCATAACAATAAAATGAAAAAAAAAACTGTTCAAATAAACTAATGTAACAAACCTTTAGAATCACATTTTGAGAGATAATGAATAAAAATTGCTAACAATACATTTACCAATAATATGAATACAATACAAACCCAGTCGAAAATGAATTCTCCAGATATAGATTCAAAGAAATAATTTTGAGCAAAAAAAAAAAAAAAAAAAAAAAATGGTGGCAATTTAAAATTGGATTGTAAATGTCTAAAATATCTTTTATTATTACTTTGAATATTTATTTTGTGCTGGATCAAAATATGTCATTGGCTTTTAAATTTCTGTAGCTTTAACGAATAAGCTGACACACGACTTCATGAAGAAATTACACGAATTAAACACTGGTAACGAAAGAAAAAATATACAATATAAAGCAGCAAATCATGACAACTAATTTCTGATAGAATTAAATTAATAACAGAATAAAGAAAAAATAAATTTTGTCTCAGAAGAAAATAATATCAAGGTTTTCATCATGTCAAAGAAGTTTTGATTAAATCGCTAACCTTCACTAACTTTAACTTGGAACGAACTATATACATTAATGATAAAAATCGTACCAGAAATAAAAAAAAAATCTCGAAAATAATTTCAAGTTCCATCTACCACCATATGTATCAATATTATTAGCAAGTAATTTCTTTTTACTTATAATAAATTAAAAGTAAGTTCTTAAATTCCCCAACATGAGAAAAACATTACAACATTCATTCAAAAAATTGAAATCACTAACAAAATGTGTGTTGTTAACAAAACAAATGGATGTGATAGGTTTAACAATCAAATATATTTCAAGAGTTAATGTTAGACAATCTACAGGGTCGTTATAATTAAAGCTTGCCTACTGAGAACAACCTAGGGCTTGTTCTAGGGCTATTAATAGAACAAAATCTCACCAGCATGTAGTACAAGTGATGCACTTTGAAGAAAAGAAAGTAAAATTTTCATAGGTAGCAATGCACCAATATCTAAGGTGGTTTTTGCAGATATTTTTCATTAGCATTACTGAAGCAAAATTGAATATATATATATTTTTTTAAGTTTAATTGAAAACACTGCCGAAGTTTAGCTCTAAACATAAAGTCTTTTTTTACTCAAAATACCATTTTTATGCAAAACAGCATACCAAAGCTGGTTACTTTTTCTTGCTTTCATAGAGGACATCAGTTGCACCACATTCTAGTGAAATTTTGCTTTGCTTGGAGCCATACAACCAGCTATACAGCCTTCACAAACTTTAATTATAACAATCGTGCACTATTCATAATAATTCGAACCATATGTTTCAACACTAGTTTTTCAAACGAAACTACAAATAATTTACAAAAAATTAAACAAACCTTTAGGTCTCTCTCCCAGAAGGGCAGATCGCTGAGGGGGCCTAGGTGGTGGCTCCATATACTGAGGAGGTCTAGTATTTGGCTGGAAATGCTGCTCTTGGGGAGGCATCAACGGAGGCTGAGATTTCACCTCAGAATTAGATGGTACTGTGACTTCACCTACAAAAACAAGTAGATTTAATTCACAGTAAAAATCAAACTAGTATGTACTTTTGGTCAGGACCTGCAAGATATTCGCTTGTGTCAGGATTCTACATAAAATAGCTGAATAGAGACAATCAGTTGTTGTGGAATAAAATAAAAATAAAAATTATATGCAGTAATTATAAGAGCTTCTAATGGAAATCCTCATGATTAATCTAAGCTTCAAGTAAGGAAATGTATGAAGTAAAATGCAAGCAGAAAAATTTTATTTAGGCAAAAATAACTTGAGCATCTTCTTTTTCTTTTAATGAAATAAATTATCATAAAATGCAAAAAAAACCCTCATAAGCTAAATTCTTTAGTAGTGCTCAGCCTGAGTGCTAATTCTTTTTCTTACAAATTGACTTGCCGAACTTACCATTAGTGCGTTCCGATTCAGGAGCAGGAGGTGCAAGCAACAAGGGCTGTTTACTTTCCATCCACTGCTGCTGAAATTGTTTAGGAATAGGCTTGGAGAATGGAATTTTCTTTTGAGTAGTACTTTTTTCAGTGGAAGAATCTTCAGATGTGAAGTCCAAGCCAGGAATCATGGGAATTTCTGACTCGTAGCTATTTTCTGAAAAAGAATTCACCAAAAATTCATAAACTCAAAAATCTGCAGCAGCAACAGAACAGAAAAATATTACAAAAAACAGTCAAGATTACTAGAGGAGAAGGTGGGAGAAAAACAAAACAGCAGAGAATCACATTTATAAAATATCTGGAATCATAGCAACAAATATTCTTTTATAAAGTGGGTTGAAAGAAAAAGGGAGGAATTAAAAAGACACGGGTCATTTCACATCAATATACATTACGAAGCAATTTTAGAAATAACATAAACCGTCTTGATCAAAAACAGCACAAACAAACTATAAATGAAAAACCAAAGCTAATAAAAGCATAAAAAAAGAGAAATGACAGAATAATTTACCTTTAGGCTTAAGATGATCTGGAAGTCCATATTCCAAGCCCATGCCAGGGATGGATGATATTGTGCCTGAGTCATCTGCAGAGAAAACAAAAATATTAATTCACACAAAAGAATAATAGTAATAGTCATTCTTTTCTGGCAATACTAAATGAAAGGATCTGTTCATGCCTACATAATCAGCAACCAAATATTTATGAAACCCACTAAAATGTTAATAGCATTTACATTAATTGCAGAAGGTTTAACTGGAGATTAATTTCAACCTTTAGTACATTGATTGAGTTCAAATGGGATATAATACATCCTCAGTTCACTATATTATGAAAAGGTCACTTATAGCAGAGGTTCACTTGAAATGAATAATTACACTTTTTTTTTTATTAAATTGACACTTCACTTAGAAGCTCTATGCATGTACGCTTATATGAACATCTTGTATTTTGTTATCTATTCAGGAAGTTACCACTGTATGACATATATTGCAAGAAATGTAGAATATTTCCCTTTAAACATTAAAAATTGCTTCTTAATAATAATAAATATAAATTTAAGTAAAAAAGAAATGTCTTTGCACTGAATCGTAAAAATAGTTTTAAATGTAAGGCGACGGCGAAACACACAGGCAAGAAGAATACATTGAGCAACTAAAACATGTTAGCTTACCATATTCTGCAGACTCTTCTTGTCCTTTTGGAAGAGTGTTAAGATTGTACTTATCTTGCATTTTATCACCAGGTCTGTTCCTAGTCCAAAATTTACTAGAAAAGAAGTTAATACATGTTAACTCTCTGAGAGTTGGAAATACTTTATTTCAAAATACTGCTATGACAAATTCTAATACTTAAAACAACAAAATAGGCAGTTTAACATCTTAAATATTATACTGATGCCTTTTCATTCATGCTGCGTGTATAAGAAAATAAAGTATCCAATAATCCAGTCATAAAAAAATTGCTGCTCGGTAACATTTACTACTTCAACAATTATAATAGAGAATTCACTAGAGAGGGGGAAAAACAACAACAAATAACTAGTATGTGGAAAACTAGGAAAATGCATGAAATATAGTCAACTGCTTAAAAAAAAATGAAAAAACTATTTTGTTCTTCGTATAAGAGACACAAAAGGTTAGCAAGGTTGCTCCTTTATAGACTGGTATTGACCTAATACATCGCTTCTAACATTTTAAGAAGTATAAGTTTCAACAAAGATTTTCTAAATATAAAGGAAGCCATGAATGCCTACAATTAATAAGTATACATTAATATTAAACAAACAGCCCATTGTTATTTTCGAGACAATTCTATCATGACTCAGAAAATATTCTTAATACTAACATTAAATCAAAATGTCAAAAATGGTTATTCAACCACTAGCTTAAATGAAAAATATAAAATGGTATTCATTAATAACTTAATATATGAATTCTTTGAACATATTTTCAATGATACTTCCAGTTTTATAAATGCTTTGTTATTTTGAATCTAATAAAAAGCCAAGACGAGCTTCAGATGTCCAAATGATTTATATTTTGAAACTTAATAGCTATGGATGACCTAATTACACCTCATTCAAATTCAAAAATTTGATATGTGAATCAGATTTTTAAACTAATCACTTTGACAATACTAAAATAGTAAGAATTTTTTCAATTGAACCATTTGGCACATTAAAAAGAAATGATACCAAATGTCTTAAAAAAACAAGAAACAAACTGAAACATCTACTTAAAATAAGCAAATGCAACTTTCAAATTACAACTTAAAGTATAAAAAAGGAATACAAATTTAACAGTAAAATGTGCCAAATTAGTTAAATTAATATACTCACCTAGAGTGGTCATTTGATCCAGAACATAGAATATGACCAAGAGGATGCCATGCTAGAGACCATACACATGAATCATGAGCCTGCTCCATGCAACCAACCTCTTTATCAGCTCTAAGATAAAACATATTAAAACAAATTTAAATTCTAACTTAAGAATATATTACAATTATACGGGGGAAAAAAACAATCACTATCTTGCATTTTTCAAAATTTTACAAATAATTTAAATGCAATAATGTTCAATACACTGCTTTTAAGGGTCCTTCCATAAGATTTTAAATGACAGAAACATTAAAAAAACCCCAATTTAATGCATTTGAAATATAGTAAAAATGAATATTAAATGATTTAAACAGCAAATGTGCATACACAAACAAATTTGTCATATATGCTATCATTGAGTTTTAACTGAAACCAAAAAAGGCATTGCACCAACAGGGCAAAAAGATTTTAGCCATGATGAAGAGTAATGATGAAATATAATAAAATTCGCAGATCATATATCTTACTGGTTCACAATAATAAAATCCAGAAGAAATAACTATCAAGGAAAGCAAAACACTCATTTATTAATATGAGTACTGCATAATTTAAATCACTCATAATGAAACAATTAGTTAAACAATTCAAACAGCTTTTTAAATTTTTGTTCTTAACAATATCGAAAATAGTTTGAAAAGGTGAAAGAAACCACCAGACAAAATATTAGACATATAACTTACCCGACAACCCAGAACATGACGCATCCGTCTGATCCGCCACTAGTGAATAATCCTTCATGAATTGGATGCCAGGCCAAAGCTATTAAAGACACACACTCACATTAAAATACAAAACATTTTTATTACGAAAATATTATTTAAGATAAATTCTATCTGGCTCTCATCCAAAATTAAATTCCATACAAAACTTCAATTTTAATCACAATCATTATAATGATGATAACATAAGAACTCCAGTAAATATTGAGTCTTCTTTGAAGAATTATCTAAATAATTAAAATTTTCTAAAGTAACTTACTTGTAGCTTCTTTTTTGTGACCTCGGAATGTTTGCATTTCTTGACTCATATTCCTAATGTCAAACAACTTTATTAGATGATCACGGGAAGCAGTTAGAAGCCAATTTCCATTTTTATTCCACTTGGTGTCCATCACGGTATTTTTATGAGCATGCCTAAGAGTAAACGATACAATGAATAATAATAATAAAAAAATTAAAGTATAAGCTTTTATTCAAAATGCACTTGAAATGCGAAAATACGTTTACACATTATTAATTTCGTCAAAATGAATTCAAAAGTAAAAAATAATTTTTCTGATTACAATACAATGCATGGTTTGAATAAAAGCGTGGGTGCCTTTACCTTCTAGAAATATTCCATTTGTTTAAGGAAATATACACAAAATATAAGGAGCTATATAAGTCACCCATGCTTTTATTCGAACCATGCATTGTATTGTAATCAGAAAAATTATTTTTTACTTTTGAATTCATTTTGACGAAATTATAATGTGTAAACGTATTTTCTCATTTAAAGTGCATTTTGAATAAAAGCTTATACCTTAATTTTTTTATTTAATTTATTTTCTACTATTTAGCGACAGCTGACGCGAATACATACGACATGTTAGGCATAGTAAACCAAATTCAATTATTGAATTCTCCAACATAAAACACATAATAAAATTATTATATACTTCTGAAAAATTACATTTTTAAAATGATTTAATGACATTAACTTTCTGAAATATAAATTCGTAATATATTACGTAATAACTTACAATTATTATCAGCAATGCAATAGGAAAAAAAAGAGAATCAATATACACAACTTTCTCTTTTTGCTTTGAGTGCGAAACATTTGGTGCATTCGAAGTAAAAAAAAAAAAAAAAATCTACTTCTGGTTGTTGGCGAATTCTAATAGAAAGTAAACCCAAGACACATAGAAACACAAGCTATGTCATTCATCGTTGCAGAGCCAGGTGTTGTTACTACGTAATGTGAGGTTATCACACTCCAAACTTTATTGCCCAAATATAGGGCTAAAATTTTAATATTTTGTTCGGTTTAAAATAGGTATAGATTGCAAATTTTCTTTGCATAATAACGTATTGGCTCCAGAACCCCACCACTATGCTAAATTTCAAAGCTGTAGCTCGACACTCAAATTGAATAAAAGCTTATATAAACAAATACTAATGTTGCTTACCGAACTGCAAAAATCTTTATTTTCATAAAATTAAAAGCAGAGGGAAAAATATGAAGAGCGGCAGAGAACGCAATTTCGAATTATTAACACTATATTTACCAACTCTTTGTTAATGAATTGAAACTGTCATTGGAATACAGTCAATTTTCCCAGTTGCAGTATGTTTAATGTTAAAGGATCAACATATAATAGAAAGAAATGAGGAAAATAAAAACATTAAAACCTACACAGTAGCTAATGACTGTCCACTTTTAGGGTCCCAAAGTTTTATCGGCTGCTGACTGTCTTTACTGCCAGACACTATTAAAGACTTTTGCGGATGCCAATCGACACATTTTACATCTGCACCATGTCCTAAAAAAAGAATGAAATAAAATAACTTTATATAAATAGATCAATTAGTCACTGAAAGCTTGGATATTGTGTTTTGATTTGTCATAAATTAAAAAAGGTGATAAGCAATCCAAATTACTTTTCTTCTAACAAAATAGTTTGACATATACGCATCACAAGACAAATTTATATATTACTAAAAAGGGAAAACACACAACCTCATTTCAAACATCTGGAAAACTACTAAGGAGGTAAAAATGTGATTTAATTTCAAATTCAGAATATTAATGTGACACACAAATACATTTAAATATCCAAATATTTTCAAACAATTTTATAAATAATGCAAAAATATAATTAAAAACTTATTAAAATTTAACCTCAGTTTTACTGCATCATTTCGCAAATGCACTTACCATTTTGGTCTCTCAACAGTTTAAAAAAATAATTGCTGAATTTAACTCATCTTTCTTCTTTTTTGGGGGTGGGGGAAGTAAGTTCAGGGAACTGCTTTATTTCTATTTTGCTTTGTTAACCGTAAAAGTTCAGTACTCAGCAAGACATTTAGATGTAGAAAATGACCTTCCATTTCAGACTTTAAGCATTAGATTTGAACCTAGAGTATGGACATTATCTTGTTTTGAGGATTAGAAATTGCTGGTGGGAAGGAAATTTCAGAAATAAAATCTTTACACGTATTTTTGTTTAATGCAAATAGATAGTATTTAGCAGCCTGCATGCATTTAAGCTAACAGTAACCAAAGATTCTGTACATTTTACCATAATTTCACAAATATAATTATTCCCTGAATGGCATAACTGTTGAGATAATCTATATTCATTTTAATTTCTGGACAATAATTTCACAAATATAATAAAAGTCTTCATCTCGCAAATCTGGAAAGTTTAGATTTGTAAAAGTACAAAAATTTGCTATATTCAGACCACCCCAAATACTACTGTATAAGTGATAAAGTCTAGAAATTTCTTCCGCTCTCATAGCCTACAACCATTAAGGATGTTAGATAATTGTAATATAAATCCAGTTACAGTAGGACCCCGATAATCCGGACGAATTCAGGCACAAGGACGTCCGGATTAGCGAGGTTCTTAAAAAATAACGTGAAACACTTTTTAAAAAATTGTATGTATAGGTACTATGGTATATTTGTATGAACTAATATTGCATGGATAAATTGAATGAACATGATATGTATTACTACATATGCAAGTGAATGAACATAATCAGTGTCCAAAAAAGTCAGAGATTTTTCTTTGCGCGTCCGTTCCAATTTTTAATTCAAATGCGCAGTCACTTAAACGTCCGAGGAGCATAATTTCCGCGTGCTTCAAAATTTTGCTCTTCAGCCCACTGTAATGAAGTATTGAGTGCCGCACTAGCCTCAGAATGAGAAATTTTGATGGAGTTTACAGAATCAATAAAATTGGGAAGCAAATTTTTCCACCACTTGTTGATCAGCAATGTAGACACAGATGCCCAGTTAGCAAGACTGAACACGACATCTTTTAAATTTACATTTGTCTGTGTTTTTTCCAAGTTTTCATTGTGCAGAGGATCATTGAGAATCGTCGTAAGAAGCAACTTGCGATATCCCAGCTTGATGCTTTGAATAACATTCTGATCCATGGGTTGGATATGCGCAGGATTCAGGTTTGCATCATTCTCCATGGACCGTCCGGATTACCGGGGTTCTACTGTATTTATGTATTTTAAGAACTTCCAATGATAATCTTATAAGTTACTGAAATGTAAATTTTGATAATGGTCTGCAATATGAATTTTTGCTCTTACCTCTTAATATTTTTTCTTCCAAACACCTGAGGAAATCCCATATACGAACTGTGCCATCATCTGAACAGGTCACAAATTTTGTATCAAGTGGACAAAAACTGAAAGCAGAGGAATAAATTGTATAAAACAAAATATCTTAATTCAAAACAACAAATCAACTTTTAAATCAGAACAAGGGATGTAACGAAAAGTGATTTGGCCGAATATCAAATTTTTAAAAACATTTTACTTTTGATTGTAAATGAAATATTTTTCAAATTTCAAAAGAAAAAAAAATTTAAGATAAAGTTAATTTTTTATTATTTTTGTATTTAAAAAAATGTTAATACTTTATGTATATTTGTAGTATTTTAAATACTTTAATTCCAATAATAAGAAATGAAAAACCCTCATCATTTTGGGATTGCTTCAAAGAAATAAGAGTCATCATTGCAGAACATGACAATGACAAACACAGAAGAAAATTTAATGGATAAATTAAAATTACTAAAAGTAAATTCCTATTTTGATAAAGAACTTCTAATAGGTAGGATGGAGTTTCCACTTAATTGGAAAAAAAAAAAAAAAAAAAAAATCCAGTTAAAATCCTTCAGCACCTGCAAGCATTATATAGTGACTGTTTATTTTCTGAACTTTATAATATATATGAAACCATATAGAACAGATTTCTAAAAATGATATGCAACATTAGTAAATACAATTAAGTACTGTGCAACTTAAAATTGGATAAATCTTAGATTTTTTATAAAAAAAGTACCGGAATGTAATCCTGCAATAACCTTTATTAAATATATTTAAAACAATATTTTAAAAAATATATTCTATCCTTAATTTATTATGCTAAATATCTGTTTAGCATTCGGCCTGAACGAATATTCGGGAAAGGGCCAAATAGGCCCCATACTGAATATTCATTATATCCCAAGTTGGTATTATTTTTGTATGAAACCAAACGAAACAAACTTCCTCTGGAAAACGCTAAAAAAATATTGTGCTTGAATCATAATTTAAGGCTTTGCAATGATAAATTACATATAACTTTATTTAATACACTTATGCAACTTAAAATTGGGTAAAAGTTAAGAGATTTTTTTGATAATAAATGTGGTGAAATGTATTTCTGCAATATTCTTTGTTAAATGTGTATTTAAAAGCACATTTAAAAAGATTATTATCCTGAATATATTCGGCCAAATATCTGCTTAGTGTCTGGCCAGCTGAATAGGTCGAATACCGAATAGTTGCTGAATATCCATTACATCTTTAATCAGAACACTTAACTTATTTCAAAAACCAAGTCAAGAAAAAGAGCAAAATTATCCCAAATCCTCCGATTAATGTAAATAAGACTTTAAATTAACTCTTTTCTACAACTGTCAGCAGTATGTTTCATATAACATTTATACCAGAATTGTAATCGGATAAAAATTAGGTAGGATACAGACGAATATTCCAGGTTTATTCATTAAGAACCAAACAATAACCAAAAGAATTAGAAACTGTTACACGTCTGTACTCATTTTTTGTTTAGAAATTCACATAAGATTTAATTAAACTATACATTTTAGAAAATATTTACAAATAAAATTTTATTTGCTTAACAGTATGCTTACCTTATACCCCGTAATGGTTCTTTGTGAGCTTGAAACATTTTTACATTATTCATGTTGCTCTGCCAATATTTGACGTAGCCTGCATGATCTCCAGTTACCATCCACACATCATTATGACTCCAAACCATACACCTCACAGGAGAATCATGTGCCTATTGAAAAACAAAGCATACCTACTACTATATCCTGGCAAAAATAATATTACTGAGCAATCTTGATAAAATGATTAGTGAAATTGTGCAAAACATTTATATTTCATTCTGTAATAACATACTAAAATAACTTAATGACATATTAAAATATGTGTAAAAAGGTACCAGAAGCTAAATATTTCCAATAAACTGTCATGCTGAAACATAAACTGTTAATATATAAATATGTGCGGTTGCGAACTACACAAGGTCAAAGTAGAAAATTACAGGTATTTGTCTAAAATATCAATCACATCCAAGTAAAATATTTACAATTTATGGAAATAGTAACAATCTAAAAATTAAACAATACGGCACAATGTGTATGCATGCATTGTTGGGGACATTGGTTAAAGTCATTACTACTAGAGCTACTAAATTCGGCTAAAATAATCTCGAAGGTGACAAAATACAATTCACAGAAATTTTTCTCAAATATTATTTATTATTTTAGCTTTTTGAATCACACAGTTATATGACCAGCCAAAATTAAAATTCATGTTGGCATTATATATTTTAGCAATAATAAACATTATTAGCTCTAATCATTACATCTGTAACAATAAAATGTCATATTGGATTTAACTGATTTCAATTGCCAGTTGCCATAGACAATCATCCCTTAAAATGATTACATAATTTAATGTTTTTGAAAAGTAAGCATATCAAAAATAAACCAGCAGGAGTGCCCCCCCCCCAAAAAAAAAAAACTTTCTTGCATATGAATAAACACGGGTAGGGGGGAAAAATACACTGCACGCTGAAAAACATGCAGTATTCCCTAAGGTGGGGAAAACATTTGCTCCAGCGTTTGAAGCTTTTTTTGCGTGCATAGAATGGAGAAAAATCTGAATAGGTAATTTCAATGCCTTTTTTTAGCCGAAAATTGGAGACAAATCTACAATTAGGGTTTCAAGACTACATACAAAATTTCATTTGTCTAAGTAATTTTTTTAAGAAGTTATGGCATTCAAAAGTATGCGATTATACAGACGGTCAACTCTTTGACGGATTTGGCCCAAAATTTTATACAGACCTACATTTCTGATGAAAAAACTGTGTACCATATTTTACCCATCTAGCTATTTAAGTTATTGAGTTCACATGAACGCGGATAGACAGACAGACTTCCCTAAGACATATTTTGTCCAAAATTTGATGGAAACCAACAAATTATGTGTAAAGATCACACACCGAATTTCATACCAGTAGCTCTAATACTTTTCGAGGTAACGTGTTCACAGACAGACATAATTCCAAAATTGCGTTTTTCGGACTCAGGGAGGTCTAAAACGTGGAGATTCATCAAAATCTCGAGTTCGAACTTTTTGACGATTACAATACTTTCTCTTTCTTACTTCGTATATGAGAAAGTAATAAATGACCACAACTGTAGAGATTAATTAGCACTGTTGATAAACAAAAACCTAATGAATTGTTAGACTTTTAATAATGCTACCTCCCAAGACCTCAGATGTAACTAAACAGAAGAAAACTCAAACAGAAATTAAATTCAGTCAATCAGAAAGGTTTGATTTAACTGTCTCATTTGTAAACACGTATGAGTGAAAATAGAACACAGGTAGCAACTAATTCCTTGCAGTTAAAGGTCAAAATAGAAATATTCAGTAGCAATATTAAACATATTTGAAATTAGCCACTAAATCGACCAGCTAATCAATCCATCTAATTAGTTATTTAAAAAATTTGTAGGTTATTTAATGAAAAAAATGCCAACATATGGCTTAACCTAGTTTATATATATATATAAACTAGTAAAACTAATCCTTAATAATATAATAAATGTGAAAGTGTGTCTGTCTGTTTGTTAAGCTTTCATGGCAAAACTACCAATCCGATTTGGATGAAAATTGGCAGAGTTGTAGCTTGAAACCCAAGAACGGACATAGGCTAGGTGAAATCACGTTAAATTAATTATTTTTGACTACAGACAACAATTAAATAATTAACAAAGCCCATTGACTCAGTGATTCTCAATGAAGATTATTTTATTTTTCAATCAACTGTCACATGATCTTTCAGGAATGCGAAAACATGTGGAATAAATTATATTTAAAATCAACTATCACATGATCCTTTTTTCTGCTGTAACTTTGGAACAAATTGTTCGATAAAAATGATTTTTATACCATCTTAAAGTTCAAAATTTTACCTTTTCAACGATATTAATTTTATTTCTGTGACATTTTTCCTTCAATTTTTATTCATTTTTTAAAGTTTAATAATTTTTTACTTGCAGACGATTTTGAAATAACGCAAATTTATACTTACTTCGCTGCTAAGAAACGGTTAGACTTTGAACTAAATTATTTTTATTTCTGAAAATTTTGCTTATCTTTATAAATATCTATAAAATAAGGCAGAAATTACATATATCTGTCTGTCAGTCGATCGGGCGGTCACAAGATCTGCTCTTAAACGGTGAACAGTAGTGACATGGAATTTACACATGGCATTCTAGAGCATATTTTTAGGTCAAAGGTGCTATTTTCAACTTTCAGAGTTAATTAGTTCTTAAGATATTTAATTAAATAACGAACATTAGCCGCTTTTAAGCCTAATGCTTAGATGTTTTTTGCCAATAACTTCCGAAATCTTTATTGGACAATAATTATTTTTATGTCATTTTAAAGACCAGAAAATGATCTTTTTAATGCTATTAATTCCATTGCGATGAAATGCTTTCTCTGAGTGCTATAAAGGTTTAAAAATATTTTTTAACGTAATTTCTAACAATACTTTTTATTCTTATAGAAATAAATTCAAGACAAATTACTGTTTCGCACGCGGACTTTCGCCAGTGTAAAAGTTAATATAAGAAAATATTGCTTTCTTTGATCACAAACAACAAAGGAGACTTTACACTTCCAGTTTCCTGTTGTGGTAGCATTTACAGCTTTTAATACGGTTACACAGTGATCCAATGACGTTAGTGAATTATTCTCTCGATGTTTTGTTCAATTTTCGCAGTGAGATATTACCGAATATCCTTCTGTAGATACGGTAATGGGCATTAACAAGGAACATCATATTCTGTAGAGCTCTTCAAGATCTTAGAATTGTCAGGGGCACCTTCCGACAAGCCGAGATTGAAAGTCGATGTGCCGTTTAATAAGTACTACTAATACGTAACTTCGATATACCGAGACTGCGCAATGGTACACGGTTACAAATTACACACCTAGGTCCAAACGTCATGAAAGCTGCTGTTGTGACTGATATAGGGAGAAGAGAGAGTGCTTTAATACCGAAGGATTTATCATCTCAGTTCAAAAGGTAACAAATCCCTTTAAAAATAGCATTTGCCAGTCTCAGGGCCAGACACTGAAAGTGGCAGGCGTACATTTGGAAAAACCATATTTTTCGCATGGGCAAGTAACTATATGTGGTGTGTTCACATGTGTCCAGCCCACACAACCTGCACATTCGTGCAAATAACGTGATGTACAAAAGTGTATTAGCATAAATAAAAAATGTACATAACTATATCAGCATACATGTACAGTATACTGCTGTCAGCTGTCCAATTAAGTATTATCAACCACCAGAACTTTTACTTTCCTCTTTAAAAACGTAACAAAACATTTATATTCGTGAATTAAAAAATAATAATAATTCAAATTCTTCACGCATGATGTCGCGGGTAACAGCTAGTGTATATATAAATCCACAATCCAAGATATGTTGGCAGTAGTGAAACTGTGATTGTTTAAGACTGTGGTGGCCTTCCCCTACTTTCCTAAACCACTATGCCATGCAGTTTCCTTCTCTAATCCCACTTCTACTTTCTATCCTCACTTCAAGAGGAAAACCCAATATAATAACCTTAAGAGTTGGGAAACAGTGAATTATCTGAACCCTGCAGTAAACACAATGCATTTAAAAAAAAATTAAACTTAACATTGTAAAGTACTTAAACTCATTGGTAAGATAATTTTCTGCATTGCAAGATGAAGTCAAAACTGTTTCCATAATATAATTCTCTTACAAATAACTTGGCAATAAACTGTGCAAAAAAGTTTAGTTCAAAATTAATAAAATTTTAGAAAAATGGTACCAGGGTGCACATCTTTACTCTCTTAGGTATTACTGTGTCAAATTGTCATTATTTCTAGGTCTAATGGTGTAGAGTACCAACACACACATATTGATTTTTATTAGTAATAGAGATTTGGCAGTAAATAAAGATATTCCTATAAGGGTTTTAATATTACCTGTAATATGGTTTCAAAATTAAAAGTTAAACCATTCCAAAGCGTAAATTCTCCACTAGATGCTCCAGTTACTAATCGTCTACCTTCTGGTGTCCACTAAAGAAAGTAAAAATATAGCATTTGTATGCATTTAAAGTTTCCAACTTTTTTTATTACAAAATCAATATTCTTGAAATGTTGGGAAAATAACCGTTAACAATAGGATTAACAAGAACACAACAAAAAAATTAACATATTGCATGAATTATAATAATTTGTTAAATTAAACATTATTTTAACCTTTCACTTTAAGATGATTGTTCATTCACAGGGATCAACAGGTTAATTAGGTAAACTTCAAAATAAAATAAAAAGGTTAAATAAACTGCTTCAGTGCTGGAATTTTAGCAAGGTTTCAAAGTAAAAAAATTATATGAATAGCTAATATGCTTCATCAAAGATCAGTTTAAACAACAAATCACTTTTAAGAATGATGGGTTAGTATATAAAAAGAATGAAAATTACTCAACTTTCCAAATTTAACAAAAAACTAGGTTTAACGTAGTTCTATTTAGATAGAAATTAGCTACTACAATACTATTCAAAAAATTCTTGTACTAAGCAGACTGCTTAAAAAGATGAAATAACAAGCTAATCATTAAGTATTCAAAAATTTCAGTGCATCTGACATTTATAACTAGTTAAAGTTTTTTTTTTTCCAAAAAAATTAAGTAAATTCAATTTCATTTCTACCTTTTATATAATACAGAAATTTATTCAGTTCTTTAAAACAACTGAAAAAAAAATGTATGCTTAATACAAGAGCTATAACTTGCATAAAAAAGGTAAAATACATAAAATAGAACTACTTATATCACTAATATGAATACTTTGAGATATTTTGGTTAAAAAAATAATGTTAATTTCATTTTGTCTGAGTTTTCATATGTACTTCCAAATTTCATTCATTTTGTAAAAACAGTTTCCCTAATAGTTCAATTAAAGTTTTTTTTTTTTTTTAATAGCACCCAAGATTAGTAGTTCAAATTTAAATAGTTAACTTACTGCTACGCAAAATATAGGACATCTCATTTTATTTGTGGAAGTACGAACAAATTTTGTTGTAACAGCATTTATTGGATTATCAGGCATACTCAGAGGAGGTGTCATCTGTAAAAACCAAACACAAGTAAATGCTTTGAGACATTTAAATGAAAGCAAATTAATAATAATAAAAAAACGATATAAAAAAATAGAAACCTCAATATAATATGCTCCATCGGGTTGAACAGCTCTTCTGTCTCTGTAATCTCGTTGCCAAATACGATTCTAAAATAAAATATTAATAAAAATAGCACTTGTTCTTCAGTATTGTCATAAAAAATGCTATGTTTCAAAGGGTTGGTCAATAAATATTTTCTTTTCTATTTATTAGAAGACTGACAAAAAAATTTAATTTTTAATAATGTTTGGCAACTTCTAACATAAAAATGTTGGAATAAAGCAATATATAAGGTTGTAAATGTATGTTTAAATTCAGCCTTAATGTTGCTTAATTGCTGAATTTTTTAATAAAATTAACAGATTAATTTGGCCAAAAGGGAGTTTGAAAAATAATTAAATATTGTGAACTGTTTTATGAATAATTTTCAAATTGGATATTTCACTTGAAATTATGTTGCAAAAACTCCTTGGAACAGCATATTAGAAGGAAAAATATATAAAGAATATTTGTAAAATTCTTTTCATTAAATAAAAAGTTGATTAATTCACAGTTATAAAACATGAAATATACACAAGACAAGGTAATCAGAGATATTTATGAGCCAAGATTTTAATGTCAAAGAGAAAGATGATACATATACACCATATTAGGCATTTCACGCCAAACTTGGACAGTATCAAATTTTCACTACCAAAAATCATTTCCCGAAACTACAACAAAGATTCTCCATAATTGTAAAGCTATGCTAATTTATTCATAAATTTAGCACAACATTCCCATTACTTTAACAGTGAATATGTGATGTAACCCTTTAATTCCTTTAAACTTGAAAGTACCACTTTAATCATGCTTATATCTTTGTAATTTGACTGCTTTTCCTGAATAGCATTCTCAGTAGGAATTTAGTTCTGAGAGTTAGCAGTAGATGGCAGAAGAAAAGAAAAATTAAAATTTTTAACTATTAATCCAATTAATTAAATTACTTAATTTAATTAAAAAGTTTTTTACATCTTCCCTGGGGTTATTTTGCATTAAAACATATAATGATATCAAAATAAAATTGAAAAGTTACTGGTAAGTTAATAAAGAGTTAAAGGAAGGTCAGTTTTGAATCACAACAATAGAAACATACTTAATTTAAATGGTAGATACTTGATTTAAGGTAGATTTCTTTAAATACATGAAATAAAAGCCATTATCTATCACAAAACCACAGTGCCCCTTAAAAGCGACCGAAATTGAAATATACACAAGAATCTCTCTCCTTTTTTTTAATCTGTTGGTAATACTTACATCTATGCTGATGAAATGCAAGTCCAGTACATTAAGAATATTGTTTTCTACCCTTAGATAACTTAAGTAAAAAATAATCCTTCCTTCAAACAGTATTGCATTGGCTTGAATAAAATATAAGTATAAATTGCTTTCTAAAGGTAAAAACTACTTAAAGAAATTAATTAGAAAATTTTCATTAAACTGTCAAGGCAATTCTAGCTAAACATTTGAAAAAACTTACTTCAATATATTTGATCACAGATGTATTATAATCAACAGTCTTTCGAGTTACAGCTTTCCGGAGTCGTTTCCCATCAAATTCTATATTCTGAGTTGATTGCTGCATGTGCTGTTTATGTGGTGTATAAGCTACATGATTAGGTTTTTGGAAATTCTGAGGTGGTTGAAATTTAGGCACGTAGGAAAAACGTTGCACTCCTTGAGCAACTTGTGGAGCTTGCATTTTGGCAATTTATAACTAACTGGAATGAATAAGAAAAAAGATAATTAGCAATATGTATGAATAGAAAGAAAAAAAAAGGAAGTTAAAAATGATACTACATAAGAGCTTACCTTATGTATCTTAGTACTATCTAAAGTTATACTCTTTGAGTATGTTTCTTACAAATATCTTATGATGACCTAGTTTCATTCTGAAAATAATAATAATACAAAATATAAATAGAGTAAAAATATTCTTTAACTAGAAAATCGCAGCATTTAAAGTAATGCAAATATGCATGTATAACAGTTCAGATCTTTTTAGAGCCATTTAACCTAAGGAGAAAAAACAGAATATAAAGATACTTATGTTGTTTATATGTAAAACTTACTGCTTAAATAACACCTCACTTAAATATCCAGAATACAACAAAAGAACAATAAAGTTTTTTTTTGAAAAGGAGAGGGAAAAACTTCAAATTTTACAATTTTTTTAACAATGTAAAACTGTATTTTTCTGTTGGCTCAAAAGCAGATAAAATTAACAGCAAAGTTAGTGAAAAATTTCTAACTTTCCAGCATACAATAGCTCTATTTGTTGAATTTGTATACGTTTTGGTATTTGTCATGCTAACAGAAATCTTTTTGCCAACATTTATGCTTGGCAAACATTGCTGACGAGCTATTAGAAAAGGAACCGCAAAGTAAATTGTTGTCAACTTTAGTATAGTAACTTCCCTACATCTAACTAAATCTGTGCGAGAAAATTAAATCTGTCTTCGAGTTAATTCTAAAACCAAAATTACTAATTAAATTATGATTCTTTTCAATAACATCAAAACATTCACAGCAGAAAAACAGTAAAGTTTTGAAATATTGTAAACAGTTTTTCTAATCTTTGCCATTTTGAATGTTCATTTAGAGTATTGGATATTGAAGATAAATTGTACTTTCCATCAAAATTCTATTTTTCAAGTTTGCAAAAGAGAACAGGCTACCTTAATGGAAATCTACTTAACTAAATTTTGGAGAAAGGTAACCATCTTTGAGCACATATTTTGAAATTACTCTTAAAAATGAGACCTTTATATATCTTTAGACTGTAAAAATTATAAAAGAATAGTAAGGTTTTATGTTGCAAGAGCCAGATATGACCATATTGGGTCAAAATATATAATGCATGTATAACCCTTTACGACCGAACCCGTACGATCGTGCGGGATAGACTTTAGCTTATATTTCTGTTTCTTGTTAGTTATATGCAGTAAATGCCGGAAGAAATGATTTTTCTTGTTTCCAGAATCTCTATAGATCTATTTTTCTCATTGGATCGTAGATATCGTCCATTTTTGAGTTGTAGTCGGCATTTAAGTAAACCACCGGTTAAAAAATACGTCCGGTCTTAAAGGGATAAAAAACCAATGTTATTTGGATTTTTAAATAATTTTTGTCATAACACTGGTATAAATATAATCATAATATTGGAATTAAGCATTGGCTTAAAGCACATGTAATGCCATTGTTATGGTTAATTAATAATTCTGTTTTCAGAATGAACTCAAAGAGAGATTTAATTTGATCCAGGGAAGATAGGATACTAAAGTTGACAACAAAACAACTATCCAAGTAAATGATCACCAATTAAAACTTTCAGTGAAGTAACAATAACAATAAAGAAATGAGTTTCTCTTTTATTAATTCAGTAAAGTCTAATATTACCATCAAATAAAAGAGGTTTAAAATATACATATACTTTAAAAATTAAAAAAATAGCATAAAACTTCATCATAAGACACTTTAAAATAACTAGGAATTGTTTTAATACATAATATAATTCTACGTGAAATTAAATTTTCCTCTCTAGATGTACATATAAATTTGTATAACATAACAAAACTCAGTGGGAGCAAAAAGTGAGGGGGCAAAAATTTATAGGAGACATCTAAAACACCCGGGAGTATAGGGGGTAGGCAATAAAAGTTAAAAATTTAGTTAAAAAAACTAGCTAGTTTTCCCAAAGAATATTTATTGTTGTTTTGTAATTCCTAGTTTTAGGTAGCTAAAATGAAATAAAAATTTAATTTTTTCCTAAAAAAAGTAAGGGGGGGGGGGGCCGCCACTCACCCCCCGACTCGTCGTCACTGATAAAACTGGAGGGTTGTACATAACTACACATCCAAGATGACTTTTAGACAATTTTTTAAGAAACAGTAAGCTAATAAGGACTACCTAGCATTTAATTTGTTTCATATTATGTATATATAAACAGTATACAGTAAAATATCAATTTACTTCTTTATCTGTAAAATTAGTAGTTTGTATTTAACATGCTAAAAGAATAGTATAGCTCCTTAATCTACGACATAGTACCTATAATTTTTATTGTAATTACAGTTATCCAGACCGTGTAATTTTCATATTTGTTGCTTGATGATGCATCGATGAATTAAATAATCATTTAAATTACAAAGAAGGTGAATTTAAACATGAAATAATGATAGACAAAGCTTTAATGAAATCAACTGGGTGATTTAGGAAATTGTGCGAAGCAGTGGCCAAAACCACATTTTCACTTGTTGTTTCTTGCTAACAAATGACAAATATTTTCTAGTAAGGAATTAAGGATACTAATAATTAAATAATTCTAATTTAATTTTTATGTAATGTTTTATTTCGATGAATTTTAAGAGAAATTAACAGAAATTACAATAAATTTATCATTTATGATTGAAAGTTTTCATTTTCAAAAATAATTTCAGGCTTATTTTGAATGATTATTAGAACAGTAGCAGTTGTGTTCCCTATCTTCTCTTTGCTATTAAGTCACACGTATGTTTAATATCCCCACAGTCAAATGGCATTTCTAAATAAAATATAAATGAAAGTGACAAAATCAGTCATCTATAGTTCCTATAAGAATTTACCATTTACTGTTTAATAGAATGTGCATTGTGGAAAGACTAATTTATAATGAAAAGCATTTATAACATAATATTTCTATTATGATAATACCTCGCATATTATGAAAGTTATTTCTTTCCCTCTACATATGTAACAATTTTAGATCATTATTTACACGAGCGAGGAATACATACCGAGCGGCAAATTCATACCAAGGAATGAAACAAGTTCCCACTTACTAATAAATTATGTTTCCAATTAATAGAAATTTACACATATGGTTACCATAAATCCCATATATATGGGGCTGTCAACGTATTTTACTATTCAGTCCCATATTACAATTTGTTCCATTTTCTCTCTACATTCTGCATGAACCCTCTAAGCATTTAGTTAATTCGATGTAAAGCTTTAATATCTAAAAAAATAGCTTTTAAAGTCAATAATTGGATCTTTATTGCATTTAATCAAGTCTCTGAAGAATATTTTATCAATGGTAGATTAAGAAATTATAAACATGAATTATCTTTCAAACTGAAAAATATGGCTTAAACAATCAGAGGGTTAAAATATGACTGGGCTAAAAAATATTAGCCTTGCATTTTTTTTTATTATTTTACATGTTCATTTTATTAGATTGCTTAAACTTTATAGCTGTTTTTAAAAAATAAGAGCAAAATAAAACATTATCTACCCACTTTTTTCATGTTTTATTTATTTAGCACTTAAACGTCTGTTATCAATGCTTACCAATTATGGCAACCCTAGTTAGATCACAACTACTGAGTTACTACTAAAAGTTTTAAAATATTGTAATGTTAAAAAAAGCATTTCAAAAAATTCAAACCCCAAATACCTATATTACCAAATTTTAAATGCCACATCTGTGATTGATACTGAAATAATTTTCTAAAATAAAGAAAGCATATTTAGAGAAAAAGCAAAACCTGCAATAATAATACTTTCATTAAATGCAAGTGCATTTGACAATGTATGAGAGGACACCATTTATATTATATCAAATTCAAGAAAATAAGAATCATAAAAAATCTAAAATAAATCGATTAAATTAATATTTTTAAATATAGAATCTTTAAGTGGTGCTCAAAATAAAGAATATATAAATATTTTTTAACAGTAATTGATTCATTTTCTGTAATATCTGACTCTTTACCCATATGGACAATAATAACATGAATGTAGAATACTAAAGAAAGTTTGCAACTTTAGCACTTGCATTTAAGAGGTTAAGTATTTTGATCAAATAAATTTAAGCTATGAAAAATGAGTTTTTAAAGTGTATAAACTATACTTTTAATATATAATTGTATCTTTGATACTCAATGAATATTTTAAGAAAATATACAAATCGTATTCTTCTAAACTGAACATGAAAAAGGGAACTTGGGGGGGATAGAGAGCTTTTGCAATGTAAAAGTGTTTGTATGCTTGCAAAAGTTATGTCATTATACATATATCTAGGTATAACTGTGTAAAATACAGTTATTTTATTTGTAATAAAAGTGTTGCTGATAGATCCAAGAACAAGGTATACTGTTTATTTTTCCATGAAAGACAATTCCAATACCTTGGCATGTTAATACAATCATGCGTAGAAATTCTTGATAACTTCACTACATCAGATTTGTTCTACTACATAACCAAGTTTAATGATTAAGAAAGATCTACAGAAATATATTTGTTGTGGTAGAATGAAAATATATATTATAAGTTGCTCTGGAAATAAACCCCATAAAGCATTTTCTGTTAAGATATGTAATACCTTATACTGGATACATGTGGAAGATGGATTCCAGAGGTTACTGTTTTTCATAATATCTATAATTTAAAGTAGTTTTCACTATAACACGCAATGATTCACTAAGCAAATTACGTTCGGCTTCATTAGAAAGATCATACCCAGAAATATACGAAAATAGATTGTAACTCAGTCACAGATGAGTGAAGTCATGTTATTTATATATTTGTACGTAGTTAATATGAATGAACAGTATAAATAACACACAAAAACTAATAACGTATATGAAGAGCATGTAAGAACTTACTACCTGATACGTTAGAAACACGCAAAATGATAGAAAAAAACTGCCACATCAAATGACTTTCAGAAAATAATCTATATTTCTTTTATGTGAGAGCAGTGCAAATGAATGAATAAATAAATGATATTAGCATACGTGTTTACATCGAAAGTATTTCTTAATGAAAATTGAATTGAATAAACAACTTCACGATAGAAAATTCAGTGTTTTCCTGTACTGTTGCCAGATTTGAATGACAAACTCAATTCTGAGTTATTTTCCTCCTAAGAACTACAAAATGCTAAAAATACATTTATGAAACTAAATAAATTTTTCTATTTAAGTAAAAATTTCTTTGACTAAGTAGGCAGTAAATAAATAAAACATTTCTCGTGATGAGTTTTTAAGAGCATTCTTTTCCATGAAAATAAAATTAGCTAATCGCTAGTGGCATTTGTTACGATAAAACTGTTTTTGATCTTCCGTTGTGTTTCGGGTGCGGTGTATGTTTTGAACATTGTTAAGACTTTTATTATGATGAATGTGAACATTAAAAAATCTCTTATCTAAGAACATCTTGTATGGCGTATAGTATATTAATTGTAAGAAACTAACTTTTTTAATTTGCTGACACTATAAAGTACCCTCTGGTGTATTTTGTACTGTATTAGTTAAAACGAAGTGTACGAAAACAAAGCAATTAATGTAAGGAAAGTATTCTAGTGAATTCATAGATTCAAGATATAAATTTTTCTTATCAGAATCATGCCAAATTTTGCAAAAGGTACTCATTCTGAACCTGAAAGGTTTTGTAAATACATTCATCGGTATTGTAATCAGACAAGGTTAGAAGGTTATGACTACTGTATTCGGCATATATTGGAAGATAAACTTGCACCATTTAGGCAATGTTCATATGTAAATCAACCAAACAAAAAGAGATGCACAAATGCAGCTCCTAAATTGGATAAACATGAGAGGAGAGATCATGCCTTATGTCCTTTTCATACCAAACGAGCTCTTATGAAATCGAAAATATCTCATCAACCTAAGAAAAAAGTCGTTGTTGAAGGCCCTGCTGCTTTACTTAGATATTTGGAGCATTATTGTAATGATCCTGTGCATGATCCAATATATAGTCGTGAAACAGGTCTCAATGAAAAGAATGAAATGGCCGTTTGTATAGGTGAGAGACCAACAATGCTTAGCCAAGCAGAGGGATCTTTCGTGGATGGAGAATCTGTCGAAGAGAAAGCTCATATTGAAAGTATGGATGATGATTTCTGTTGGGTTGAAAAGATGATGATGACTGGTGATTACTTAGAACATGCTGGAGTGTATACCGAGCAAGAAGTACTTAAAATAGCTAAAGAAAAGATTGTTAGATTACAGGAATTATACTGCACAGAACTAAATGTTATTTATCATGAACTGAAAGAAAAACGTCGTAAATTTTTGGCAGAAATGAGAAAATCTACGACAACTGAAAGTGCAGCCGAAGAATCGGATAAATCCGTAGAAATTGATGAAAAAGCCTTGAAAGCTCTGACGCAGTATCATAAATGTGAGGGTATGGAACGTATCCTTCGTCATAAGTCGCGGTCTATAAATTTTGATGCATTTAGAGCAGCTAAGGCAACTATTTGTACTTTTGAAAGAAATGATGTTAAATGTACTGAACCTGCTATTGTACTTACAAAGTTCTGTAAAAATCACATTTTATCAGATCCTAATCAAGTGTTGTTCAGACCATGTGGACTTGGAAGAAATTGCAAAAGACCCCTAATACCTTACGAAGAGAAAGTTGCATGTGATCAGCATTTTCATCTTGCTTTATCAAGGCCCAAAACTGATGAAACTGCTCAAGCCTTACCAGTAAGTGTTGTTCCATTTACAGAAACAGAGCCTTTTCAATCTATGGATGATATAGCATCATTGGGTCTAGATGACATCATCCCAGGCTCATTATTTGGCCTTGATCAGTTTGGTGAGCCTGGTGAATCAACAGATACTGTTTTGTCAGAAGATCTGATGCAAATACCTTTAAATCCTCCGGAAAATATCTTAAGTGACAGTAGAAAATCTGAATCTGAGTAAATGAAATATATTTCTATTTAGACCTTTTATTATATGACTATTTTTCCTCATATTTATCAGTTATGTCATGTATGTTGATCTATTTCAGGATGTAAACAAAATGCTGCTATGTTTAAAAATTGATCACCATAGATTACTTAAGACATTTTAAATGCATATATAAATTAGTGCCAAGCAGTATTGCATATTTATAACTAACATTATATTTCTTGTTTTATCTACACTGCTAATCATGAGACAGATAACAGTTAATTGCTTTAAATATAAAAAGTTAATTGATATGTATAATTTTGTTACAAACTGTAACACTTAAACCAGTTCAGTTGCTGCAACAGGCATGGGGCTGCATTCTGTCTTAAGATGGGGTTTTGTCAAAGATTGAATATTCCTGTTTAATGTTCCCATGATCAATTATTTAAATTAAAAGTCTCAAGGTAAAACCAAAGTGTATGGTACATCCTTCACCAAGCTGGCGCCAAATCATGAAAAACTCTCCAAACATCTGCCATGTTACCTCATTTACCATGTTACTGTCTATCATTGGGTTACCACATTTAGTGATTTATCGCCAAAAGAATTCAAGTTTGGTGCCGTACCGTACACTTGGTCGGTTGGGCCAGGCTTAATTCTTTAGTATAATTTAATAAGTATATGTATAAAGGATTTGGTTATTGAATTAATTGCATTGAAAATGTGTAATTTATGTTGTTTAATGATTTCTCCCCTTTTAAGTCTTCTGTTCTGTTTTTATTTGATTTAATTCTGAAGATGTTCGTAAAAATGTTGAATATTTGAGAGAAACATTTGTTCTTTATTGCCAACCATGGATATTCAATGATTTAGAATTTTAAATGCAATAAGGTATAATGCCATAACCAAATGAAATATATTTTAATTTATGTTGTGAAGACAAAAACACACAATGTTCTTTAATCTTACATTAAAATAATCTTTAATTAATCTTTTTCTTCATGCATCTTTTGATAAGTAATAAAAATAATTGATTTCTAGTCTATATTAACTTTTTTTTTAGATTTAAAAGTTATTTTCTGTATTAATGTTGCAAAATAGTTGTATTTGTTTTTAATTGTAAATGAATTTTTGAAGTAGTTTGTTAGTATTCTCTCAGATTTGGGATTTAAAAGTGAAAAGTTATTTTTAATTTAAAATCTGATTACCATGTCTTAAATATCACCTGTAAAATTAATTTTCATTTATATTAACTTTGAAGGTATTTTTTGTATATATGTAAATTATAAATATTATTATTACTGTACAGCTCTTGAATTTGAACATTTTATCATTATGCTAATTATATAGCAGTTGTTCGTTGTATAAAAAGATTAAAAGCTGAATTCTCAACTATAAACAATCATGTATGTTGTTAAAACATATTTTTAAATAGTTTACATATTGTAATAATTTGACATTGACAAATAGTGTATTGAATAAAGTTTTTCTGATTAGATTATATTGATTTTAATTTTTGTACTCAATGATGCATTTTATTCTTGTTTCTTTATTCATTGAATCTTCTCTTTCTTTAGATTGCTATTAGAAAATAACTGGAATGAGCTTTTTAAACTAAAGCTGACTTTCTACCATCTTTTCTTCATTTAAGAAATATGGACTGCTTTATGCATGCTTCCTGAAACATCTTTGGCTACTTACTTTGAAGGAGCAGGCTTTATTCGTTAATTTTAATTTACTAGACCAGTATGAGGTCATGTGAACTTCTTTATTTTTAGTTTGTTTTGTTTGCATTTTCTAAATTCGTTATGAAAAAATGTACATGCATATATAGTTTAAGTACATTTTATGATAAAAAAATATTATAAGCAAGAAAATAAAATTTCTTATGAATTATAATTTCGCATTTTTTTTCATTTCTATAATAAATTGGTCATTTTTTTAAAGCAGTCTTAAAATACCTGTGTTTTATAGTTAATACTAGCTACCTTTAATAACCATCTTCTTTTCTAGGAGTTAAATAATCCTCTTGCGTGTAGCTTTTGGTGAAACTTCTTTTGACTTCTTTTAAACTTCAAATTGTGACAGACATTTAACTTATACTATTTTCTAAGATTTACACCAGTTCTATTCACTATCCCCAGTGCAGTTTCCTAATTATGGGTCTGTGGTTTCACCTAACATTTGGGCTTTAACATAAAAATGGAGGTAATGAAAATTCAAATAATTCTTGCCATCTGAATTGATATGTTTTCATTAAAAAATATAATAAAAGTAAGTAGAATCATTCAGCATTAGAGATGTGTATGACCTACCAACTATGTTTGATCTTTATTTATATACGAGGGAAAAGGGTACAATGGACGTTGAAAATGTGAAAAATCGACAAAAAATTCGACTTTTTTTATTTTGATCTATTATAAAGAAACAAATTATCTTCAATCGTTTGCAAAAAGAATTATTTTGATATCTTTATTCATTCTCTCAATATAAGAATTTTTTTATTGATATCATGATGCCATGCCCACTTGTTTATATTTTAGCAGCTGTAAACGAGCCTCGTATTCAACTTTAATTTTATCTCCTTGTTTTGCAATTTGAAGCTGTTAGGAACTTCTACTTCTTCTTTCCTTTTTCTGTTTATTTACGTTTTGTTGTCAACTCGAATATGTTTCATATCTCAATCATTGCTGCTATTTTGAAAACAAAAACAGTTTTTTTCAGAATTAGAAATTGCATTTTGTCTATTTTCGAATTATATTTATGTGTTATTCATTTGGCTGCATTATGTAAATGGATTTAATCAGCTCTCGCTACTGAAAACCTAATGGGTGCCTAAAGAAAAGTAGACAAGTGAAATCTGAAAATGCTAAAGAAAGATGGGCACAAAGAAATTGCTTGATTTTGAGCAAAGCATAATTTCTTCTACTAATGTTACAAAAATGAATTCAGTATCTACAAATGTATATACTAATTATATAATTATTTGTAAAACACTCTGGTCTTCATTACTGAAGAATATTCCCTGCCATGAATGCAAATAAAAGATCAGATAAATCAGACCAATTCCTTTGGTTTTTCATCAAAGATTTTTCTTTCATGTGCTAGTTGCAAAAAGGAATTTGGTTCTGTGTCGAAAAACAAAGGTGTTAAATTTCAAATGCTCGAGTTGTCTCAAAATGCTGCGAGAGATGCTCCCATCAGAGAAAATTCCAACTTGCAAAAGTCTGCTGTATTGTAAGTGTATGATAAGATGGAACTCGGCAGAAACGAGGATATACGTCTAATTTAGATGTGTCATTGATATACTAACAGAAATTGTTATTGATTTTGAAATTTTATCAAAGTACTGCCATGAGTGTGTTATATCTGAACGAGATTTGAAGAAAAATTCTGTAGAGTTCAATATTTGGTTTGCTGGACATCAGAATAAATGTGAGAAAACTTTTCATGGCTCATCATTTAGCATGGAAATGCATGCTGCTGCAGTGATGTGGAAACAGTCCATAAAAGAATTTGGATTTAGATACACAAAATTGCTGCGTGATGAGGAGAAAGTTTATGGCCCTGACATGATTCAAAAGGAAGAATGTATTTATCCAAGAGACTTGGTACAGCTTTATGGAATAAGGTAAAAGAATGGAAAGTTAAAAAAGTAACTTTGGGAGGCAAAATGCCTGGTAGTTTGAAAGAAACTACTATAACAAAACTATTACAGGAAAGCTCTGAAAGACAATGCACCGGATGTAAGTGAAATGAAAACATCTATCTTTGCATCTCTGTATCATTGCATGTCTACAGATTCCAAACCACAGTATAGCAAATGTCTTATTGGAGCAGAATCTTGGTGGTTTTTTCAAAGAGCCATTGCTCAGGGTGAGACAACCAAATCTCACAAAAAAAATGTAGACAACAATACATTGTCAGAACTTGTTAAAAAAAATTCTTCATGTGTATCAAAGACTGGCTTCTGATGAGATGCTATTTAAATACATTTCAGCAAAAACACAGAATTCCAATGAAATTCGTCATAGCTGCATATGGAGAAAATGCCCTAAGGAAGGTTTATTTCTAAAAAAAGATTGGAATTAGGTATAAGTACTGCTGTAAGGGAATATAATTTAGAATATGTAAAAAAATATATATAAATGAAGAAAATATATCTAAGACTGACTCTTGCTTTTTGCTAGTGCATAAGGAAGAAAAAAAGAGCAGCACAACAGAAAATATTCTGTAATATAACTAAAAACATGAAATGAGAAAAAATTGAAAAAGAAATGCCAAACAAGAAAAAAAGAATGAAGGGATTACTTATGCTGCAAGGGCTTTTTGACTGATTTGAATCATAATTATCAATGATTGCCTATGATATAAAAGTATTTCACAAGGGAAATAAAATATTTTTTTATTGTTATTTGTAAAATATTTTTGAATAATGGTTTCCTTTTAAATTATTATTTTAATATTTGAGACGGTGAGAAGAAAAGAACACATTTGCTTCGAGTGTCATATTATTTTACTATATCTCTTGAACCCATATTTTGAAAAAAACATGAATGTTTGATTAATAATGATTATTTAACAAATTTAAGTTGTTTTAAGTGTGCTTCCATATTATATAGACATTTTAAGTATATTTTTAGCATTTTCTCAAATTGAAATTTCAGGATGTTATTTGCATTTTAAAATGCTCCATGCATGTCTTATTTTCAGCTACAACTTTGAAACTTTTCTTCAATGCTATATAAACATATGTTGATAGAATTTTGCATAAATAAATTTCTGAGTAGCATTTTTTTTTTAGTTGAGGGCCTCTTGTATTGTTATTGCATTGATTTTTGCAAATTTTTAATGAAAAATCAAGTAATTCTAGATTTGAAGCAAAAGTTGTAAATTCAGTAATTCGAAACATCAAAATATTGTGTAGAACTAAAATACCTTTTTAAAAAACCTGGGAAATTAGTTTTATGTTATATTTTAATGCGCATGGAACAATTTGAAGTTTTACAATATTTGAATACATTTCATTAATTTTTTTACAAAAAATCAAAAAGTTACCAATGGATTTTGCTGAAATTTTTTTTACAGTATATGAATATATAATAACATTTCTATGAAAATTTCAGAACAATAGCTCAAAAATTGAAAATTTTTGTTTTGAATGTCCATTGTTTAGATAAAATTGAATACTCTGCAATGAGGAAGCAAAATTTCAAACTAATAGAGCTGTAATATATTTTCATACATTGAATTATCGCAGAAAAAAACAGCAGTATTTATAAATGAACAAAACTGTCAAAAATTTCCATCATTGTTTATGTTTGAAGTTAAAATGTAAATACTTCAAAACTAAAATTAACTTGCAAAATTTCGATGAAAACGTGTAACAATGAACAAATAAAAAAACATGATTAATAATTTGAAGAGGCAATGAAAACGTTTTGAGTTTTATAAAAATAATAAAAGTTATTGTGAATTATATTTAAACTAGCTGATCCCGCACAGAGTATCTGTGCTCCATTATAACCACAATATGCATTTTAAGCCAAATTGACACATTCCGGCCTCGTACTTGATGGTTTATTGGGACTGCATGCCTCGTCACCTGTAAATCTGATTGATATGGCTTTATGAAAATGGAAATTATACCTTTTGGTTAATACATATACCAAATGAAAATAATGTATTAATGAATAGTCTTAGAAAGAACAATGTTTCAAGATTTTTTGAAAGTTTTTAATTTCCAAGAATTAAAAATAAATCCAACTCCCAAGGTGATACTAAAACGATAGCGAATGAAAATAATCAAATAAAAATTTTGCTATTCGAGGATTGAACTCGAAAACTCTGGGTTATAAACTTGACGCACTAACAACTACTATCAGGACTTCCGGTTTGAGGGTGAAATGGAGTCTTTTCTGATTTCAACTTTCCTTTATATTGCAGTGCACATAATGGAAAAGTACCAAAAATACAATGATCGCCATAGTAAGTTCTATGATCTCAGGTTGTGAAATTAACACGATTTTCTATTTGCTGATTTAAACTATTTTGACATTGATATGAATGTTGTCTGACTTGTCTAAGCCCATCTGCTTATGAAAATTATCTTTATTTTACCAGTGTTCACTGATAGTGTTTTGAATCGGTGTAAATCTACACTGAAACGGTTTGAATTAAGAATTAATATCTTCCGCTACTTTTTGTTCATCACATGATGTTCTCGCAAATTATAATGACTGGAATACTTGTTTAGGTGAACGAAAAAGAGAATTAAGAAGTTGGAATCACCGGATGAAAAATCTCCATGTTTCAAATAATTTTAAAATTTACCCACCAGCAACATACACACTAGAGTGAATCTTAATTTTCATCCATTCGTCGAGAAATTATGTCAGTTTTTAGGTTTCTTTCACTTATCAAACAGTATGGAAAGCGCCCCTTTCATTTTTCTTCTTTAATTTCTTGAAAGAAGAAAAGATGACTTGCATCACTGAGATTGCAACTCTTCATATTATTCGGGTATAGTCAGCGTTTGTATAGTCAACGTTGGTAGTAGCTTCTTTACCTTACCGTTTTATATATATATAAGTGCTTTTAAGATATTCTTAAATTTAAAAGAAAAATTGGTCAATTTAAATTGGTATCTGGGAAAAGATAATTTTCCTAACCTTCAGTTATTGTGATTATATTTAAGTATTTTTAAAGTATTCTTAAATTTAAAGGAAAAATTGGCCGATTTAAATTGGTATTAGGGAAATGATAATTTTCCTAATCCTTAAGATGGTGTAAAAATCATTTCTGTGATAATATTTTATGACGTTATCACTCAATAATGCCAAAATTCTTCTTATTTTTGATTCATTGTAATTTTGGTCAAGATTTCAAAAAAATCTCTGCATTGTCATCCTACAAAGTATTTACTGTCAAATTTGATATTTCTAGGTCAAGTGGTCTGTTCTGTTCACCAATTTAAATGTACTTTCACTTTTTTTTATTATTAGGGATATATTTGCATTAAAAGATAAAGCAGTTTTTTGCTACTCTGGCAGAATTTTATGTGTTATAACTTAAAAGGGAATATAAAGATATCCAGGCATGATCCCATCAATGGTGGATTACCCAGTTGAATGCATTCTTCTTGAAGAGCAACAACAAAAAACCATGGATGATAACCGAGAGAAGAGAATTTTAACTGCAATAATTGTGATATTCAACCTGTCGTTGGATATCTTCCTGGTATTGCTCACAGTGTGTCACTATAAATATGACATTCGAATGTGTACAGAATGTGTAAGTGTTTTTTTTATTAATCAGGGTTCGTACTCCTCCTGAAATTCCTGAAAAACTCCTGAATTTTGTTTTTTTTTCTAAGGGCCCTGAAAATAGTGTTTTTTATCCTGATATTTCTTTTTGTCTCCTGAAAAATTACAATCGAAGAACAAAAGATAAAATTATGATAAAACATAAAAATATGACGTTTACATTTTTCCTTATTGATAGAAAGTCGCTGGAATCCGGAATTCTTACTTCTGACCTTACTTAGCGCCGAAAGAGTCTACCGCTCATGTTCCGAGTCACCGCAATCGGGAAAGATGGGAGAATTGATATTTAGTATACTTTTGTGCCAATTTTATAAAAATTGTCCATACTACCCCCTTCTCCCCTACAACTGATTTTTTTTCATGTTATCTCCTGAATTTTCTGTACTGTACTCCTGAAAAAGTCCTTAGAAACTCCTGAATTTTACTATCATATAATACAGTATGAACCCTGTTAATAAAATTAATTTTGTAAATTTTCATTCTTTGGCTATCATTTCAGTTTGTCAAAATTTATATCAGTTATGACATAAATTTTGAAAATGCTTTAGTGATTGAAACTATTAATTAGAAATATGTAATCTTTATTTAAAAATGGTATCTAATCAAGCCAAATTGATGAGGGTTTGTATTTAAGTATTGATTTAGCTGTGTTGTATCTTTTATCCTAAAACATTTATATGAGTAAAAAATATAGCTTTCCACTTGATATAATTTTTTTTATTAGTTAATTGCATAAATAGGATTGAGGCTATTCATTATCTCTCTATTATTGAATATGGTACTTCTTTTTAGAATTTCATAGCAGTTTTCTGGAATAAAACTGAATCTTTAAATCCCATATATGGGATTGAGGACGAAGACTGTTTTTAACTTAACATATGAATGTTAAAAATGTTTTAAATCCATTTTTTTAAAGAGAAGAATTTCCTCACAAAAGTTGATGAATCTGAAAGAAGTTGTGAAAATTTTCCTGATCCACGGTTTAAGAAGCCTTGATTTATACCACACGTCTACAAAAATAAGTGTAAACAAGTTTAACTGTAGTGGGTGCTATGGGGAAAGCGATTCTAGGTCGTGTTGTAAGTATCAGAATTACTCGTTTGTTCAAGTTTTGCATTTTAAAATATCCATTGAACATTGAGGATAGGAACTTATTGGAATCACCATTCCAAATGTCAGTACTTAGTATTTCAGCATGAAATATTATTTAGTTGTATTTTATGATGTAGCAAAAGGATATTTTACTACAATCGATCATATTTATATTAACCTTATGCAATACCAGGAGTAGTTGTTGGGGATGGCTTTAAACCTTTTTTTTCTAGTAATGGTATATTAAAATTTTTTTTGGATTGGGATTGATTTAAGGAAAATAAAATTAATTTGATTTTTTTAATAATAATTAATTAACAAATCAAGGCACTTCATTATCCTTTGAGATAAGAAACTGAAACATCTAGGTGTTTGTTTCATCAAAATATTTGGTAAGGAAGTATGGCCACCTTCTTTTCAACATTAGGTCTTGGCTCATTACTATATCAAAATAATAATAATTAATTGATTATAAATTTGATATTTAGAACCACATTATGTGGCCGAAGTGTTGATCAGTAATAGCGCTAGAGTTTTCCCGACGGGGGTGGGACGAGTGTAATGAAATTGGTCTCAAATTTTTGCCAGATTATTATTTATCAACTACAGTTGAATACCCCGTACAAATATTTTTCCCGACGGGATGCAAAATTTTTCCCCGATGGGGGTGGGGGACCCGACTTCTCCGACGGGGGTCCCTGGCGCCGCCCCTGGTGTTTATTAATATAGTAATAGAGGTGGTAAATAGCTGATCATGGACTTTTAAAGATTGATGAATTCGCTAGTAAGTATACTTCCCACGACCTTAAAAGTTTAAGAAAGAAAAGGAGTTTGTCTTAAAAGAAACGATGGTTTTTCCTAACTCAAAATTAGTCGTCATCTTTTTAGTTATTCAGAACGCATTAATTATCGTTGGACGAGAAAGTCGTAAGAGGGGCGTCGTCTCTCACCTAATTTGTAAGGTCGCGTGATCGAACTTTCACCCCCGCGAATGAGCTTCCTGTATTCAATACAAACATCCGGGTTAAAAACTAAGACATTGCCGACTGCCAGAGTTAAGTCTTTTTCAGCAGCCAGCATCGAAATATTTAAATACATCATGCATCTCTCATTTTGGTTGCTCCTGAATTATTTGCGGATGTGTGAATGCTTCAGGAATGGAAGCTTCCGTTCAATGGCACAAAAGCTGGTTTCGGCTATTCTGTGCCAAACAAAAGTGAGAAGAGAAATTCACGTAGGAAAAATTCTGTATTAAAAAATGGTGCAAGTCTTAAAATCTTATATAAAAGGTTAGTGATGAAGTGTAAGAATGTCACGAGCAGTGAGTGACATTTCCTAACAAAACTGAGAAAGAAACATTTAAGTTAAAAAATTGCACAAGTTAAATCAACAAATGAATTAAATTCGAAAAAGAAAACCAATATTCCGAAGGACAGCGAGTAAATTCGGGTGAGGACTCTCACCCACCAAGTCATTCAAGTCTAAAATAGTGGTTTTAAAAATGCTTCAGGGTAGATGTTTATCTTCAGGGCCAGATTACCAAGTAGGCAACTGCCTTATGGGGCCCGAGATTTCGAGATGTTTTTGCGGTATTTTCATTATTTAATTTTGTGCTTTCATTTGATTTACAAAGACCAAGTACTCGCAAGTTAAAATCAAGTATCTTTTAAATTTCAGAACATTATGCTTAGAATTTTTTCAAGTTTCCAAATTCGTTTGCTGATCAGCATCGTCTAATATTTTTCTCAATTGACGGAATGACTCGCAAGTCATTCCAAACAGCCCTGGCAAATTTTCAGTTTGAGTATTTAGAATGGATAAAAGGAGATGTATAAAACAACTAATATAAAACAAATTAACATCGATAAAAAAAATATCTGGTTTGGAAGGGCGCCCCCGAAACTTGCATTGCCTATGGTCATCCACAGAGCTTAATTCGGCCCTGTTTATCTTCTCGATTAAAAGTGGTGAATTCATTATTAAATCGCATAAAAGATACTTTAGGAATACTGCATATCCTTGAAATTCTTGCTTATGTAAAGTTAGACAACGATTCACAGCGTCTTGCTGAATGAAATATCGAAGTTTCGTTTTGTTTTCCGCGAAACCAACTGACTGGATAGGAAAAGTTGACAGCTGAGTATTCAGAAATAAATTATTCTTAAACAATAAATCGCCTTGAAGTTTGGAAACCTATGGATATCACCAGAAATTGTAAAATCAGCCAATTCTCGTGATTAAAGGATGTAGAAAAGTCATTAAGTGTCATGATTCCTGAATAAAATGTCAGCTGCTTAATTTTAACTGGTCAAGCAACAGATCCTGTTCAATTTTACACTATGAAGTGACATTCTCTAGTTTTCTGCTTTTAACCCCTTCTTTTTCGTCGTCGCACAGTGATCGAGGACAAAAATTAAAAAAAAAAACACCGTTGTTATTTCTTGGTACCAATTGCTTTATTGGTAACTGTAATACCAATAAAGTAATAAACCATTTCTAATTTAACCCAGATTGCACGTACGTTTGCAGCAAGTTTGATTTTGACTTGATGCTGCCTTGTCATAGCAAATTTGACGCATCAAACTTGAAGCGAACTTGTGGCAAGTTCACCGTGACAACTAGCGCCACCCTCTCTTGCAAAACCCATTTGCTGCAATTTCGCCGTGACAAATAGCGCCACCTGCAAGCTTGCAGCAAATTTGCAAAACAGGCGTGATGCAAAGATAGCACAAAGAGATAATTATCTTTGTCTCTGTTTTAAAAAAACATCCGATTTTTAATAGCATCTCCTAGACCGTCCTTCTTTTTATTAATTCAATAAATCAATGACAATTTGTAAAAAAACTAACTTATTTATAAAAAAAAATTGAAACATTTTCCATCTTTTTACGAAATATAGCTTTCGCACTTTAAAGAAAACTATATCGCCTTTTTCTGAATATTGAAATTTTAGCGTTTGTAAACAAAATTAAACCGAAAAAACAGTCAATGTTTGTTGAAAAATAAACTTATACATTTTGTCCCATTTTAAAGTAATTACTTTTGAACTCTTATTTCATAATTTATTCTACTAACAGAGCGTAGTTATTAGCGAAAATCGCTCTCTCTTTGACTTCAAATCATATTCACAACTCAAAAAATTAACGAAATCAAGAAAATAGTTTAAAATAAATCGTATGCGAATCGAATCGAACGGTGTATTAGCGAAATCTATCTTTTCCTCTCAGAGTTTAACTGGCCGAATGGTTAGAGCGTCCGCTTCCTGAGCGCTAGGTCGCGAATTCTATCCTGGGTTGTGTTTGTACTCTGTTTTTGCTATAATTTGCAATGAGTTTGCAATGCAATCTTGCTGCAAGTTCGTCCTATGGTGACTTCGAGGCTTGCGTTAACTTGCTGCAAGCTTGTTTCACACTTGCACACTTGTCGTGACAAATTTGCAGAAAGCTTGCAGATTTGCAGTGCAAGTCTGCTGCAAACTAAAATTACTATCTGGAAAACGGTTAGTACCTGGAATTTTGCCTATAATGGGTAAAAGTTTGCATATTGCAGCAGTACATTTTGTGATCTTCTAGAAGGGAGATAAGTGATTTGTGTTATTTGTTGTCTGTCTTATTTTAAAATAATATTTGTGTTTATATAGAAATTGTGTTATCCAAGGTAGTATTATATCTAAGTTTCATATATTAAATGCGAGTGTTAATTATATTTTTTACTATATGAAAAATATGTGGATTTTATACCATTTCACTAAATGTTAATAGGAAAGCAAAAAATTTCTCCTGAAGTCCCCGCCTTTTAAGTTATATTTTTGTATACCGGATGTATTGAAGAATAGGAGTACAAAAGAACATACCCGGATCTGCCCGCGAACCCGGGATTTTCTAGGAACTGTGGTGGCACATATATCTTACTTTTTAATAAGAGTTTTATATATATGTTATTTTTAATTAATTAATTTTCCTCTTTTGCTTTTTTTTCTGGCAGACGATTTTATTAAGTCATTTCTACATATATTATACTCTTTGTTTTGATTAAATTTAAATTAGCGTCAATTGCAGACAATTTTATTTTATTCTATTTGTCTTTCTTTAAATTTACATTTCAGAGTATGACAGTTAAAATAGTTGTTGAAAAAAATATTACTAGAGAAGTAGAAAAAAATAGAATTTCAAATAACAAATCTTCGCTCTTCAAAAGTTAAAATTTATGGTAAAGAACTTTTGGTGGAACAGTCATTGGTAATGACTATGGTTGATGGGAAAATTTGTAGTATTCTGACTGAAAAATCTAGTCAAAAATGCTACATTTGTGGAGCTTTTCCATGAGAAATTGTTATACTTGAGAAACATAATGAAAAGGCCATAGATCCTTCAAAATTCAGATTTGGAATGTTAGGTCTACATGCTTGGATAAGGTGTTTCGAGCGTCTCCTTCGTTTGTCATATAAACTTGAAGTGAAAAAATGACAAGCAAGAAAACAAGACAAAGAAATTAGAAAGGCGCAAAAAAGTTATTCAAAAAAGAAATGGGTCTTTTGGTTGATATACCAAAACAAATTTCCGGAACAAACGATGATGGAAATACCGACAGCAGATTTTTTGCTAATCCGACCTTATCTTCTGACATAACGGGATTAGACATTGAACTTATTAAGCGTTTTTCAATAACTTTACAAGTCATTTCTAGTGAGCAAGAAATTGACGACGCATTTGAAAAATATACCCTTGATCCTGCAAAACTCTATGTTCAATTATATGACTAGTATTATATGCCGGCCAGTGTCCATAAATTATTAATGCATGGACGACAAACAGTCGAACACGCCATTCTACCGATAGGCCAGCTTTCCGAAGAAGTATGAGAGGCTCGAAATAAGGATTTTAAAAAATTTCGAGAACAATTCTCGCGAAAATTTTCTATGCAAATAAACTTTGGAAGACGTAATATATGTGTTATTAATCACGTCCGACCTTGTAATCAGGACGCTCAGAAATAAATCTAAGAAACACAAAACTAGATAATCACAAGAAACTGTGTTGCTATTGAAAAACAATCGAACTATAGAATACAGTTCGTCAGGAAAAGATAGCTCTGAGGAAGATTGGAGTGACTGACGGCATTTTTTTAGTTATAGGTTCATGTTTATTTTCAATATAAAGATCATATTAAAACTTATACGTGTGTTTCACTAACCAAATTATTTTTGTGCAGCTAGATTTATTAAAACAATCGCTGTGCGTCGCATTAAATGAAAGGGAATTCGTCGCCACTTCTCGCATGTCGTTCGTTATACTCCGCGATTATTTTTTTGTATTTCTGAATATTGTTAAGAGATGGCGCAAATAGTCCTACTTTCTTTATGTTTTCGCGGTGAGTTTTCCCGCCTTGAATGGAAAACATAATCATTTTGTATTTCCTGCAATGAAAAAAAATGCTTTTTTAAGTCGGAAATTCGAAGGGGAAAAAAAAAAAAAAAATCCGACCAAGAACAGGTTAAGAAAATTTGTCAGTCAATTTATGCACTTCCCATAAACTTCTTGGAATCCCACAAATTGCTCAGTGAAGAAAATTTTTAGAGGAGTAAAATTTTTACTATAGTAGATTGTTAAAAATAATTCTTGAGATCATTATGTAAGTTTGATTAAGAGGTATTTAGATCTGAAGATTCAAGATTACATCCATTGCTTTATAGTCCCTTAAGATTCTCAAAAAATAACTACTTTAAAATCGTTTTGCATGTGATTTTAGATTTACAAAGAGTGGATCCTTTGTTCTGAAAACAGGTAATAAATGAAAAATATATATATAAGGTGTTATAGGGTAAAATTTTATTCTTGTTCGAAGTAATTCCTACAATATTCATACGATATCTTTACGGCATTGTGGGGCATTGAGAATATCATAGCAACATCGTGGAGCTATGATAAAATACCATGTGCTAATAGGGTTATCTGAAAAAATATATTTTAAATTAAAACACGAGTTTCATTAAGGACCTTTTCTGATTTGGGACAATCGACTATAAAAAATAATATATCTTCTTGCTAATTAGGATTTCAAAACGAAAAGACTAAGCAACAGCATGACTAGGAACAGATGTTGAGTGATTTGTCAGTTTCCCTTGATTATTTGTAGTCATTTCAATAATACCTCAAATATCTTGTCATAAAACATGAATACGTCATCTTATTTTACGGATATTAAAGAGTAATTATTGCAATAAATCTTATTTAATTTGATGATTGAGAATTATTAATGACCGCTTGTGGCTTATCATGTTATTGCCGCAAGCTTTTCATCTAAAGAAATTGCATTTTAATTGGATTGTCCTATTTGAGTACATCTCATTAGTAATTAACATTTTTCCAATTAAGATTCAGATTATGTTATATGTTAGATGAGAGGTTTTGTATCTAAACTTGAATACATTTCACAAACTTCACATTATTGACTTTTCTTACGTAAATCAGTTTCGGTTGCGCATTTCTCACGCGGATACAATTTCGACCTCATGTAACGATGGATCCTAGCGATCTGCTACTTAAATATGTTTAAAAGAATAATCTAAAATCTAACAAACATTTTTCACATCCTTGTTTCTCTTTCTTTTAATACCGAAAACGTTGTCAACTTTTTCTCTGATTTTGCGATGATTCTTCTCCATTTGTAGTAATCATGGTCTATACTTAGTTGCAAGAATTTGTTTTAGAATTTTCTCCCCGTATCTGTATAAAATTTAAAGAGATCAGGTAAAAATGGACAACAGTTAAAACTAGTTTAACATCTAGCAAAAATAATTATATTCTCGAAATTTTGAGAATTTCAACAAGTGTCAGAAGTCTGGGGCAACTTTAAAAATGAAAAATTTGCAAACAAATGAAAATTAGAAAGATGCCGTCTGCACAGAAAGGATGGTAATAAAACCAGATTTTTTTTTCTCACTAAACCAGAATTTATTGGTGGAATAGATTACAATTTAAACCACCAGATAATTCTGGGGTTGGTGGAGTAATGCATTATTAAGAATAAGAAACTAGTCGTAGTAACAGCTTAAAAATGTTCACTATGTCGTCCTCCATTCAGGAGCTCAGACGAGGAACCACACTTTTTTCAACACTAGGCACCATTTCTGATGGTATGTCAGGATATGATCAACAGAAGTGTTGCTATGCGAAATCCCTATATGAGAGAATTAAAATTAAGAATTGAAGCTTAAGAGATACGCATAAAAACTATATTATAGGAAGTTTTTAATAAGCTATATAAAAATTCTCATCCATTATAAGTGAGGCATAAGCTAATTTTTTTTGCACTTCAATTATCACAATTTAATAAACATTAATAAAAGTCATGTTTGTTTTCTGATGTTAGAGAAAATGCTGAAAGTGACTGCTGAAGCATATCGAAATTTTACAAGTTTAAGCGAATTATTTCGAGTTTACATTCTTCAGATTGAGCTTCCTCATGTTCATAAAAATATCTTCAGAAAAGAAATTACTTATTGCCTACCTGACAGTAAGCTGAAATTGGGGAATATTGGAGAACTTCTGAAATTTAAAAGGTGCAAACGCCAAATGCTGACGTTCACAAGAAAATAAAATTTCATAAGAAAGGAAAAGCCCAAGCAATTTTCGTTTGAAGTATTTCATTGAAATAAAATAACACAAGAATAAATTTACAATTAATAGCTAATATCTATGGTTGTCTTCCCTTTGGGAGTTCCTAGGTAAATGGTTGATGCAAAGATTTTACTTTCCAATTAAGAATAAGATTCACTGATCAATAACCTGCATAGAGAAACCTTATTCGACTGGCTTAACTAAGTCCTAATTCGACTTACTCTCACTAGAGTGACGTCCACATTAAACTCTTTTTTTAGAGTGTTTCCCTTTTTTTTCTAGTCTCCAACCTTTATGCACATGTGTGGAATGCTCAAATTCAAGGTCGTCTTATCAATTGGTCTAATTGAACTGCAGCCCAGGGGCGCTTAAAAATTTACTATTCTGATATTATTTTAATTTTGAATCAAAAAATTTAACTATAATTTTAAATGTGAAAAGGCCGCGATTTGCCAAATTGTAAGGTGTTAATCAAAGAGCAGGCGACTTTGTTTATGCTCTTCGATTTTCTCATTAGGTAGGTATTTTTCTGGGCCATCGGTGCTCAATTTCCTTGTTACGGTTCTGAAAGGACGCCAAATAAATCTAGCCCAGGGTGCTCAATTTCCTTGTTACGGCTCTGAAAGGGCGCCAAATAAATCTAGCCCAGGGTGCTCAATTTTGTTAAAGCTGCCCTGCTCAAATCTGTATCTGCAATTTGCTATCCACATATCTTCGTCGTTCAGGCAAAAGTCACTAAGTCCTAAACTGTAGTTTTGAGATGTGATAAGTTTAAACTTAATTAATTTTGAGTTGTTTCGCGCGCGATAATAGTAAAAATTATTTTACAGATTTCTAGCTCCTACGGTTAATTTACTGATGTTAAAATAGCAGGTTTCTATCATGAAGTATAAGTAATTAATTGCAAATTTTATTTAACTTTAATAGTCAGTCAAAAGGTTTTTGTGGATTTAGTGACTTCTGCCTGAACGAAGGCGATATGGTCTTTAAAATTTCCGAGACAAAAATGTATACTTAAAAAAAAAGTTCATTCAGATAAGAAAACAATGAAATAACAGTCAATCCTCGATATAGTCGTTACTCATTGTAATGGGAGCCTCATTAGTTTTCTTGTGAGCCTTGCCAAGAATGAATGTAGCACAGCTTAATGTGCTATTTGATCTTAAACAGATGAAGATCTGTTGAAATATGTTAATAACATGGTACATGCATTTCCAGTAACTTTTGAACAAAATCCATTTTCAGAAAATATTCATTTTCAAAAAACTGTATTAGACTTTTTGGAAGTGCTGATATTCTAATATATTCATTTTTTACATACCACTATTTCTGAAAAAGTGTATTAAAATATCTTCTGAATTTTTTAAAAAAATGTCAAAAACAACTTTGAGTTACTCTGCTTTGTGGAGATCTCAACAGAAATCGAACTAATTGAAAAATAATGGAATTAAATGAATACATTAGATTATCCCGCCCTGGCCTACGCTGTGCAGGAAAAATTTGATACATCTTATTTTACAATATTTTTCTCTTCTTTTTTTTAGTGACGGGAAACACCAGTTTCACTGAAAGACTACAATAAGTCTAATTCTTTAATTAACAGTTCGTGAAGAAGTTCTCGCAATGAGATACGAATAACGGCATTATTTATCGAGTCTTTTAAACTCATCAATTGCCATCCACTAGGCCAGTTTTTTCTGTATGATGTCCAAATTTCGCACTCTTTAATTACGTGAAGAACAGATCCCGTTTCTTGGCCGCATGAACATAACGACATTTTTTTGAAGAATCTAGCCTGATGTTCTCTAAACACTCCATGTGCCGTTAAAATTTGATTTATGTAGAAATCGCCATATAGTCTATCAACGTTAACTTTATCTGTTAGGTTTTTGTTCCATCGCGCATTTTTTGAATCATTCCAACGATTTTGCCACAGGTCCTTTATAATTTTATTTCCTTCATTTCTTATCTGGTTTCTAGAGGGAACAAAACTAATTGTTTCATCTGAAATCAATGTTGCCTCCTCGGCTAATTGATCTGCACGTTCATTCCCAAAATTCCCCATGTGTGCTCTGATCCAAGTCAAGGCTATTTTTCCCTTGTATTCTTTTATATCTTCTTTTATATTATTGATTATGTCTCTGGCTTCTTCTACAGCACTTAATGCCATAAGTGCTGATCTAGAGTCACTGATTATATTTACTTGTCCTAGGTCATTTGCTTTGACATACTGAACTGCCTGTTGAATTGCAATCACTTCAGCCATAAAAACTGTGCTCGAGTCATTTAGTCTAAATTTTCTATAGTCTAGTTCTGTTTTATTATAAAATACTACAAATGTGCAACCAACTCTTCCGTCCATTTTGGAACCATCAGTAAAAATCATCAGGCACTTCATTTCTTCCATGTAGTAATTCTAATCAAAATAAATATGAAAATAATGGAATTAGTAATATGAGGATTTAAAAAATTCTCATTTAAACATCTTGCTGCGTAATGCAAGATAATATTTAAAGTGTTAGAATGGTAAAATGCAAATCCCGAAACTGTATAACAGACTAATTCCTTAAGCGTGGAAATAAATATACTGTAAATATTTGCTAATCAGATACTCATTCATATCAAGTAACACACAAGATGAATTATTCAAAAATAGGTTATCAAGATGCCGTAGGAAGTTTTAGCAGATATCACCATCTTATCATTTGATTTGATTCATTGGCTTAATTCATATTTAGTTTGTTCATTGTCTGTTTGGTTGATTCATTGATTTATTTCATTATTCTATTTTTAATTTAAAAAATGCTTCATTCAATTACAAAGCTAGAGACAGCTAAATGGTGTTGAAAACTGTGTCACATCTCTGTAAATATGAGAAGATGTTTTATTTTTAATACTTAAATTTTCCCTGGGTACTGTAGCAATCATTATTACGATGCTTATTGAAAATAACTAGCTCGAAAAGACTTCTATCTCCTGTTTAGGAATTTCGTAACTTCCAACATTCAAATTAGGAAACTAACGCGTCTATTAACATTTGCATTTTCAACTGTCATGTGGGATTTTTTGGGTTTCCCCCAGTGGCCCATAAACGCGGGAAAGTCCCTCGCACTCTCAGCAGAGGTCTGCGTACATTTTGCGGATTGATACATTTGACCTGTGGTCATAATATTTAGTTCAGGGTTTTCACACATTTTCGATTCGCCACCCCTTTTAAGCTGAAAAAAAAAAAAAAACTGACCTCATTTTTGTCCGAGAAAATATTTCGTAACCTCAAGTGTTCAGATGCGAAGATTAATAAAATAAATAAAACATTAATTAGGCTCGGAATAAAAGATTAACCCTACACAGATTTATGGTTGATTTGAAATGTGACTACTTTATATTGCGTCATGCATGTATTTTATTTATAGCCATAGTATTACAGATTAGTTTCTTAAAAAATAAAATAAAATAAACTTATTTATCTTTCCTAAAGCTTTTAAAACTCTCTTTTAAAGTTTTCTGATAACGAACCTAGTGATTCTAGCACCAATAATGTGACATTATGGAAATTTTTGGAAAGTTTAGAAGTAATAACTTAAATTATGCATGCTTATTTTATCAAACTTGTTTAATTTTGGAAATAAATTGCATCTAGGTTTTCATACAAGTTCCAGTGTAAAGCATGAATAAGTTTTATGTGGAAAATTCTTTGTGCATATGTCTAGGTATAAATTCGCACTATACAAAAGTTCGGCAGTAATTTTTTCGTTTTTAAAAGGCAGTAATAGCTTTTACCGCTGACGACAGTTCCTCATAGCATGCTTTCAAGCAAGCACTCGCAGAAAATATTTTGTTCACATAACAAACAGTAGTTAAATAATTTTTCTTTCATTTAAACACGGTTTTTGAATCGTATTTTATAAAGCTAACTGCAGCTAATTATATTATCCTTATTAACACAAGATGCCCTCATGTGATATCTTAACGATTTTGTGCAAGTTAATTATATTATCCTTATTAACACAAGATGCCCTCATGCGATAACTTCACGATTTTGTGCAAGTTAATTATATTACCCTTATTGACACAAGATGCCCTCATGTGATATCTTCACGATTTTGTGCAAGTTAATTTTATTATTCTTATTAGCACAAGATGCCCTCATGCGATAACTTCACGATTTTGTGCAAGTTAATTTTATTATTCTTATTAGCACAAGATGCCCTCATGCGATAACTTCACGATTTTGTGCAAGTTAATTTTATTATTCTTATTAGCACAAGATGCCCTACAATATTCATGCGACATCTTTACGATTTTGTGCAAGTTAATTATATTATCCTTATTAACACAAGATGCCCTACAATATTCATGCGATATCTT
>BGPR01001175.1:53160-76871 GCA_013235015.1 Araneus ventricosus | reverse complement strand
TTATCCTTATTAACACAAGATGCCCTACAATATTCATGCGATATCTTTACGATTTTGTAAAAGTTAATTATATTATCCTTATTAACACAAGATGCCCTCATGCGATAACTTCACGATTTTGTGCAAGTTAATTATATTATCCTTATTAACACAAGATGCCCTCATGTGATATCTTAACGATTTTGTGCAAGTTAATTATATTATCCTTATTAACACAAGATGTCCTCATGCGATAACTTCACGATTTTGAGCAAGTTAATTATATTATCCTTATTAACACAAGATGCCCTCATGCGATAACTTCACGATTTTGTGCAAGTTAATTATATTATCCTTATTAACACAAGATGCCCTAATGCGATAACTTCACGATTTTGTCCAAGTTAATTTTATTATTCTTATTAGCACAAGATGCCCTACAATATTCATGCGATATCTTTACGATTTTGTGCAGCATTCAGAATATCGTAGCAACATCGTGGAATATTTTGTGCTAATAATAATTCCTTTCCATAAATGAGTTTTCCTTTTCATTGCAATAATTCCACTTTTGTGCTATTTACATGTAGAGTTTCTTATAATAAAGGTTCTCCTTAATTTTTTCATTATTATTTACAATATTGTACATCAATCTCTTTCTCAGAATTTTCCTATTTATATTTTTTGTGATATATTAAAAGAAGGTGTACTATATTTAACATTTGTGTTTCATGCATTTTCTATTGCCTTTAAAAAAGATAAGAACAGCATTCGTAGCAATCAAGCTATGCAAAATTCTGATTTTAAGATTTTTATACATTGAGCCTCAGGCCGTCTATATGGCAGGTTTTCTCAAAAATATCTTTCCAACTTATCTGAATTTCCTTTAAAAATAAGAGATCATATTTGTGTAACTGCAACTACCCGTCGTGGGAAATCCCGTGCTCTGACCAACTCTGCTCATTTTGAAAGAAATCAGTTTGCAATATAAGATAGTTTACTACTAAGTCAGTGAAGAATTATTAAAGAATGAATAGTACGTTCACTAGAAGAGATTTTAAAAACCACTTATTCCTTAGCTATGGAAATAGGAATAAGAAAATTATCTTCTCGAGGAAATTTATCACTTTTATAGAGAAAAGCACAACCCGTAATTATTTAGCCAATCATATGCCTCTATTTCTGCTACTATTTTAGCTATTTACAAAGTCTTTGACTTTAAACGCAACTGTTTACCCTCTTAAATATTTGGAAGCACAAAGAAAGTGTATCACACGAAAAGAGAAAGAAAAACACTCAGAAACAAACCTTAACCTTGACTTCCTGAAAACACAAAAGGAAAGGTTTTATTACAAAAGGAAGAAAACTTTCACTGGTGAAACTATTTCTTTGATGTGTCGCGTGTTGAAACTTCGCGATAACTTCCAACATCTTTAGACGTTCTTTGATTACAAATTAGGATTCCTTGAAAGGGAAACGTGCCATCAGATGAAAATATAATGAACAAAAAATTAGACAACAAACTCCGAAGTAGGTTAGGTGAGCCCACCGGAGGCGTCGTGTGAAAGTGAAAAACTATCTCCACCCTTCGTCTGGGAGGTACGATGATTTAGTACTATAAAAAGGGAACGACATCCCCGTTTTCTAAGATTATTTGACTTAATTTGCTCAAGTTAAGAATAAACATTCAACGAACTTTACTTGCAATGATGAAGTTGTTTGTGGTAAGTCTTGTTTTGAAATTATGAAATTCTTCATTTCATTTTGTGCACTACAGTGTTGCAATTTTACTCATCTAAGGAAATATATATGTATTTTGGCAATATTAGCCGATTGTAATAGTATTTATTTTCTGACTGAAGAAAATTCCTACTTATAATCTAAATATATTCCTTTTTTATTTTAGACATGGTTCCTTGCATACAGTTTTCGGTTAATATTAAAGGCAGAGATGGATTAACTTAGAAAATAAAATCTCTAATAAAACAGACAATTTTATACCAAATAGTAGTTATTATGATTTAACATTCGTTTTGAGGATAAAAGAGGAAAATATCCGAACAAAGATTTTTTATAGGAAGATCTTTGCAACCTTGTATGCTTTTCTTGGAAAAATTATATAGAACGGATAAAAAGTTTCAAGTATTCAAAAATTCTGAAATAATAAATATAGATTTTTACCGGATAGAGATGAAAATGGAAACGATAAGTTTTTATAAGTTTCATTTATGTAATCCAAAAATAATCCTGTTATTTGATTCAAGTCCAAATGACTGCTATACTTTGATATCAATTTTTATTTAAATTAACTTTGTAAAAATTTAGAAGTGAATCAGTTAAGTTAGCCAAAATAAAATAATCTTTAAAATTATATCATTCATTTACTTATTTTTGAATAATAACGAACAGATTCTGTATTGTGTAATTTGTTTTAGGAAAGCATGCCAGTATCAAAATTGCATTTTTTTGTTGGAAATAGCGCTGAAAAAGGTTTTACACCATTTTTTAAAAAAATCAAACGTGAATTTAAGTTAACAAAAGTTTTCTGAAGTCAAATTTGCTTGTAAGTAACTGTAAGCATTTTTTGTTGTGCATATCGAGTACACTTTAATTCCCAAGGACAAGGAAAAATTTATGGTTTTCTTCTCAATAGTATTTATGAAATTAATATATATTATATATGCATATATATTGTATTAATATATATACATGATAATTTTCGCAATGATGTAGGAAAATTATTATATCATTAAGATAAACTAATATGAATGCTTGTGATGTGAAGCAAAAAAAAAAAAAAAAAACTTTAGCAATGTCTCTTTTTAAACCTTTCCCGGCAACAACTTGGAAGACTAAATGTTCTTAACGAAGGAACTATTAATGCTCTTAAATTATAAACCTTGCCAAATAAGTGAAAGTTCAAATTAATTTAATTGTACAAAACATATCAGCCTTCATTTAATATGTTAGTTTTTTCCAATCTTATACAAATGAAATACTATCACCCTTAATATGATTTAGTTACTGTTATTCGAGAATTTGGTTAATAGGATGGAATAGTTTGGAATTCGTAAGCATAGTAAGAAAAAAGCGATTAAAGAAAAATACATCTGCGATTCGAAATAATTCCAATTTTATTCGTTAACAGTCATTATCACATTAGAAGAAAAATATTGCAGAAAAAGGCTTTATTTTTCTTTTGCAAAGTTTTCATAATTTTTTCTTTCGAAAATAACACCGCTTCCTTATAATCTTTTGCTGACGTGATCTTCGATTTGAAGTCTAAATCATACCGTTTCTAACAAAACTGAACTTTTTTAAAATTCACATAAATGCGACGCTGCATCATAAAATTTGAAAACAGAACAAGTTTTGAGCTCAGTTCACTCTAATTATAGATTCAATTACATTTATAAGTTTTTCAACAGAACTATTTTTCAGGATAGAACTAGTTATTCCGAGTTTATTATTAACTTTATTTAGTTGTTTCTAATTTCCAAACTATTTTGAAAGTATTTCAAGCAATTCGTGATGTTTACAAATATTATGTCACTAGTACTGAATTCTCTTTTACATTTTCAAATTGAGAAATCGAAAAGATTTTTGGTGGAATGAAAGTTTAAAAAGGCATTTGAAATATTACTATATTTGCAAAAACTCATTTGTGATATAAAATATAAAGAAATTAATTTGTATACAACAGAATGCAATTTTTCCTTGAATCTGCTGCATAACTCAAATAACTAAAATTATTAACAGATACATTTTAAAAGTCTGAAATAGTTTGAAATACCAAATAATAGATGGCAGCACGACTGCTGTGTGTTTATGAGGGCTCTAGACGTTCACTTAATTTTTGTTGTATATTTTACGAAGCGTTTTATCAGAAGTACATAACCGTTGAAGAATTCTCTAAAGATATAAGTCCGCAATGTAGCGTAATATTTTACTGAAATGTTACTTTCAAATTATGAGAAGAAAGGTGCTAACAAGTACATCATTTTCAATAAAGAAGTTGAGGGCGAGGATTTTCACATTTGAAATACTGAAAATTTACACTATATATTTATGAATAGTTCAAAAACTCCTCTTCATATAGTGTTTCTACACGGCATATGCATTTTCGTTCTTCAGAGTTATTTTCTAAATAGAAAATTTCAGGGAATTTTAATAAACTATTACAATTTTATTTCATTTTGGTTGGAGCTCCCTCTTCCTTAATATTAGATAGTTTTTCTTTCACTTTCATATTCTTATATTAGACTTACTGGAGCTAAGATATACCGTTTTCCTCATAACTTCAATGGTTCACAAAACTGCATCACTTAAAATTTATACTATCGTAATTAGGGATGTAGTGGAGCCGGAACGCCGTTCCGGCACTGCTTTTTTTTAACGAGAAATAAGTAACAAAAAATTGTGGAAACGTCCTTTAAACAACGCGATTTTTGTCACCCAAGTTAGAGCGTCCTGGCACTGATCGTTTTGCGACTACACCGCTCATCGTAATTCGTTACAGAAGATTGCAGTCAAGAAGCTTGCCAGTCTAGCTGCAAACTGCCGAGATGCAATATTTTGTTTCATTTCAATTGGCCAATCCAACTGATTGTATTTTATTAAAGCTATTTTAGCTTTTTTGTAACAGCTGATTTTCGTAAAAAAAACATATTGGTTGGCGTGAAAATAGAGTTGTTAAAAACGTTTTTCCTTTGGAGAAAGTGCAACGGAAAAATATTTTGATTTCATGCATCCATTTCGGAGGAAAAATGCATCTTGTGTCGATTTAAACACATTATCTACTCTGTCTTGCGACAAAGAAAATCATTTTTGGATAAGAGTCTACGGATTTTCTACTAACGCTGAAAGAAATCTATTAAAATTATCCAAAATACCCTCCTGAAATATAACAAAAGCCGCTGGTATGTATTCCAGAAACAAGGAGACCGCGGTGGCCTAGTGGTAAGGTCTCGACCTCGGGACCGGAAGGTCGCAGATTCGAAACCCGATTCCACCGAAGATCCTCCGCTTATGGGGCCTGTTGCACGCTAAATCATATGTAGTGGCCAAACGTCCTCCCGTTGGTGTGGCGTGGAAGCTTGGAGAGGGGGTTGCCAGCTCAGGTGTCGCCCTCGTCATCTGACCGCGGTTCAAAATTACGAGGTTCGTCCCTAAATAGCCCTCGTGTTGCTTCAAAACGGACGTTAATATAACCTAATCTAACCCATAAACAAGGACCGTTAAAAGGGCGTAAAATTAGTATTAATTTCCTTCTCGTTACATTAACTTGTTCTGTTACCTTTGCCTGTATTCCGAATAAATGAAACTTTCTACAGGATTAATGTATTTATAAGGAAGAACTAATGTTTCATCGTTTGATTAAGAAATATAATTAACGATTTTCTCCTATAAGTAATTTGATATGCATATTTAAACGCTATTAAATTTGGTTGCTTGTTTACAGAGCAAAAATTTATTTTAATGGTACAAAGACGTACAAAATAGTTCAATGTTATTATGATTGTATTTAATACTAATTAAGTTCCCACTCTTTTACATGGGGTTTTTAAACGTCATTTATCGCTGTTTGGGTCAAAATGCTCATTTGGAACAATTATTTGTAATATTAGCTGTGCAAAGTTGCTTCATATCAATGTATTATATTAATGTATCATATTAGGAATCGACTGCGTATATTGTAGGAAGCGAAATAAAGTCGCGCTAAAACTGAGCTTAAAATAACATGGAGTTAGATCAGGGGTTCCCAACCTTTTTCCCTTCGCGTACCGCTTAATTAATCTTTTATTTTTGCGTACCCCCTACTGCTATATCCTCCCCATCACCACCACTAACCATCCTTCCGTGCAAAGAAGTTTTTATCAATAATGTTAAGGTAAGCTTAAGAGTCAAACGACCCGAATTAATATCATTTGCGGGTCATTTTTTATTTTACATTTTATTGCATTTTTACAATAGTATTAGTTCAACGGCAAAACGAATGAAACCGATATTGTTATTATTTCACATTAACTTATAAGGACGGCTAAAGATTACTCTTCATAATCATCAACTATTCAAGTGGGGCAGTTAGTAAATAGCAAGCATGCACCTGGGAAAACAAAATTCTGTATTTTTTAAATCCCTTATGTTTTCTTGTTTCCGACAGTACTAACTTCTATTTCACGTACCCCTAACTAGTCCTTCGCGTACCCCTAATTAGTACTTCGCGTACCCCTAACTAGTATTTCGCGTACCCCTAACTAGTCCTTTGCGTACCCCCAGGGGTAAGGTACCACAGGTTGGGAATTTATGAGTTAGATGTTGGACAGCATGCGTGATGAGTCTTGTGTCGGTGATGTTACTTGGGAAAAATTGACTTCATTGCATTAAATCTGCAATCTGTTACGATTATGATTCGGAACCTTTATATAACCACTCATTTCTGCCAAACTCAATAAAATATAAACTATAAAAAAGCAATAAACGATGCAACATGGCAGAACTGCTGTAAAGGGAGGAATGCACTAGCATCTGACACTGAGTTCCACACAAAATTGATTTCCCATGTAAAGTGGCAACCAGGGCCGTCTTAACAAATTAGAGCGCCCTGCGCTAGTATAATCTTGCGCCGCATCAGAACCGTCACTAGGAATTTGGCGCTTATAACCCAACGAAAATACCTATCTCATGAAATAGCTGAAGAGAAAGATCAAGCCACCTGTTCTCTAATTGATATCTTACAATTGTACGAATCGGCACCTTTTCAAAATAAGATTTTGCCATTCAGATTCCTCCGCCCCTGATCTTGTGCATAGTTAATTTAGCGCTTACATTATAAAAAAGTATATATATATATTTATATTCTGTTATATTCTATATATTTATTTAGTACGAAAATATGCTTGATATTTAATTTAATATATTAAAAATTATTTATTTAATTCATTCAAAAATTTGCAATTTCATTAAGGGTCCAGTTATAAAACCTATTCATATTTTTACTTTTAACGTATTTGAAACAATTAACATATTTTTGGTTCAAAATTGTGATCATATTAGTATAGAATAGTTTTAGGCGCCCCTGGGCTACAGCTCAGTTAGCACATTGTCCATTGCACAACTAAACGTAGACTGCACTAAATGCTTTGCTAGTGTAGTCGCAGGCTTGCTTAGAGTCTATGCAAGAATATTTTGACTGCCCATCTTAAGTGGGAATAATAATAAAATGGTATCAACAGTACAATTTTATTTGAGTGTAAATAATCACTTCCCATTCACTTCTTACAGGTGATTTTTCTGGTGTCTGCAGCAGCCACAGCCTGGGCTGAATATTCTTCTCCTGACTATGGATATGGATACAGGGTGATGTCTAGCCAGAAACCCGTTTATGCCACATACAAGCCCTACTACATAACTTCAACTGCAGTTAAGCCAGTATACACAGTTAAGCCAGTATACGCAGTTAAGCCGGTATATACAGCCAAACCTGTATATACAGCCAAACCGGCTTACGTCGCCAAACCTGACTACGACGCCTTGCAAGAAAACGGCAACGGCTACGGCTACTATGGCTCCTCCTACAGACCAATCTGGTCATCCTCCTCCCTCTCTGGTACTCATTATCCTTATTACGGATATGGGTATGATGGCAGCTATGTCTATAATCCCTATTATTATGGTAGCTACAAACACGGAATTGGATATTATCCTGGATACGACTACACTGGTCACTAAAAGGTGAAATCTTAAAGATATGGTTGAGGACTATTTATTTATACAACTGGTTAACAAACGATGTCTCGTGAAAATGTTTGATTTTGCATTATTTTAATGCTTGTATAGAGGAATTGTCATAGATAATAAGAAAATATGTATATGTTACCGTGAAAGACCGAAATTTGGGGAATGTCGACTTTCACCGGTGAATGTCAACATTCACATAGTAATGTCACCGGTGAATGTCAACATTCACATTTGGAGAATGTCGACTTTCACCGGTGAAAGTCGACATTCTCCAGTTTCGGTCTTTCACAGTAACATATATACATATTGGGTTGTTAGAAAATTTTACAATGTTTTGTTTGACAAGTGTGGTGTATCCAAAAAATTATTAAAATTGTTATTGCATTTAACAATTTTTATTTAAGGGTAACAGCTCATTAAATTGTTTTCATTGTTAATTTATGTCATTTATATGTGTATTGTGGGCAGTGGATACTTTTTTGGAAATTGTTTATGTTTACTCATTCCAAATAAAGTTATTTTGCATTTTTTTTAAAGTTATTCATGTTTTTTTGAGGATTTACTTAAACACATCAGACATCTTTTAAAGCTATAAAGATAGCACAATTACCTTACCACTATAATTGATTCTTACATAGAAACTTGCACAATATTTTAAGTAGGTTACAATTATGCTCGCTTTCTTGTTAACGAAGTTTTACTCCAGATAATAATAATTTATTAATCTATTTTCAATAGAATATTAAAACTCATTCGAAATAAATTTTAAATAGAAATTTTATACCTTTCAATTTGAAAGCTGAACTATAAAATAGCGAGTGATAATAAGTTTAATACATATTGATATAAGTATGATAAAAACATCGGTCTCTGGATCTCGCAACCAAAATAAATAAAATACCAACTATTATTATCATTTTTTTGAAAATATTACCTTTCACATTTAGTTACATATTCTTTATTTGCCATGTGTCATGATACCAGATGATATCTTTAAAGATCAAAAGATTGAACCGGATACCCATCCCGTATACTGCATATTAAGTAAACAAACAATTTGCTGATGATATTGAACACAGGTGAGAAAATTGCACCTGTAGATTATCAATGTATCGTTTCGCCACGATGAATTTTTAAAACTTAACCAAGTAAACTGCAGATAGGAATAAAAAGTTTGATACTTTGATCTTGAATGCAGAGCTAATGGAGCAGATAAATGGTACGCTTTAACTGATAAGATATGTATCATAAACGTGAAAAATAGCAATAAATTTTCTTCTCAATTATGTAAATATTAACTTCACGTGGAATCTAACAAATTCTGCCTTCTGAATTTTAAAGTATAATAGAATTCAATTTGAATTGTTGTCTCAGTCAGAAATTAATGAGAATTATAATATGCGGTTAAAAAATAGGATTACTACATCTTATTTAAGTATGTTTAGTTTTGAAAGCTCTTTATATTAAGATATCCTTCACTCTTTTTCTTCTCTTTATATTCCAGTACTCTGCAAGTTTCAAATAGTTCATGAATTTATTGTATGAATATAAATATTCTAAAAAACATTTAATTCGATACTGTCAATATTTATAGAGTTTAACATGAAAGTTACCTCTTTATAAAGGTAAACTTTTTTGGGTAAACAAACAACTTTTAAACTTTAAATCTCTTAAAACAACTTTTAAAAGGGAAAAAGTATTCCCAACTTTAACCTTTATCTCCAGTTAAAGTCGGGAAAAATGTTTTAATAAAATTATGACAGTAAGTTCCTCCGAAAACTAGAGCTCATAATACAGAAGATGAATGCTAAATTGTTTCAGCTATTTATGATTTATTTCCTAAATTTTGATAATAAGCACTATAACGAGTGGATGGCGTCACTAACAGGAATAAAAATATATGGCAGAGGGACACTTAATCGGGAAATATTTGAAGACAAATTCGCAATAAATAAATTACCAGTACCCAGCGCTCAAAATTATATTACAGATGTAAAATAATTTATTTAGAACGATTTACTTCATTAGAAATACATCCTTTATATGCAGTTCTTTCTAAGGCTAATAATAGACACCAAACATTTCTAAAACCAAACACAGAATGGTCATAAATTATTGGACCCATTTCCAAAAATTAATAATAAAAATCTAATAATGTTACAACTACGTTTTTTTTCTAATGAGTGCGCATTTTAAAAAGTTTTTTTACAGATAGGTAACGCGCCGTTACGGTGGTTGAAAATTATTGGACAACTCTCATTTTTGAGAGCAATTATCTCCGAAACAATTAAAGCTAGAAGAAAAATAAAATCATGTATTTGTAGGGAATTTTACGCTCTTTAATTTGTTAAATATATTGTAATTCGGAAACTGAATAGTTTTCGAGATATTCAGAAAAAACTAAAAAAGGAAACCAGAAAACGCGCATCGGTTTATGCTGATCGGTAGCCATTGCGTATGGAAATCTCTCACTCTAGCAAATTTAGAAAGCCGTAATGGTACGGCACCTATTTGAAAAAAATCTTTTTATTTGCTCTCTCATTTAAAAGAAAAAACGCAGTTGTAACATTATTAGTTTATTTTTTATTAATTTTTGAAATGGGTCCGATAATTTATGACCACCTGTATTCCAGATGTAAAACAATTTATTCAGAATGATTTACTTCATTATAAATGAATTCCTATATATGCATTTCTTTCTAATGCTAAAACTAGGCACCAAGCATTTATAAAACTAAATATTACTAATGACATGTGTTACTAGCAAAATCCAAGCAAAAAATTCTACTTAAATTGGTAAAATATAACACGGTATATTATATGTATATTTTTTAAGAAGACTGAAAAATTAAGCGATGCATACATATTACTCGAGAATAATCTAAAATTTCCTACCATTTGGAGAAAAAAAACTTTAAAATTAATTTTTAAAACTGTTTGGTGCTTCTAACAGTGTATTTGTAAATAAATAACAAGTGATTTATTGACTTATATATACTACACATATATATTTACTAGCTTATGCCCATGACTTCGTCTGCGTAGAAATAGATTATTGGTTCCTTGTAGCTCGGAATAAAAATACTTTCACGTCTAAAAGTTTTAATGTAAAAAAATAATTTGATATAAAATATTGTAATAAACACAGAAGCACAGCTTTTAATTAATGAAAAATTAAGGCTTTGATATTTTTGTGAGGTATTGACGTTTGGTGTGGAAGCATATTTAACATTTATGCCTGACAAAAGCATGACTTATTTATTGTTATAACAGATATGATACCAGATAAGTTATATGATACCAGATGAGTGGCAACAGTGAGATGTTTACTTACTTTGGATTTGATTTAAAAAATGACAGACGAGACGAGTACGGTTGAACGAAGTTACGTTGTACGCAGATACGAGTTGTGTTCTAATCAATGTTTGTTTAGTATTAGAAGAAGTCTTATGAATGTGTCAATCGAGAAGCCAACAGGAAGCCCGAACCGCTTCTGAGTAAAGCACTTGAACCTCAGCCAGTTGTTGGACACATGACTCACAGTGTCGGGCCAAATTTTAGATATTATTGAAACGTCACCGTGCACCAGATAGGACAGGGCCTGTAATTGTAGACTTAGTTTACATAGTTAGTAGATTAAGTTAGAATATGCGTCGTTCAATGCTTGGGCTAGAAGACTTTGAGAACCAGAATTTACAGAAGAAAAAAAAATGGTTGACATTATTCCATTTAATCAGTATGTAGAACACAGATATAAATTAAGTACAAAAGAATTAGAAACTATTCTTAGAAGAAGAATTGAAAAGAAAAAATAAATTTCTGCGCGTCAGAAACAGTAAAAGCACTGAAATGAAGGTAAATAAGAAGATAATATTCTCACACTTCAGCATAACTCTTTTTCATTTCTACAAAAATTTATGTCTTCAATGATGGTTAAGAAGAAGAATTTGGCATAATAAAAGTAAAAGGTAAAACGATAACTTATCTTTTCGTTGTTTAACGACGGTAACTTTTCATCGCCTGCTTTTTTGAGTTGAGTTGTATACACTCTCTACATCATTGTTAGAAATTGTGTTTGAAAACATTCAAAAAATTGATTAAAAATAAACAGAATGTCGTATGGAAATGAAATTGATGTCATTGAAAAGCTAAACTTTTAAACTTTAAGATGATGTTTAAATGATTTTTGTGCAATAATATAGTCCGATGTTATTGCGGGAAAACGTTAAAATTAAGAGCAATTTTTATTTAATTAACCTTTTAATTAAAACTTCGAAAAAGACTTTCTTAGTGAGCACCTACTATCCGTGAAGCAACCACCTGCCAAATTTCAAGTTTCGAATCTTAGTGGTTTGGTAGATTTTTTGACGATGTCAGAGAGTGACTTTCTCTTTCATGTATATAAATATATAGATTTACTGAACCTTTAGTTTCTCAAGTCTTGAAATGCAAATCTACATCAAATTTCCACAAAAGTGTATTAAATGATGTTATGGTCATTTTAATTCTGAAAACTCGACCATTTCCTTCAAAACAAAAATATAGCATCCCTAGATTACTTTTAGTAATTTCCTCAGGAATCCATTATATTACAGCAAATCGGATTTCCTTTGCAAAATGGCCTTTAGGAATACTTCCTGGGTAATTCCGACGTCCGTTAAAACTCAGTTCAGTGAAAGAAACAGAATAGAAAAAAATATTCAAATTCTTTAATTGTCTACTCTAAATTGTACGAATGTTCCTCTTAACTTAATTAACCATTGGCTACTTTCATTACAGGAGCTGAAAGCGCTTGTATTTTGTCGAGCTTCTAATTTTCTGCTCTGCGAAGCTCGAGTTATAGTTTTTTAAGTAGGATTCAAATGAAGAATGTGCTACTTCCTTTCAACTTTTTATTGCCTTTCTGACAGACTTACAAGTATATATAAATGAAGCAAAATTTCTCTAGGCATACAAACATTCTGAAATCCTAACAACTTGTATCTAATTCTGATAATAATTTGCATTCTGATGTACAAGATGCTGAGCTTGGTAAGTAACCTTTTCAGTTGTCATGAACCGAACTTTCTACAACAATAAACTAGTGCTTCCCAAGACTTTTACATCAGAGTACTCCTTTTAAATCCGTTTTTAAAATCGGTGTGTTTTCGCAAATAAACATTCAAAAGCTATATTTAAAATACCAAGGCCACTTAACCAGGTTTTAAAGCGCGGTTTCTAGCGGTTTTTTTTTAAAAAAGTAATTTCTAAATTTTGGATTTTTCCAGTTTCTATTTGATTTGCAGAAAGAGAAAAAGAAAAGACATAATGAAAAGACAAATGAAAAATATAATTTTATAGAATTAAAAACTGCATACATAATCTTTCTTTAGATTTGTAGCGCAAATTGTATAAAGTTCTTCTTCACTTAATAATCGATTTTTTTCATTAAAGAACCAGAAAGATCGTGTATTTTATTGAGTTTCTTAGTTTTCTGTTTTATATTCATCTGCAATGGATATAAAACATAAAGCAGCATTTTATAATTTATTAATATTAATGGGACTGGAAGGTTCCATGTTCGAAACGGAGGGTTCCCGCTAGTGTGGTGCAGAAGTTTGGAAAGGGAGTGGCAGCTCAGGTGTCGTCCTCGTTATCTGACCGTGGTTCTAAATTCCGAGGTCCATCGCCAAATAGCTCTCTTGTTGCATCAGAACGGGATGTTAATTTAACTAAACTATTAATGCTAGAAGTTCTGTGAACAGTAGACCTCGCTTCCCCCCAAATAAAAATATCTAAGATTTTCTCTGGCCCAAAATGGCTCCGAAATCAAAATGAATTAAAAAAATAAGAAATAAAACATATGCACTATTTTATATTCCTTCAAGAAACATTTATACCAAATGAGAAGGAAATAGAACAACGCGTTTGGTCGTAGTCGCGTATCAAACATATTCACAGACATATAAAGCGTCTTAAATAGTTGAGTTTAAACGTAGATCTCGCTTCGCTCTGTCAATTAATTATAATTGTCATAAGTGATCAAAATAATCATTGGAATGGTCATAAGAGCTACGGTCGCCTGATGGTCAAGTCTTGGTTTTGGGAGTAACGGGTTCGAGACCAGATTTCACCGAAGATGCGACTTGCATGTGGGCTTGGTGCTCGCTAAATTTCCTGTCCTATGTCAAATCCTTTCTCACTGGTGTGACGAGAAGTGGGAGAGAGGGGGGAGACTCACGTGCCTTCCTATTAATTTAACCTCAGCTCAAAGTTACGAGAGATGATCAAAAGAAAATATCAATATAGATTCGAAACGGGATATTAAGATAATATTATTACTAATAAGAGTAGATACATTTTTCATACTTTTCTTTTCTTATAACAATAACAAGATATTCTTGTACGAAGCCACTCAGTAAAATGTACCGCAAAACTAGGATTTATCTTGCGGAAGTTCTGTGAGCAGTATCCAGTTACGAGCTGTACAAAAAGATTGTGAAAGCGATTTTCTATCAAAAAAAATTCTGTTGTGATGCTGAGAAATACACTTTTGATCTCAAACTTCTGTAAAGGAAATCTAGTTATGTATGAATTGATTTACACTTATATTCAGTATTCTGTAATTTCTACAGATTTTTGCCTAGTCTTATGTATTTGCCAATTCATTCTATCTAGGAGAAACAGAGAACAATCTTTTAGATTACAAGGAATCAGTGGGTTCATATATTACAAAATGCCATTTTATTTTGTAATAAAATGGCATTTTATTATAAACATTGTCAAATAATTGTAAACATCAGCGTTTTGTATAATTGTGATTGGATATTTGAATTAAAAGGGAAAAGCAAACTAAAGCTAAAATTTTGGCATAAATATTGTTAGCATTGAGGTCATATAAAAGAATGATAATATAAGCAAGCAACTTCCAAAGATACTAGATTTATCTGACAATCTGAAACTTTTTTTTTTCTCAAATGACACCAGTCTTTCAAGTCTAAAACTGTAGGTGATATATGAAACTGTTCATAAAATATCGGAAAAAAGATTATTTTTAGTAACACTGGTCGAATATATATTATAAAATTTCTAACATTAATTTAATTTCTCCATTTTTGAAACTCAAATTTACACTGCTTGACTACAATTCTCTCTTAAAATCAGAGAATATCATACAGTGAAGGTGAAAATTGGTATCTTATGAATAATATACGCTTCCTTAACACTATCAAAATTTTTCAAATTGAAAAAAAATCACCCCCATAAATTAGTTGTTGTTATAGTCTCTTAGAGTTCATTTCTGCTACTCTTCATGCATTTTTATAAATTGGTTGATAAAAGAATAAATGTATGCTTGGAGAAATTCGATTTTTCGTAATACGCTTTGGCCAGCAGTTTTTTTCTTCCCTCTTAATGGAATTTAGGTTGTATAAATACATGAAAATGGCATAGAGAGACTGGGATATCAGCAAGAAGTAAAAAAAAGTTTGTTACTTCTCAAGTTACTTAAAGTTTTCAAGCAAAGATTGATTATTGTTACATCCGATATACATGATACATAATGGTACGAATCATTGCACATCTTTTTCAAATCTCTACGTCATCTTTTTTCCGTTCTCTTAATCGCCGATTTCAGATGTCTCAGTATGGCGAAGAGTTGATTCTTCTTATTAGAAGGCAAAATTCAGCAAGTAACATCCTCTGGACCATAAAAAAAGCCATCAAAATTTCTGTCAGAGGGAAAATCATTTATTCTCATGGCTTAATGATTCGCTTTAATTCTTTCTTGTTCGGGGTTCTTTACGAACTGTGGCATTGTTTATCAACGGATTCGGAAACCCACTGCGCTTTTGCGCATGCTCCGGGCGGAGTTATTTTCACCAAAATAGGGAGAAGTGAAGAATGTAAGGGTGATGTTTATATTTTACTGAGCGTGATCTAACAAAGAACTCTGACTCAAAGATCATATGACTCATTGCCTGATACCCCTTTCCTGTGTAAAATCGCCCAAAAGTGGTATTCTCGGAATCCTATGCTGAACAGTAGATATAGTAGTTTAGTGAATGCATCTTTTTTTAAGCAACACGAGGGGGATTTAGGGATGGACCTCATAATTTTGAATCGTGAAGAGGACTACACTTGAGCCTCTGGAAGGGCACTTGACCATTGGCGTCAGATTTATCGCGTACCAGGTTCACATCCCAGACAGATCTTTGGTGAAATCTGGTTTCGGTTTTCACGAAGCCGGGACTTTACTACCAAGTCACCGAGGCCTCTAAGAGACAGTAAACTATCTCTTTCTTCTTAATATTATTATAGACGCGTTTGCTAATTTCCATTTGCGCAACTCGTTAATCCTTTAACAAGAGTTGAACCGTTTGATTTTAAAAGGAGACTTCTGCAGACTCGGCCGAAATTACTTTTTGTTTTGCGTTTCCGATTTGATGAAGGTAGTTGCATCGTTTAGTGCAAAACTTGAAACTCTGCCATTGATAGTTATCTTGTAGTGGAGCATCAAATTTTCCGTATGATGTTAGAAGGGGAGTTCTGCGCAGAAGAGGATCTTCAAATGACCCTCACGAGGACTAAATTTCATTTACTTCACTATTTTTACTATTAATTTTTGCTTTTGAATCTGAATTTTACTTAAAAACAAATAAAATTTGCATTTTATTTATATTTTTAAGCTTAAATTTATCTGCAAATAAACAAATTTTAAAATTTATTTGAGTTTAATTGATATTTCTGGCTTTGTAGTTGCTTTTCTCTGATTTTTTAAAATCTGAATTTTATTTAAAAACCAGTAACTTTTCAAATTTAAATTTATTTGCAAATATATAAACTTTTAATTTTATTTGAGTTTCACTGATATTGCAGGCTTTATAATCATTTTCCCTGATTTTTTTATTTAAATCCGAATTTTGCTTAAAAACCAATAACTTAAAAATTTATTTGATTCTTTTAAATTTAAAGTAACTTGCAAATAAATAGATTTTGAATTTTAGTTAAGTTTCATTGATATTCCTGGCTTTACAATAATTTATTCCCCAAAATTCTGAAATTTTTATACTGTTTGATGTTAAAAGGGGACTTCTGCAAAATTTAAATTTAAATTTTTGCAAAATTTAAAAATTGTAATATTTTTTGGTTGTCGTCAATAGGTTAATTTTCTACTTGAAACACATTAGAGATATCTTGGACCTTAATTTCGATGTTGCTTTCAGCCTATCCGTTTTTTTCTCCTTCCGTAAACTTTTTAAAATGTCAGAAGTCCTCTTTTAAAATCAATCGATTCAGTTAAGGAATCTTTTAAATGAAATATTTGTGATGAAGTTCATCAATCAAACTTCATCGTCAATTCGAAGAAGAGTGTGCTAATTAAAGATCATAAAAATATTTGAGGAAAGATTCACTAATCAAAAAATTCTGCTCTGGTCACATTTTGTCTGAAGTAACCAAATATAATTCTCCGGTTTTTAAATATTTGCAATTTCATTATAAATGTTAATGAAATGAAGTAACTTATCACCAAATCTTGGTTTCTTTAAGACAAATGGAAAGAGTTTTATAGTGACATGGATACAATTCTGCAAAACTAATTTAACTTTGTTTCCAGACTTTTTTTGCCATTGCATTGCTGCTTTCCTTGGACTTTGCCTACAGTGGTGGACTTGGATACGGTGGCGGACTTGGATACGGTGGTGGACTTGGATACGGTGGTGGACTTGGATATGGCGCAAAAGGTGGAGTTGGTCTGGGCTTCGGTTATGGAGGTGCCGTTGCTCCAGCACTTGGCTTAGGTTACGGAGCAGGCTTAGGCCTTGGTTTTCCTGCAGCTGCTGGACTTGGAGGTTTAGGCTTAGGAGGCTTGGGAGGTTTAGGCGCTGCTGGATTGGCCAAAGGAGCGGGCCTGGGCTATTTGGGAGCACCTTTGCTAGGTGGATACGGACTAGGACGAGGATTGGCCTATGGACCAGGTCTTGTTGGTTGAAAATAAACCAACAAACTAAATCCAATATTTGGAAATATTATTTAAAAATAATAAAATCCAATGCCAACAATTTCTGCATATTTGGATTATTCGAAATATGTTTAAGTGTTTTATTTCTTTGTGACGTGAAATGTCACAATTTGCTTGTTTGTACGCAGTAGTGTAATCTAATTGAAAATTATAAGTTGTTTGTTTTTGCCTATTTATTTAATTTGTATTACTTCTAATGTTTTATTTATTTCGAATGTCAGTTGTCATTTTCGAAAACTGATTTCTTTAACAAAATTAAAATCTTATAGAAATCAAATGCATTTTTTCTTTCATACCGGTTCTTTTAGATCAGTTTTGATTGTGATTTAAACATGCTTAAAAATAAAGTTTTATTATGAAAATTGTTTTTCGTGTTTTCAATAATTTGTTTAAAAGTTGTAACTTAAAAATCAATAAATACGTATATAAAAAGTAATGAAGAGTTAATTTCACTTTCCAAATGAAAAATCATAGGAACATTTTACATACAATTAACAAAAGTCTTAAAACCCATAATTTATAATAACGCCTTAGATTTTATAATTGGCCCAAAACTTAGTCAGAATTCCTTTGCAAATTCTTCAAAGAAGAGAACTGAGAATATCGGGAACGTTATTCATTACTAATTGACATGATATCAAGTAAGTTAACTTTACTCTTTCATTTTAAGTAATTTGAAAATAAGTTTATAATTAATTAATGAGTTTTTTTCTGTTTCGAAACAAAGAATTCTCAAAGTATGAAAAGAAGAATGATAAAAATATAAAAAGAAAATTTTTAGTTTTACTAAATGTGCCAGTCCTTAAAACTTGTAGATGCATAACAACCAAAAGGTAGGGGTATAGATATTAAACGGGTGCTTTTAGGAAAAATTTAAAATATTAAAACAAATTTAAAAAAATATTTAATTTATTGATTCATAATTACAAACATAATATTTTTAGTAATGTTAGAATTTCTAAAAAGAAATGATTGGACTTCATAATAGTTCTCACTCTTCCGATATTATCCAACAGTATGATTTCAACATACTCAAACTTATGAAATCATAATTATCAGTTTGGCTGCATTCATTTCAGATAAAACTTTAAAAAAACAAGTCTTTCATCTGAAAATGGAGCTTTATTCGTTACTTCTTAATTCTGTCTTATCTTCAACGGAATCTTTCTGCATCTCATTTTCAACTGATCTCTATTATTGTCGAAGGTATTTTCTCAGTTTTTATTTTTTTCTATATAAAATGCTAAAAAATAATAAATAATGTGAAATGAAATGTTTCTCACAAAAGTGAAACAAATTCGATAACATTTTAAAAATATCAAATATTCTGAAAATAAAGATTCATTGAGTGATACAATAAGCTCAGGCTCTAGACAATGAGAATGTTTTTTACATTATTCTTGAGACATTTTGATAACAAATCAACATAAATGTAGAAAATGAACAGTTTGTGTTTCGCACAGAATAACGAGTCATACTCACAATGTATTTCTATGGTCATAATACGTATTAACGAGTCATACTCGTGGTGTATGTTTGTGCCATAATGAATATGAACGAGTCATACTAGTAGTGTATTTTTGTGCCCATAATGCGCATTAACGAGTCAGAATCATGGTGTATTTTTGTGTCCATAATGCGCATTAACGAGTCAGAATCATGGTGTATTTTTGTGCCCATAATGCCCATTAGCGATTCAGACTCGTAGCATGCATGTACGGTAATAATATACATAGCGTTTCAGTATTTTTCGGAATATTTCTACACTGCATTGCCTACGTGCATTGTGTTCACAAAATATACTCAATGATTGCTGTACGAAGGAATTAAGGCAAAAAGTAAACTTCTCTACACTTCACAAAACACACAGAAAAGTTATTACGCATCAAAATGATAGTATGAAAAAAAATGAATTAATTGAAAAAGAATGTAGTCCAGAATATCCATTAACAAAACTATAAAGCAACGAATTTTAAAAAAAATTCTGAAAAAGATTAAAAAGAATTGAATTGTAATCTTTGGAGTAGCTTGGCCCAATTCGGTTCTTTTGCCATTAAATCACAGCCAACCAACCATCTTAAACAAGAATTCATGCTCTAAGGCTAAATTAAATCCAATATTACTGGACTTAAAAGCATTGGACATTGATAAAAGCCTTTATTTGCTATGAAATTTTACAACCTATTGAATTAAAAACCATGCGAGATAACATTACAGAAATAAAATAAAACTGAAACGGATTGTCAAACAAATAAAAGAGCCTAATTTACGGAAAAGAATACACCCTTAGACTTTACAGAGCTTGAACTGAATAGAGCTAAAGTGGATTTAACTGAGTATGGAGAAAACAAATAATAAAAGAAGAACAAAGAAGGAGGACTAATACGAAGGTAACGATGGTGATACAAACAGGGTATTGAAAATCTGCAATATAATTTAAAACTTTATTCGTAAAATTAAATAAAAAACATTAACATGAAAGTACAGATGTGCATTTAAGTACTATTAATTTCGGTGTTAACAATTTCAGCTATTCATTATAAGAAAATAAATTAGACTTTTCTACAAAATTTCATTCCTAGATAAAAAATATTTTGTTCCTTTCCAGATTAATATACCTCTTTTTCCATAATGACTAGTAGTTTGTAATTTCATCCCTTACCATTTATCATACGAAAAACATTTTAAATGGTTAGTGGAAAATTCTGTAAGCTAAAAATCTTTGTGAGAAGCTGGTAAATCTCTGAGGAATTAAGTATTATGCTTAATTTCTCATTGATTGGAGTTTTAACCTCCAATAATTGAACAAAAGAGAAACGGAGATTTAATTAAGTATCATATGTTTATTTATCCAATATTTCTTTCGTTTAAATAAAAAAATGACAATTCTGTTACTCAACTTTCTCTTCTACATCGAAGGATAAATAATAAGCGATCAAAAATATTAGAACCAAATATTCTCAACTGGAACAAAAAAAACTACTAAAATTCCCTCTTATCCTCTGGCGGTTGACATTTTCTCCCGGTAAATTTTAAGCTATCTATGAATTTAAATGCAACTTCGGGAAAAACAATTTTTTGTGTCATCTCAAAATTAAAAAAAAATCCTATTCACAATGATGTCAGTTTGGATACTCAGATATTTTTTTCTTATCTTCACATTTTTTTTTGCTTTTAAATATATCCAAGATAACGTGCACATAATTAAATGCATGCATTATTTTACTGAACGTAAAATAAACGTAGTATCGAAAAATATACATAATATTTTCCTTGGATGTGAGTAGCAAGGAGATGGCAAATAAATGGGATAATAAAAACTGTATGTATTGTTTCCATTCAACATGAACTGCCACACATACAATGAAAACGTATGCAAATATGATGCTTTTTAGAGTATGGTATAGCGAAGAAAACCGAGTATGTGCTTCAAAGAAGAATCTCTTTCCGTTGAAGTTATTTGGTCTAAAATTTCCTACAGATCTAAAGTCTTGATATAAGGACCCCAGCCCGAATTTCTCCCGTCTAGCTAATTTTTTAAATGTCGTTTTCAACGACAGACATTAAAAAATGACGATGATGACTGTTGTAATTCCATAAACAGTTATTTTGGGCACAAGAAGATCTAAAACTTGAGACTCACGAACTTTCCGAAGTCGAATCTTTTGACGACTACAATGCTTTCTCTCTGTAAGTTTCGGATAAGAGAAAGTAAAAAGCTGATTATTATTTTTCCCCAGCTTAATGGAGTATTAATGGATTTACAGAAACTGAAACCGTTTTAGGTTCAGAAATAAGTAACTAACTACCCGATTCGTTGTTTCGTGGAAACCTCTGAGGTGTGTCATTGCATCTCATATCCGAAAGCCATCATTTCTACCGCGAAACACCTCGGGATGTCTGAGGAGTATTTGAAATGAAAATGGTGTTCAACCGGGCGTGAACATTCGCCATAATTTTCAAAGCAAGGACGTTTCTTCTAGACAGTAAAATCGAGAAAACATCAATTTGCTATTGATGGATGAAGAATAAAAGTGCGAGACGATATATGTGGTGTAAGATGATACGGTTAAAAAAAGGGTTGTTTTCTACGGTTGGAAGTGTCATTTTTATTTCCTGCGATGAATTCTTTTCTTCATAGTGGACTAAATTCTCATATGGATTTATTTGAACAAGAACAGGTCTACAGTTTTTTTCCATTCAACTGATATTCTGTTGGGTTTAGCACATCAGCAAAAGAACCAAATTGCACTATTAAAAATGCCATGAATTTGTCATTTTAAAAGTTTTATGTTTCATTACAGCATGTTTTCCTTAGTACATTCAGCTCTAATAAATATATTAAAAACTGTAGAAAACGAATATGTCTGCTTCTCCCAGAATGTTTTTTAAGTATGTGTTTAAATTAATTCGTAAGAAATGCTCATTTCTATGAATAGCTACAACAACATCATGGCATTATTAACCATGAAGGTAAAATATAATGCACTAACTACAACAAACTGTAGGCATATTTTTAGATATGCGGAAATATATAGGTGATATATTTGGTCATTTCATTTATGAAGTATATTGGTGTTTCGAATCATATTTCTGCTTTTTGTAGACTTAAGAATCGTAACACTTAAATCAACAAGATGGTAATTTTTATAATTTCTTGTTACTGTTATTTTGCTCTAAACAGATAATAGGAAGCTTGAACGTGGAGTGATTTCTAGGATAATCACATTAGGACTTAAAGCAGATGGTAATCATTCAAATAACTTTTGTTGTTTATTATACAGCGTGTCCACTAAAGCCTTTTCTCATCCCCTAATGTTTTGAATCTAGATATAGCTATAACCTTGCAAGAGGTATTATGGTACAGTAACGTGACTGACTTCACGATATGTATTTTCAGCACCTCTTCGCGGCAAAATCAGAAGTTAGTGTGTCGATTTCGAACGCTATATGAAATATAAGAAAATTATCAGCTACAAAGTTGTAGAGTAGCATCGATTTATCAGCCTCGTATTCATGGAAACTAATAATAGAACATGTACAAAACTCATTTGTTAGTTAGTGCAACACTCATTTGTTAGTTAATTAGTTTGTTACAACACTGTTACATTTCGAATTTCAACACAAATGAGTAGCTAGTTGCAACGATGAATTTTGACAATAAAAGGTCATAGGAGCAAAAAACTGTTTGAGTCTCCTCCCACCATCCGGGTAGTAAACTCGCTGTAGGCTTAGCACTGCGGTATACGTGGAATAAATGGTCTCTAAGCACGAAGCGAGCGCCTCTAGCGCTTGTACAGAAAGAACGCCGTTGCTTAGCAGCTACTACGCTCATTTACCGTAGGTGTTCAATTTTCTCTCTCTTTACTGCATTGCTTATCTGGGCTCTAAATCGAGACTCACACTGCATATTTTGCATCATCAGGTGACACGCTGGCACAGGCGTTAGTTATACGACGAAGGTTCGACAACATTGTAGGAGGGATTTTGTTACGCTTTTTCGCTATACCCGCATGAAAAAGTCTAAATAAATGACGGCCCGTGAGCTTGGAGGTCATGGAGGCCACTCTAGACTCCATAATAGCTGATGATCTGTTGCTCGAAAATATGCAACGTGAGATGTAATTTAAAGTTCCGTAGTTAGTTCAGTGGAGTAACATTTGCGACACTTTTTTCGATCCGAAGCCCAATTTGAAGTAAAGTAAAACTCTTTGGCGGCGGAAGGATAGAACTGAGGACCTTTCGGTTCCGAGCCGAAAATCCTAACCACTAGACAAAAGGAATTCCCCATGTCCGGAGGCGGATATTGGCTAATGTACATCACAGTAAGATGGCGTAGCACGGTGCGCCACAGGAGCAACCCCCATCTTGTTTGATATTATCTGAATATCAAGGAAGAGATGTGCTGCGTGCATATGCGCAGATTGCTGCCCAGATTGGTGGTGCGCAGGCACTAGCAGACTTTGTGCTATGAAATGGTCATAGACTTTGC
>BGPR01001175.1:0-53150 GCA_013235015.1 Araneus ventricosus | reverse complement strand
TATGAAAACAAACTGTATCTAAAAAAACATATGCTTCGGGATGGAAGGAAAGGAAAGAAAATGTTGACTTTCGAATATTACAACATTTCGAGAAACAATTGGTTTTCTTTGATACGCCCTAACTTCTAGAGCAAGATATTTCAATGTTACTTTAAAGCTTTCGTTATAATAATAATTATTTTTTGTTTTCAATATTTATTTGAGTTGACCCATCCCAATAAGCTTCCCTTCAATTATCTCGGTTATTGTAAATTCTGAGAACTTAGATTTCATTATTAATTGGTACCCAAAAGAACTTAAACTAAATAAAACGAACTTAAATCAGAATAAAGGTACCTTTTTAGATATTAAAATTGAAATTTCTGAACGAAATTCCTTACTCAGCTTGTTTGATAAGAGAGCTGATTTTAATTTCGCTTGTAAAAAATCTTTGTGATTATCACTCAAATCTAGATTCTAGAGTCTTTAAAAACGTAATTTTTAGTCAAGCTAACAGAATTTAAAAAATAGGCAATAATAGAAATGAATTTTTAGTGGCAGTCAATAATTCTCTAAAAAATCTCTACTGCAACAATTTCCCGTATAATATTTACGGCGTTGAAGACCTTATTCTTGAAAGTAGTCTTGAATTTAAATATTAATTTATACATTAAATTAAATAAAAAATATTATTGTGCTGCTGCTATATTTTCTAATAATTTCTTTTTCTTTTACTTTTTCCTTTTATTTATTGAGGCATTGATTTTAAATAATTTCATCTAAAAGATTAAGTTCCCTCCAATTCCTGTTTTTCTTTTTTTCTTTGCGAATAATAGATGGCACCAGAGTCTTGGTTGGTTAATTTACGAACGAGATTAATAGGGCGGGAAGTTTATTTGTTTCTGATTAAAAAATAGAGACATTTTGATTCTCTGCAAGTCTGGAGTAGGTTTTGATTTTTTTCCTTCTTTTACTGATATTTTTATGAAGGCATTTAATGCCCGATGGCTGATGATTTTTAAATCAATCTTGTTAGCGGTATTATGTTTGTTTGTTCTTTTTTAAAAAATTCTTTTGTTGGTTTACTTATCTCTCTCGTCTTTTGTTGGGAAATCTCGGGCTATGAGAAGCTTTTTTTAGACGAAAGGCAGGCTTCTTACAGAAAAATTTTCCAAATAATAGTCTATAGCCCTTGAAAAAGTGGACGCGAATGAATTCCTTGTTTGTTTAATTCTATTCTGTCGGAGTATATTTCTTGGCTTTTACTTTCTTTGAATAATCTTTGACTTCCTTTGTTTTTTGTATGCAGCGGCATATTGCGCACTACTTAAGCATTGTTTAAATTTTGTAGTGTATGTTTACATTTATTTTTAAATTTGTTTTAATTCCTAATTTAATTATATTTGATTATCTTTACGCACGGATCTTGTAAGATTCAAATGCTGAGTTGGTGCGTTAAAGGAACTTCACTTAGAGAAATATTTTGAAACCGTGCGAATAGTTGAAAAATCTCCAGTTAATAAATCTTTATAAAAATAAATACATTACATTTTTTAATGCTGAAGTACTCCTTTATGAAATTTTGGACAAAGAAAAAAATAATTGCCTTTGTTGGCCGTAAAATACTGCGGATTACTCTTTTGTATACTTAGCTATTGTTACGAAATATTGTAGTCGTCAAAAAAATTTGACCTCGAAAATTTTGAGGAATCTACACGTTTCAGACTTACCTGAGTTCGGAAAAAACCATTTTTGGAATTCTGTCTTTTTCTCTGCCTGTGAACATGATATCGAACTGGACAGGTGAAATTTGTCACGAGGTCCTGACACCAACATTGTACAGCTCCATCAAATTTTGGGTCCAATCGGTTAAAGGAAATGGACTCTGTTGTGGAAGCATACGAAAGGGGGCATTCGAGGGAAGAACTTTCTCTCTGTCTGTCAGTGTTATGGCGTGGGCAGACGAGGGAAGAACATTCTCTCTGGCTGTCAGTGTTATGGCGTGGGCAGACGAGGGAAGAAAATTCTTTCTGGTTGTCAGTGTGACGGCATGAACAGACGATGGAAGAAAATTCTCTCTGGCTGTCAGTGTGATGACATGGGAGAAGTGTCCTCTCAAGCCTAATCATTATTTTCAATCCAATCTAGCACTTATTTGCACATCCGTGAAAAACCAGAGAAAAGGGGCACTGTGGAATTTCTGGAATCCGATCTCCAGGAATTCGAAATTTCGGATAATCCAAACAACTTCTTTTAATTTTCTAAAAAAAATATTTTACTAAAAAATGACGGAAAAATAAGAATTACGAATCAGAAACAAAGCTAATGCTTGTTCCTAACTTAAAAAAGGTATTCGAATGAGTCTTTATGAATGAATACAGCACCTTAATCATTAGAAACACACTCAGGTATTTTCTTTTTATCCGCAACTTACTTACCTCAGGACCCAAAGTCAATCCTCTTCTGCATTTGGTATATCAAGAGTATTTTGCCGAATTTCCCGGGTAATCGAATTCTCCGGTATCCGAACAAAGGTAAGTCCCAATTTGCTCGGATTCCCGGGGCTCTGATGTATGCTGATTAGTCTAAACTGAAGATTTATCAAGATTTCCCTGCAGCTGTAGACTCTACTGCTGACATATAAATAGTTTTATAGTTGTCATTTAAACTCTATGAGGAAATACAGAACAGAAAAATATGAATGAAAATCAAAAATTACTTCCAACATTTACAGAAATAGAAACCTATAGTCAGGTAACTGCTGCTTATGAGAATGACGAATAAAAACTTCCCTTTCCTTCTAAAATGCTGCCACAACTTAGGGTTCAGCTCATGAAATGTAAAGAGAAATAAACATTTCTCTTCGAGTGGTGATTTTCTAATACTATTCTGAGCAAGAAAATTATTCCCCTTAAATAAATAAACCCTAATTAAGCTAATAAAATATGGATGTTAACATAGAAAAGGAGATATTCGTATGTATTGTGAGTACAGTTCTAGAAAATACTAAGAAATAAACTGAATCATTCAGTGTGATTCAAAAGTCCTAAGATTTTACTAATATTTTAATAAATAAAAGTAAATACCTGCAATTGTATAACACCACTTCATGTCCCCGTACCTAGAATCATTATGGTTCTTTGTAATCGGTTTAAATGGACATGAAGGGGAAGTATATCAAAAAAATTCATAAAGCAATTTAGCAATTTAAAAAAGAAAAAAAAATTGAAATAAATTATATAACTAAAGAAAACATAAGAGAATAATAACAACGAAGAAAACGTAACAGAATAATAACAGAAGAGTCTATGGTGTCACTAGAAAGACTTTCTGTCTTAAACATTTTTTTGAGTTTATTGTATGACTATTATTATATTATCATGCTTATTTTATAATTCCATATTCAAGCTTGGATGTTGATGTTGATTATTGAACTATCAATGAAAGAAACCTGCAATTATAGGTGAACGCAGATTACTACATGTACAACAGATTATAATCAAAATAAATGTTCGAACAGTGAGGCGTTTTCTTGTTAGCATACATGAACGTGGTGGCACATGTTATCAGAAACACGGTGAAGCATGTCTTGTGGAATGATATTAACTTACAGTGTAATGTTTTAACGATATTCTTCAGTAGTGTGACGGTATTTAAATCGGCATGTGCATGTGAATACTAGCTTACTATTGCGGAACTTTCAGGAAACATTACATTGGAAGTTTATTCCATTCCACAGGACATGTTGCAAAGCGTTTCCGTTAACATGAACACCGCGGTAATGTTTGCAAAGACTAGAACGACTCCTATTTTGAACATTTACTCCGATTGCCAGCGATTTCACACGAATTGATCTACGTTCACCTGTATTTACCGTTATCCTGTCAGTTGATAAAAAGTTATTAGTAAAATCATTGGTATATTGGCTTTTGAACAATACTGTATATTTTAAATTTTAACATCTAAGTTTTAAAATATTTACAATGAGATGTTCTGACAAAACCCAGTTGTCAACATGTACAATGAATAGGAACCCAAAAAACTAAAGGAAGTGTCTTAGGAAAGAAATATTCTTGTACATTCCTTTTTAAAAAGAAAGTTCTCTAAGCTTTTGAAAATATTACAACAGTTGTCGGAAGTATGAAACTGCCTTCTTTAATCTTTTATACAGTTGGCTTTGACCTCAAAAGCTTCTATTTTGAATATTTCTAACTTAAACCAAGTTAATTTGAATACTGGTCTATTCTGAAATGATTTTATTTGCCAGAGGAGCACTTTATATGCAGATGTCTCCAAGGGCAAATTCCTTCTCGCAGATGAAAATGAAAGAAATATCACAAAATATTGTTTCATGGTTAAACTTAACTTTTATTCGTCACATTGAATGAATATGAACACTTATTTCTTTAAAAAAGAATCCGAATATGCTTATACCGAGGAGGATATTTTAATATGCAAGTTTTATTGTTTTCAAACTAGTACTAGTATGCTCGCAGATTTAACTACTTTTATAAAAAGCATTTAAGTTGAATTTATTGCGACGTTATTTCCTTTTTAATATATATTAAAATTATTAAGTACTAATGAAAATTATTATTTTATTCTGCATGTTTCGCATTAAATTAAATTTTTTACCTGTATGGGGTACTGATTATCAGTTTTTACTAACTCGACTACTTGGCAGAAGGTTTTTTTTTCCATATCTGACGACATTACCAGTGATTGAATTGAATGGTGAAATTCGAGTGTCTAATTTTGTTGCAGCGATGCGTCAATTTTCTATAAAAAGAGGCTAGTTGGATTTAAAATTGAATGATCTACAAAATTAGAAAACTTTAGAACCGCTTTGAAAACGATTTTGTTTCTTTAAGGACTGTGATGTCGTATAGGAAAATTTTGATGAAATTCTTGAAAGTATGTGATGGTTTTAAAAAAGGGAAGCAATGTTTTAGTGGAAGGAATTTCGGCAAGAAACTGGATAGGCAATCAGACTATCGCTTTCTCGACTTCATCGTTTAGTTCAGCAAATATATAAGGTGTTTGAAAAAACGCGTCTGAAATGAAAGGACAATTCAGGCATACTATAATCCAAGCTGACATAGGAATATACGGGCGCAAACACCATCCGGAGCCGCTAGAGGAAGCTGTTAGTCACATACATGTAAAGAAATTCCGCACTCTCCCAGAATTGCTGAATGCTCTTCCTGTGTCTGTGTATCACCATTTTCAGTTGCAGAACGGATGAGCTCCTATGCATTTTAGCAGACAAGCCCAAACACGTCTGCAGGCCACATTTTCCAGGCTCTGGATTGGTCATGGCGATTACCATATGTGTTTCTCCTTAGACTTTTTCTTACGGTTTTTTTTAAGGAGTCATGTATCTAGGAATAATCTCAATTCCGGCCTGAGCCGCCAAAAATTTGCAGAAACTACTATGATTACGGCCTGAAGCCAAACATAAGTTGTAGAAAAGCGCATTATCTTATGGGGTCTTACTCTAGGGGTAATGCACCAAAGATAAAGGATTAGAAAACAGGAGTAAAAACTAAATTATTTATTAACTAGAACAACATAATATGAAATGAGCAAGGTATTTACACAGGTAATTATTTACAGTTAGAGAGGAAAGAATTAGGGTTGTTACTCACTTAAGTTTACAACTTATACTTCGTTAAAGGGTTTAATTAGAGTTACATTACAGCCAGATAGAAAGTTACATAGTTACAGTATATAGAGAATAGCCATCGCCCATCGCCGCCGTCCTGACAGGGATAAAAACCCCGTAGCTCGTTGCCTATTGCTCACTTACCATTGGTCCGTTCGATTTCAAAAAGTCATCTCATTGCAGATTCAAACATTACACTGGGTTTTAACAGAGAGCTTACACATACGCATCACGTGATTACCGTGAGAAAACGCGGGATCTTTATCGTCCGATATTTTTCTGCTGACATCACAATATTCAAATGCGCTTGTATGGAAAGTGAAAGAATATTATTAGGAAGGAATTAAACTTACGCTTTTGAGCTAGACTGCGAAAATACAATTCCTACATGTATGAAACCCTTGTTTCGTTGCAGAAAGACTTAATAGAGAAAAAATCTTTCAGGCAGCAAGATGTGTTCGAAATATTCCTTGTATTTTTGAGAAGGTGCGTCATTCCTAGTAACGTTGATGTAGGAGGTGTATCGATGAGTCTGTCAAATACCTTGGACATCTACTGTAGTGGTATTGTTCCTGAATAAAATATTGTGGAAAGATGATCTTCTTAGTCGTTGTGTTACGTCTGATTTTAAATGCCATCGGCTGCCTACAGATGGCATTTGCGCATCAATGTGATTCTGATTTCTTATTATATACCTGAATTGCCCTTTCATTTTGGCCAGGATTTTTTCTTGAAACACCCGGTGTATTTGTAAAAACACAAAATGATGGCGAATGGAAATGTGTTCTGGTGTGCTATGGTATGAGAAGAATGAATTATTAAATTATAAATATAAGAGGTGCAAAGATATGACGGGGTTGGATTATTAAGTTGGTTTGAACCGCATTTAAGCTACACGAGGGCTATGGGACAAATGGATGAAGACAGGATGAATGAACGATGCAGTGGTTGCGATGATTACTTTGATAATGTAAAGTTTAAGGGAAGGGAAGAAAGAAGAAATGTTTAAAATGGAACCTTTTATTTCGTAACCGATATTGTGACTGTTGAAATTTTTAGTGCATGAGAAGGAAACAAATAAGCAAATCAAAATTCATACGCTTCCAAATATGCTTTGCATAACAACGTCGAGAATCACGACATTTATATCGAAATATCGTAGCTTTCAAAAGTTAGCTTCAAACAAGCATTTTTTCATAACCGATTTTTGAATAAAACTGTCGAATTTCGATTATAGAACTTACAAGGTGTGACCAATAAGTAGGGTGAACGATGAAATAAGTCTTACATTGAGTAGGCCTCACAGGAAAACTGTTTACAACCCTTCAAAATAGTCCCCGTCGTACACTATGTACCTCTGACAACGTGTGTACAAATCGTCGAAAGCTCTTGAAAACTCCTCCACTGCTACAGCTTTCAATTCCCGTGTCACAGCAGCTTGAATATGCATAATGTCTGTAAACCTTCGCCCTTTTAAGCCGGGCATTCACGAGAAGGCTAGGCTATGCTATTTGTCCCAAGAACTGGTTTGCATTCCACTCATTCCAGTTTAAAATTTTAGGTAAGTCATTCACGTATGTTCCAAAGTTTGTTTTGAGACACATTATTTGAGAGAAGGCTCAAAGTCGCAGACTTACTCCCACCCACCCACACTCCTCCTCCCCCAAACGGGAATTTCTGAGTTTACTAGCCTCGTCGCGGAGTCCTAATCTTGGCAGAAGCTTTTTTTTCTCGCTACCCTCGCAACGGGGTCTCAATAGGCTATCCGGCAATTCTAATCAGACTTCAAACTATTCGGAATTCCAAACATTCAATCCATTCGCGCCAATTTTAATTGGGTCTCAACATTGACGAAAAGTTTTCGCTTCCCGTGTTCCAAAAGTCTTGGAATTGAGCACCGGTGAATTCCCCGCTTTAGAACCACTATAAGTTTAGGAAACAGGAAAAAGTCCGATGGCGACAGGTCTGGGGAATATGGTGGGTGAGACAGTTCAGTAACCCCATGTTGAGCCAGAAACCGCTTTACAGGCGTAGCGGTATGCGGCCATGCATTATCGTGTAAGAGAAACCAAAAGCCAGTTGCTTCAGATGTGGCCGTGCACGACGAATATAACCACGCTTTTAAACTATTTTTATAACTTTTTAAACCACGCGTACGCAGTCTTCAAGACCACGGAGTCATCTCGATATACCTGCTTCAGCATTGCATGACTCCCCCCTGCTGATTTACCCAATTTGTACTAGAATTTCAAATTGAATTTCTGCTCCACGACACGCCACAAAACCACTCCACAGACAACAGCCGATAATAAATTTATCAAGAATCACAGGCGCACGAAACCAAGCACTAATGTCAACTGAACATTACGGAATTTGACGAAGGTTTAATTAATATTCGAGTTGTTCCCATTTTCGATTTCAGGTGTGATTCACCCTGCTTATTGGTCACACTTTGTATATGAAAGAAATATTGTTCATCTTACAAAACTAATTTCTCCCTTCTTTCTAGTGAAAACTGCCGTTTCTGGCATATTTGCCTAAAGAAGAAATCTTTATTTAGAGACATATGACATCCACAGCAAGAAAGATTCTACACAGCTCTGTGGTGAAAACCAATATGGCGTCATGTTATGGTTTCTCTGTGGTGTGTCGTTAGAGTGCCCTCGGTAGGCGGCGCTGCGATAGTTAATCAAACTCCGGAGTGAGACCTCTGATTTTTCTTCTCTGTGATGACATCGTTGTTGCATTCTGTAGCTGTAGTTAACGTAAAAGTTTCGCTCGTAAATTTTATTCCTGCATTACTTATTCAAATTTGTTCTAATGCTTCCCTGTTCGTTTATTGGGTCATTCCTGCAATAATGAAGGTTTCTTCATTTTTCTTTCAATAATAAGTCTATCACTCTCTCGACTATATTTTATTGTTCAACGAACCTATATTTGTGAGAGCACAAAATGTTGACAAATGAAAATATTTTCCGGTGTGATGTGATACAGTACGAATGAATTATTAAGTTATAAATATATATTTGAGGTGTTGCGATAAGACGGGGATAGAATATTAAATTAGTATTACCGTATTTAAATTACAGGAGGACCACAGGCTGAATAATTAATTATACTATATTTCGAAAAAACGAAATTATATTCTTAAACTCCGAACCCTTGGCGGCCGCAGTGGCCTAGTGGTAAGATGCCGGCCCCGGAGGGCCCTAGGCCCCAAACCCGATTCCACCGAAGATCCGTCGTGTATTGGGCCTGTTGCACATTTAATCATACTTTGGGGATCAAACGTTCTCCCTCTGGTGTGGTGCGGAAGTTTGGAGAGGGGATGCCAGCTCAGGTGCCGTTCTCGTCATCTGCCCGCGCTTCAAAATGACGAGTTCCGTCCCATGTAGCTTCAAAACGGGATGTTAATATAACTGAACTAAATTAAGATTCTTAATTGCAAAAAGAAACAGAAGAAGTAAACAATAGTGATAACAGTATATCTTCTGCGCGCAACGCAGCAGCATCCAGTGATTGCATCAACAATATTGTCTATAATCGCCTAATCAATTAAGATAGAATAAAACAACAACAAAAATCATGTTCCAATGAAAATTATAATACATTAAGATTAAACAAAAAAAAATGGAAGACAACTCGAATGAAGAACTTTTTCAAAGTGTCAACCGCCATCGGGGTTCTAATATGGATAAATTAACCGAATCGGTTTAATTAAGACTAAATTAAACTGATTCCTTCGGACGAACAGGAAATCGTCAGTTAAATAGCATGTGTGTGTTAAATACGCAGTCTTTCATTTGAAATTTTGCTTGATTTAAAAATATGTTTCTACTTGCGTGAGGGAAAAAATGAAAAAGCTATAGAATCATTTTGTTTACGTATGGGAATGTTTCTATCTTCCGTTTTGAATAGCAGTAGGAATCGGTTCTTTGGTATTTGTTTCCCGAGAAAGACTTCTAAGAATTTCTCTTAGGGAGTTAAATAATTTCTGCGTGTATGAGAGTTGCTCGAGATTAGTTCCTTCGAAGAGTCTTTTTCTCTTGCATGAAATTTTTTTAGTTTAGTGAACATAGAGAAAATCGTTCCTTATGAACTTCAAGATTTTTAAAAAAATGAAATGAACGTTGAGATTTTCGAAATAAATGAAATGGATATTAAACAATTAGTTTACTTAAGTTACATAATGTCATTAATACGCTGTTTCAAGAATTTCTCGCTTTTAGGTTCTTTAGTCGCAAATTTTGGTGTGGTCAAACAAGTCGATTACACCTGGCATATAGTTTTAAACCTTAAAACCGGTTAATGATTATTTCCTCTAGTGTAGTGGGCCTTTTATTTTTTTTTTATCCCGTTTCTGATATAATCCGATGCCAGTGATTTTTAGAGATAATTTTTATGAACCTATAAATATCATTTCGAGTTATACCTCTCAGCTTGCCTTAGTTTTTCATCGCGAATACTGAGATTTATATCTAGATTTTCTCCGAAAATATGATTTGTTATAATCAGCAAAACTCAGAGAGTAAACACTACTATGACAGGTTTAGTAATTCAGCAGATAGTATTAACTTTATATTCTATTTGTTTAGAGAAATTATGAAGACTTCTTGTGTTTACTTTTCGACGTTAAGCACTTAAAACTGCGTTACGGCTGTCATTGATAGCCGACTTTAGCATCTTTAGTTGCGTAGTTATGAATGAAGTTTCCTGAGACATTTTCAGCTGTAAGTTTTTGATTTTTCACTGATAATAGCATGATTTTCCATTCAATTTGCTTGAATGTCTTCCAGATACGTTTATAAAAAGATCAAAAGGCAGTTATCGTTTGAGTGGATAGAGGGAGAGCTAAATATTTACGATCACTTATGCTTAGCAAGAAAATAAATGAAAAACCATTTTTCAGTGACGAAAATTCATTTTAAAGAAAACTTAAAAACTTACATCAAATTAAAAAATATTTTAAGCTGAGGTATTTTTTTTTGTAGAATCCTGTAACGAAATAAAAACAGAAAGCGGTCACGGGTAGCTGGGTGACATATTGTAATTAGACAGATGGTCGTATGATTTGTTGATTAGAGTCTCAATTTCATGCGGAGCGCACTTCAGATTTGCTAATTAGTTAGACGTCCTTAGACCGATACGGTACGGGAACTTGGAGAAGGGGATGATCACCAAGGTTTCTGTATAAGTATATAATCCTGATTTAAAATTATGAAGTTTCCAGCTCAACTTTAACATTAGGTTAACGTCCCGTTTTGAAACAACACGAGGGCTATTTAGGGATGGACCTCGTAATTTTGAACCGCTGTCAGATGACGAGGACGACACCTGAGCTGGCGCCCCCTCTCCAAGCTTCCGCGCCACACCAACGGGAGGGCGTTTGGCCACTACGTATGATTTAGCGTGCGACAGGCCCCATACACGGCGGATCTTCAGTGGAATTGGATTTCGAGCCTGCGACCCTCCGGTCCCGAAGTCCAGACCTTACCACTAGGCCACCGCGGCCCTCAGTTTTAGGAAAGGACGCTAATTTAACAATTCAAATCTACCAAAACAACTACTTTTACTTCTAATGCAAACAGGTTTCAAGTTGTTCCAGATGATGCAAGTTTATGTGTTACTGGCATGCAAAAAGAGTGCTAAATTCCAGATAAAGGTCAATTAAAATTATGCGTTCCATCTGTGACGTTTGCACTTTGTTTATAGGTGTATTTCGAGAACCATGTAATAGCATTAGAATTTATCTTAGAAAAAGTGCAAGCTCTAAAGTGTATTTTGATCTACCTAAACTTTGATATATAAAGTTTTGATGTAGACACGAAATTAATTTAAATACAATTTTATTCTCGAAATGGGGTAAAAAATGTGCACATTAAGGAAAAAATAAAATTTGGAAATTGTAATTGAAACCAATATGTTAAACACAGGTTTGAGAAAAGAGAAAGTGGAATTATCTATTTTAAGTGTTTGCAAGATTATTACGATGTTATATAAAAGTTAAGCTTCCAATTAGAAAACAACACTCACTATCGCAATGTTCGAAAGGAAACACAATCATATGGTCCTTATATTAATATAACTTCATTATGTAAAGATATATTTAATAAAAACAATTTTTTAAAACACATTTTCATTAGTGTACAAAAAAGAATTTTTTTTTATTTTGATTAGTTTCCAGATTTTAATCTTGCAGTAATAATTCCTTATAATAAATATTTCGTAATTTTGAAATATTTTTTCTAAAATTCTCTACCGGGTGAAACCACAAGCATGGAATGAAAATTTAATTAGGTTAATTGATTAACTAATAATTAAAATTTGAAAATATTAAAATACAGCATTGTCGTCATGAACACACAAATAAATTTTGTAAGTAGCTAAATTTCGAAACTCTAGTTCATTAGAAAGTGAGTGAACAATCGATTGCAAAACTGGATGTTACATAAAAGTGTTTAGCAAAATTACATGCTAATGTAGTGTTTTGGATGTACTACCGTTTTGTACTAATCAGAATCATCATGCATTATTTATTTCTGTAGATTCTTTCTTCCCTGCATGTGGAAAGAGAACGCTTAAGAAATTTTTTGTCGTAATTTAGAGTCGAATAAGCATGAGGTGCATAACAATGGATGAGAAAACTGAACTCATGATGTAAAACTTCGTGTGAAAAGGAAATGGGGCTCTAAAATGTATTAATGAATCATTTTTGATAAGAATTGCGTTATCATAGTGATAAATTTAAACAGAAATTTGCAACAAGCCGTTTTACTGAAGTGTAAAATAATCGTTTTCATAAAAATTAATATTTATGCTATTGTTTAAAAACAATTTATTGAACAGAATACTGAATACAATAAATTAAAACGATTTGACGAAAGTGAACTATTTTGGTAAACGAAAGTAACACTGGGGAGAGTGGTATAAGACCGGGTACCTTAATTCTGGCGCTATTAGTTTCCTTTCTAGTGGGCAGATTCTAATTATACTCCACTAGTCAAGACTAAAGGATGGTCATAGTGTCCGTGTTGTTGCTCTTGAATTCACTGCGTCTGTGAAGGTTAATTTGTTTTAAGACGTCAAGTCTCAAACGTTTGTTTGTTTTTAAACTATACTTACTTAATAATCGTTACATTTATAAAAACTATATTTAGTCCAGCTTAATATATGTTTACTAAGGATTTATATCCTACCAAACAATAAGGATTTAGTCCAATAATTGCTTGGTACTATTTCGTTTTTTATAACCTATGCACTTGGGGTAAAACCGGGTACTCCAAGTGGCGCAATACCGGGCCATACAGTATTGATGATTCTTCCACCGAAGACGATAAAAACATATCAGACGTTGATTGCTTATGATTTAATGATGTATTTTATAATTTAATTAAATGCAAAGGGTGGATCTAACGTAAAAACTGTCTTAGCTGGGCCTACGAAAGCTGCAGTTGCGCGATGGATGAAGACACTGCTTTGCATGTGAATTTTGTAACTAATATTCTTTAATTTTCATATAAAGTAAAATTGTTTGCTACTTTTCCACTGAAAATCTAGTTTTCCTAACTTCCCATAAATTTAACATGTGTACCCGATTTTACCCTACTACAGGGGTAAAACCAGGTAGTTTGACTTTTTTTTTATAAAAAAAAAGCATGGATGAAAAAAGTAATGAAACTATTCGGGAATGATATATTGTACTCCGTTAAACAATACATATTTTAATAAAATTTGACAAGCTACATGTCGAATAGATTAGCTGCAATAGACCTTTGAGTCTTAGCTACCTGATTTTACCTCCACTTTCCCCTATGCCTGCAACTTCCACAATAAATTTTTACATTTCCAAAGCAAATGAATTGCTCGGCTGTATTAGTTTGGTTAATTATTTATGAAAACCAATTTTAAAACTTACTGTTTAGGCACTTCCGTTGTAACCGCGAGATAAGTATATTGTAGTAACTAGACAAAATTGAAAAAATGAGGAAAAATGTTTTAATTCTGCTAAAATAGCAACAAAATACCAACTCGTATTCCTCTGTTGGACATGAAACCATTTTATTTGAAAGAATAATATTCTATAATTTTATTTATTAATTAATTTCATTTTATTTAAAACATTATGTATTTATTATATTGATTTTATTAGACACATCTTGTCTTCAGAAAAATAAACTTCGTGTATTAAATAGAATTTAAAAATTCTTAATTTTTTTTATCAAACTATTAAAAAATGAACACAATAGGTATATTTGATAAAAACTATCATCCATTTGAAAATATATGCGTTTCAGGGCATGACTATCTATATAATGAATCAATTAAATTAGTTATATGCATATAGTGAATATGTAAATTATTTATTAATTAGTAAAAAATTAGTAAGTTCATTAATTTAATCAAAACACTTGCAATTATGCAATCAAATTCCGAATCAGAAGTCCTGTAGCTATAATGAAAACAATTTCTTCCACGCTTTTTCAATACGCTGACTAACCAGTTTTTCCATACACAAAATATATTTTACATTCAAAATAACAGGTAGAAGATTGGAGAATTTCTTATTCAATTATCCAACCCATTCTTCCTCTTCAATTATATATATCATCCAAATTAATTTGTATCCCAACTGCCCTCGGGCTCAGTTTTTGCTTTAAGTTGTCTAATCAGTTTTCCCATATACGAAACGTATTTTGCATTGAAGAAAAAAAAATGTTCAGGATCGGATAATTTCTTACTCAATTACCCAATCCTTTCTTCCTCTTCAGTTATCCGTGTCACTAAAAATAATTCGTGTCCCAACTATCCTCGGACCAAATAAACTTGTAGGAATAATTGAGACTAGGCTTTATTTTGACTAGACAACCACTAAAAGTATTGTTAAGAGATGCATGCTTTTAATGCGTCATTATGGGCATCACAAGCCACTAACATATCTTCTTTAATATCTTACCACATTACTATCCTCTTCTTTCATATTACTTTTCTCCTTGAGATATTCTTGTGAATGAATGAACGAACAGCCGTGAGTGGTTCGCTTTGTGACTGAATATGAATAAACTTTTGTTCCAAACGGTTTTATTGCCACTAAATCCCTTACGGGATTTCAAAATCGAATCGTTCCTGATGAACTCGTTTGCGCTTCCTGGGTGCGGGACATTTCAAAAGGAATTTTACGCATGCGCGCGAATCTGCAAGTCTGGAAAAACAGATAAATAAACGCTTAACAGGATGACGTCTGTGTTGGTTTCATTGTTTAAAAACACAGATTTACTACAAAATAAATGGTTTATTTCTTAGAGATACGACGAATATAATGAATTTCAGGTGAAAGGGGAAACATAAGAAGTTTATATTTTCCGATATAGTTTGAAACTCTGAACTTTTTTTCCCTTCATTAAGACATACTAATAAGTTGTGGCTTGTATTTTGTAAAAGTAATCGAAATGTGAATTTAGTACTTAAAATAAAGAAAGCACTGCTAGAGTCGAATTTCATCTAACATAAATGAAAACAAATTGTTTAGAAGATTTGTTAGGAAATGTGGAATAACATGCTTTAATAACATGCTCATCCCACCCAAATAATAATAATAAACAATTCTCACTATAAAAGAATACAAATATGGTTGTTTTGAAAGAGACTTAATAAACTTACCACACAAACCAGTACCGACAAAATTTTCTACAGCGAGAAAAATCATTTTAATTAACTAAACATTTGTTAAGTTCCTTTATATCTTTTTGCTTTTCGACATCTTCTTTTTGGTTCAGAGTTTGTCGAAACGCTTGACATTAAAATTAGACAGTAATTTGTTCTGTTTCAAATTATAAATGAATTTAACTGAAAATTCTATATGAAGAACCTTAATAGAGAGTTAAGTTTAAGGAGTTGTTTTTATGAGAATTTAGCATTTAGGCTTCACCTTTCATTCAAATTTAAATTTGCGTGTGCTTTTGCTTTAAACATGCTGAAGTCACAGTAGCCTTTGGCAATGTCTTGGCTTCGAAACCAAGCTCGATTCCACCAAAGCTCCGCTCCCTAATAGCACAAAACGCTGTACAATATTGTTACGATATCTTCACGATATTGTACGGTATTCAGAATACCGGACAACGTCGTAGAGATATCGTACAATATCTTGTGGGATCTAGTGCACTTTAAATCCATCCAGTGGTCAAAAGTTGCCGGACATCTGACCGCGGTTCACATTCAAGCCAAAATCAATCCAAATTCCGTCTCATAAAAGCCTTCGTGTTGCTTTTAAACGAGATGTTAATCTTATTAACAATGCGGATGTAAATATAAGCATGGTAACTTTTTTGGGGCACTATAAGTAAAACGAGATGAAAGAGGTTGAAGCAATTGATTGGATTATGGATTTAAGGACTTTTACATTAGAAACTGAGTAAATACAGCATTTTCTTAGCATCCAAAGATCTCATAAATAATTAAATTGTAAAAATTTAATCAATCATGGAATAATTTTTTTAAAATTTTTAAATACATAAATATCTAAAAATTTTCCCGGTGTTAAAGGAAACAATTATTGTTGTTTTTAAAGTGGCGTGGCAAAGCTACCAAAGAAATAAAGAAAGAAGATTGCTCAGAAAAAAAAGTCAATTTTTAATATGTCATCATTTTTGTGAGAAATTTATAAGTGGATATTTGATAGTATTTTATTTTTATAAGGAAACATTTTACTAGTTTTTCGTATTTTATCAATACCAAGCAATCATGATAACTGAAGTTTGACTTTATTTATCCAAGCTAGATTTTTATTTTCTGAAAAAAAGAGAGTTTTCATCAATTTTAAACTTAAAATAAGAATCAGTTTTCAATTTTTATCTTAATATAAATAAAAGTCATTGTGGGTATGTATATTTGTATGTTTGTATGTACCTATGTTCCACATCTCTTCCTAAACCACGGCACTGATTTCAACCAAACTTTGCACACTTATTAATTAAGACAAGGAGAATATTACTGTCAACTTTTCAAAGTCCAAAAGTTAATTAAACAGTCAGTTAAATAGAAATTAACCGAAACCGTTTTTCCACCGTAACTTCGGAGCAAATTGTCCGACAAAAATTATTTTTTTACTATCTTAAAGTTCAAAATTTTACCTTTTCAATGATACTAATTTTATTTTTCTAACATTTTCCCTTCGATTGTTATTAATTTTTTAACGTTCAATAATTTTTAAATCGCTCAGACGATTGTGAAATAACGAAGATTTATAGCTATTCCGTTGCTAGGCAACGGTTAGACTTTGAACTAATTTACCTTTATTTCTGAAAATTTTGCTTATTTTTATAAATATCTATAATATAAAGCAGAAAATACATGTATCTGTCTGTCTGTCGGTCACAAGAACTCCTCCTAAACGGTGAACCGTAGCGACATGAAATTTGCACACTACATTCTAGAGAACATTTCTAGGTCAACGGTGCTATCTTCAACTTTCGGAGTTAATTAGTTCTTAAGATATTTAATTAAATAACGAAAATTAGCCGCTGTTAAGCCTAATGCTTAGACGTTTCTTGCCAATAACTTCTGAAATATTTATTAGACAATAATTATTTTTTTGCGATTTTAAAGAGCAGAAAATTGTCTTTTTAATGATATTAATTCCATTGCGATAAAGTGTTTTCTCTTGTTGTTATTAAGGTTTAAAAATATATTTTGAACGCAATTTCTAAAGATAATTTTTATTCTTATAGAAATAAATTCAAGCCAAATTACTGTTTCGCGCTCGGGCTTTTGCCAGTGTTAACCTTAATATAAGAAAATTGTTTTCTGTGAGCATAAACAACAAAGTAGACTTTTAACTTCCGGTTTCCGGTAGTCGTATCATTGACTGTGTAACCGTATTAAAAAAATACGGTTACACAGTGATCCAATGACGTTAGTGAATTGTTCTCTCGATGTTTTGTTTAATTTTCACAAATTTTTAACTGATCCTAATGAGTGTGTCTGTTAGTTAGTTAGTTCCTATCGTAGGAAGACGAAAAAGGAATGGGAAAAAAAAAGATGTTCTAACGGTCTATCTGTCACAAGAACTCCTCCTAAATGGAGAATAGTCTTAACATGAAATTTCCACGTGCCATTCTGGGGTCCGTTCTTAGATTAATTCTAATTTTTCGAACTTTAAAAAATTACTTCCTAAGATATTAAATTAAATAACGAAAACTAAGCCAAGTTTCGGCGTTTTATCTCAGTGTTTCGTCAATAATTTCAGAAAAAATATATTGCACGTAGATTATTTACATGCCATCTTAAAGAGCAGAAAATTATCTTTTTAATGATTTCAATTTAAATTTTATTCGTTCTTTTTCTTAATTTAATAAACATTTCAAATTTATTTCATACACAATTTGCAACAATGCTTTCTGTTATTGTAATAAAATTCAAACCATTGATCGTTTTATCAAAACCTTAATCCTTTAAATCAACTCTCTATGTTATTTGGTTGAGGAGCTATAAGCGTTTAACTTTACCACGAAATTTCGACGTAATTCAACAATTTTTGAGTAATATTTCGCTTGAACTTAAGATCGATGAATAAATTGCCGAATGTAATTGGATAGTCTGCATGCGCGCGCGTCGGTCGCTGTGACGTCATTAAATTTTCAGTGATTTTCACCAACTTTGAAGCTCGACTGTGACTACACCGTAATTCCAAATTCTAAAATTATTTTTGCAATCTTCAATGTCAACCTTTCTCTGTTAAATGAAACTAAAACTCTCTATGTTATTTGGTTGCGGAACTATAAGCTTTTAAAAATATCACGAAAAGCGTCATAATTTTTTCCTTTCCCGCACCAAATTTTACACCATTAGACCACTATGAAGAGACGTAAGTCTACGTCAAAATACAAGATATGAAAGAGTTTTTGCTGTTGCCGTAGCAATGATGGGGAGGGGAAAAATGGAATACGAAGGACTACGAGATTCTTGCCAGGGGGTTCAAACTAAGGAGAGAAAAAGAAGAAGGGTGTTTCGCTGATGGTTCAAAGGGTCAGTTCATTAACGAAAATTAACGAAAGACGCTTCCGCGGAAAGTGTTATAAGTACTTGAACTGGAAAATATTTTTTATCCCGAGCTACGCCGGGTATATCAGCTAGTTGTTTATAAATTAAATTGTCATAATCATATTAAAAGTAATTATTGTAATTTATTTAATGAGAAATCAAATACTAAAATATTTTTAAAGGCATGTATGTGATAATGCCGACTTTGTCAATGAAAATTTTATTTTTGAATTTTTTTTATTTTCATGTTATTTTATGAAATTCAGAATTGTGACTCTGCACAAAGCACATTATTTAAAATACGCTGCAATAGTAGAGGGGTCTTATGAAGAGTCTCTTTGATAAGCGCTTTTAGTGTATGGTGAAAAAAAAATACGGAGAATATATTATATTCGGAGAGCATATTATGGTAGAGTAATATCTTTATTTCATTTGCCTAATAGAAAAATAACTAAAAAAATCCCACTTGATGTAATATTATCTGGGATTTAAATGACCCGTTTTGAAATCCGTTTTACTGACCATTCACTGCACTGTAAAAAAAATCCCGTAAAATTTACGGTTTTAAACTGGCAGCTGGGTTGGTTGTGCAAAACCGTAAAAGTTACGAAGTAAATCCGTAGGCACAACGGTTTTTTACCATACAGGAACAAGTTTTTCCGTAAAAGTTAGGAAGTAAATCCGTAGTCACAATGGTTTTTTACCGTATGAAATCAAGTTTTCTCCGTAAAAATTAAGTCATCGAAGTAAGTGACGTCATCGACTGAGTTGAGTTGTTTTTCTCCTTCTGTTCGAGTTGAGTTGAAATGTGCTGATGTGTATTATCAATTAGGAATATTAATTAATCAAGGCTTAATTATTAATCTCAAATAGTTTAATTAATATAATTTTTAATTGAACTTACTTGGACGATTTCGATGCAAGATGGTGATAAAACTTCTAACTCCTCTGAGCTGGGGATCGAAACAGCGTTCTTAGATATAAAAGGCAGTCGCTCTAACCCCTAGACCACCGGAGACTTTATAAAAAGAAGTAAAAATAATCTATTTGAGTTTTAAAGTCACTATAGCTCTAGTGGCGCCACCTAGTGGTGTAAAAACCAACTATTGCCAGAACACGTGTTTTATGGTTAGCTTTCATGAGTGACAACAGGTTACTATAACATGTGTAAACAACAGCGGAGATGGAACCCTATTAAAAACATGAAATGAATGCAATAAAATTACATTTAAGAAAAGGGAAAGATATCGTACGGAAAGCAATACCGTATGACGAAAAATAGAATTTGACCTGACGGTTTTAAACCGTTTATGGCTGGAGCGGAAAACGGTGAAAAACCGTTTTGTCAACCAAACAGCTTTAAACCGTCAAATATACGGAAAAAGTCCGGGAAAAAACAGATATTTTTTACAGTGTGTTTTCATAGGTATGGTATAGTTATAATCTGGTTTTTTTGGCACATTTTGTCGCGTTAGCGTAGTATGAAGAAATTGAGAATGGGTTATGCCGCACAGTGTCGCTCGTCATTTCACCAAGTTCCGAATTTAGGAAGTTCGTTCCAAACTAGGGCCGCGGTATCCAAGCGGTAAGGTGCCGGTTTCGGGAGGGAGAGTTTCAGGTTCGAAACCCGATTCCACAGAAGAGCCTGTTGCAATTTAAATCATACGTAGTGGGTCAAACGTCTTCCCATTGGTGTGGTGCCCACAAACCACGCCCTCCGACCACCCATAGGGCTTAGAGTCCACAAAGATGGACGGGGAAGAGCACTGATGTGGTGCGGAAGTTTGGAAAGGGGAGTGCCTGCTCTGGTGTCGTCCTCGTCATCTAAACGTGGTTCAAAATTTCGAAGTTCGTCCGAAAATAGCCCTCCTTTTGTTTCAAAACGGGGTGTTAATATAACTAAACTGAGTTAGTTCCAAAATAATCCCACTCGGCTTTCAAATGTTAGATTAAATCTAACAGGTGTATCGATGAAGATAAGTTTAGCCTTTTTTTCGTTAATTAAAGCAGTTTGCTTCAAAGACCTTGAAACAGATAAATGAATCGCAGTCCGGTTATGTTTTAAACATTATTACTACAATATTTAGCTATAATATTCTAACTGATACCCAGAGGAAGTGATAATTACCATCGTGTTGACCATGAGCTACAGCCCGCAGTGCTGTAAATCATGGTCAACACGTTCTTAAAATTATAAGTCTGTGTTGATATGTTCGAAAGCTATATACAGAATCTTTTGTTCGAGGTGGTTAATAAGACGAAATAATTGAAAAGAATTTATAATTGTTTTTAAGCATTCGCTTTAAAAACGTTTAGAAAACTAATTTTTTAAAAATAATGGAGATAGTTCCAAAGATTTTTTAGGAAAAGGGATATCTTGGATCTGACAGGAAAGCGAAGCAAAAGTGAAGTAAAGAAGGCGTGACACCAGAAACTTCTACAGAATCTGCTAAAATCAGACAGAAAATGCAACATTCTAACACCACAACAATTGTGTTCAGCAATTCAGTACAATGTGACAAATACATGCTAAATATTTTGACACAAACAACAAATATCGTTTTGATAAACTTCTCCATCGCTATTCCAAAAGTAGGGCGCAGGGCCCTTGACGGTGGGCAACCCTTACATAAATCAATCCCTTCCCGCAGAATCTTTTTTGGATGCCGATTCTTCGAAATGATTCACGTTTAAGACACTCTCTTTAATTCCTTACGAAGTCCCATTGTGAGACTTCCGAGGCCTATAAACCAAAGATACGAACGACCCCGAGTGTGACAGCAGCTAAACCATAAATATGCTAGCGCATAAAACAAGTGGAAGTAGTAGTTATTCACTGAAGGCCGATGGAAACGATGCCCATTTAGAAACCAGGGGAATAATTCGCAAGAAATAAAAATAAACCCTCTTTTTTTGCTGACTTTTTGTTTTGCGTTGTGAAGCACCTTAAAATAACTGCATGAATTACAATGGTGCTGAATGTATATACAATGCTGGAATTCTATTCGTTCAGGTATTTTAATTTTCACGTCATATATAAAGGGGGACGCAAAACGATGAAGAGCATCAGTTTCTTGCATCTTGTGAACAGGATCGGATCGCGGATAGGAGATCCCACTGAAACAGAAGCCCTTTAGTAAAAATGTCGGTGGTAAGTGAATCTGAATTCTAAAACTGTACCTTAGTACTGTATTTACTTTTCTTTCACTTTAAAACAAAAATGAAGACGGTTCTTATTAATTAGCTATTTACTAATTATAAGAGATTTCTTAAAATTAATATCTAAGATATATTTTAATTCAATTAATGAATATTGAGATAACTTGAATGAATGTTCTCTAATTATTTTTAATAAAATTTATAAATTTTCTTTATTTAAAAAGCTTTAATAAAGTTTTAGTAAAATTAAAACATTAAGTAAAATTTTAATTCAAGTAAATGTGATTTTCTAAAAAAAGTTTGCGATTATAATGCTAATTAAATCAGGAATAATAATTATTCTTAGTAAGAATTATTAATTTTTCTTTCTGTAAAATGCTTCAATAAAGTTTTAGATAAATTAAAACTTTAAGCAAAATTTTAAGTAAAGTAAGCATGATTTTCTAAATAAGTTTTGGGATTATAATGTTAATTAAATGCACAGTTATTAAAATATATGAATTATTTAGTTATGATCATAATTTTTTATATTATTCAAATTAATGTAGTTATTAAATAATAAAAGGTCAAATGGCTGAAACTGCGAATAAAACTTGCATACTTTTCTTTTACAAAACTTATTTTAATGTTTGAAGCTTTTATATTTAATTCGAATTAGTGCAATTATTAGATGTTTGATACCGTAAAGGTCCAGACCACGATTAAAAGACGTCGACTTCATTCTTTTTAAGAGTTTTTGCAATGCTTTAAGTACATCTCAGGCTAAAAATAATCATGAATAATGTTATAAATATTTTTGGTAATAATCCTCATAAAACTATGAGGACGAAATTTTATAGTGATTGAATTCCAGATTTAATTATACTTCATTTTAAATAATTAAACCTTACTTTTTTAAAGGTACAAAACTTGAAGAGGCCAAGACTACGAAAACGTCGGTAATACAGACAGGAATAAGCCTCCAAATAGTCGACGTATCGTTATAAGGGAAACTAGGGATACTTGACTCTGCTTTTACTTATATTTCTCGAATATTTGAATTGTTAGCATCTTAAAAAGATTTGTTTTTAAGAAGGAGGAATGTACTTATGCTAAACTTATATCTCATTTAATCATAAAATAAATACATTTCATAAAATCGCCTAGGGTAGGGATACTTGATCTGATCTTACATGCAAAGAGTATTTAAAGTCATTTGCTAATTTGTATGAACTTGAAATTCAGATATTAAGTTAAAACTACTGAATTAGAAAAGGCCTTTATTATCAAAAAATATTAATGAAACTAGTATAAAAAATTAAATAAGATGGTATCTATAAAACGCAGTTGCTTTTAATAAAATCTAGCTAATAAATTAAATTAATCTAGTCATTAAATTAAATCTAATTATTCAATTAAATTAGATCAAAATTTAATAAAGAATTAAAATATTGATTTAATTAAGTGATAAAAATTACAGGAATGGAACTGGGAACCCAGCAGAGTCATTAGCATGTTGAAGAATTGCCGGTTTTGGAAAATTAAAAAAAAAAACAGAATAGAATGAAAATGAAAAAAAAAAAAAGATTTAGAAAATGTTGTAGAAATTAAAAAGCTTAATTGACACACTCAGTTCTACTAATATTTAAAGAAAAATATAAGCAAAAGAATATAAATATATTTTAGTAGAAAATTCAAATCAACAAAGAAAGATGAACTCAACAGAAATGGCGAAATATTAAATAAAGCCAACGATGAAAAATAGTTCGAGAAAAAGAATTTTATTAAAATAATAAATGAATAAATCTTTCTTCCTCAGGCGAGGAAAAAATAGATTATTGAAATTTCAATTCTTTTAAAAAAATTTACTAAAATAATTATTTGCATTATTTGAAATTATCACATTAAAACGAAACTTTTCATTAAATAATTACTTACAAACCATTTTTAAATCATTATTCTCTATATTTGAGTTGCCATATTGTCATACAAACTCCACTGGACCAGAAAATCGATCTACCACACAGTGTGCTTCGATCGGCTACGACATCGAAGCTGCAGTAGCTTTTTGGTAGGGTCAAGTATCCCTAACCTGCCCTAACTTTTTCTAAATAATCTAAAAATTAAGCCACCTAGAATTAAGATACGGATTAACATTGTATATCAAATTCTATCTAGAAGTATGCTTAAAACTAAGAAATATTTTAATTCGACTAATCTTCAATAGTAAACTTCCTATCCACTGAGAAATGGAAAAGCGAAAATTTCCTTTGGACCTCCAAAACATATTTACCTATACACAATTACGATGGCTTTTCAGACTGGAATGGAAATCGCCTCCAATTGACCATATGACCAAGGTGAATTAAAAATGGAACGCACAAATTACCAATTATCTAACAATCCGAGAAAATAACGTAGGGTCAGGTATCTCTAGTTTCCCCTACATTCTAATCAAATCAATATCAAGATCCATTCTTATAATTTAAAACCAATTTTAATTTGACAATGATTAAATATTGATAAAATTTGTCACGTCCAACCAAGAATTTGCACATCAGCTCAAAAATAAATAAATAAGCATGTTCTTCTGATTCTAGATTTTCTTCTTGAGTGCCTTATTTCTTCTGGCTGCTGCGGATTCAAGCGATGGAGACCCGCAAAGAGCAGACAGAATCGAATCTGAGGACAACAGAGACGACCCTGTGGCCTACGAGAGTTTTGGATCTCCTGTGTACGGTCCCAGCGCTGCTGCAGCTGCCAAATCCGGAGGTGTGCCCCCTCCCGGAAAGTCAGCTTATTCCGTACCAGCGCCAGCAACTCTGCCAGCCATGCAAGCAGCTTATTCAGGCTACTTAAACGGCTTAGGCTATGCCAACCCTTATGCATTCAATCGTTTTGGTGTCATGCCTTATGCTGCCCCTTATGGCTACGGTGCGCCTTATGGCTATGGTGCACCTTATGGCTATGGAGCTTATGGCGCACTCCCATACGGTGCTCTTGGCTATGCAGGAGCCCTATCTGGAGGTCTAGGCTATGCAGGAGCTCTATCTGGAGGTCAAGCATACCCAGGAGGTTTGCCTTACAGCCCATTTATGGGAAGAGCGGCTTTCAATGTTTTAGGATATCCTGGTCCTGCTGGTTTGGGATATAGGTTTGGTGGTGTAGGCCCTGCTGGTCTTAGGGGAGTTCCTCTTCCCGCTCCACTGCCTCCACCTGCAGCACCAGCAGCTCCAGTTCCACCACCACCACCCCCTGCTCAAGTTGTCAGAGCTCCAGTTGCAACTACTGTTGGCAAGGATGGTACCCTTCGTTATGCATATCCACCACTACAAGGCCAGAAGATTCCAGGATACTAATAAAATTTCAGTTTCTGAGACTGGAAAGTGAGTATTGAGCATGGCACATTTTTTACAAATCAGAAGCAAATGCACTGAATTTAACCAGATTTTCGCATCACGAAACTGGAAACTATTTAATCAGTTTTCTGCAACTTTAAATTAAAACTATTTACCTCTTTAAAGGAAAGTAGAACCAATTTAATAAAACCTCATTATTTTTAATGCGCAAAGTAGCGAGAAAAAATTAATTGAAAATCACGCATTTATCAGGATTTACAAAACAGTTATGCTAAAAAATTGTAAAAGTTTCAAAATCTTGTTATTTTATTCAGGAAACTATCCTTTTACTTTATAGTAATATATTTTTAATGTATTTTCTAGCTTAAAAGTTGTTTTCCGAATTATAAGTAGTGATAGGACTGATATATTACGATAGCTACATTTAAAATTTTTGAAGGCTTAAATAATTTAATTAAAGTTAAAAATAAATATAATTAGTACTAAATTTAAAAACAATTCATTGGAAATAATATATTTAAAGAATTGTAAAAAAATTAAACAGCATTCATTATTAAATAATAATTTCACGATAGATAAATGCCAATATTTCTTATATATCCATATTTGATCTACTTTTGTTTTTGAATCCCCTAAATTTTACGAGCGTAAAAGCTTTGTGCAACTGCAAATATAATTCGCATAATATCTTTCGAGCATTTTATTATCAAGCACTCCTATCGATTTAAAGTGTGAATATATAGAATACGTTATGTTGAAAGGAAACTCAAATGTTTGCATAAATCGATCAGAATGTTTTTGATTTTCATCGAACTACGTTCTAGAAACATCCTGTCTACCTTACAAACAGGTGATAATTATCATTGATTTATTAAGTCTATTGATTGAAATCGTAGTAATAAGTTTTTAACATGGTCTTATAGTTCTGTCATTACGAATATGAAAGTTCAATCTCTAGGCGTTGATTATTTTGCAATTTTTTACTTACCCATTTCAAGTATAAATAATAACTTATTTATAATAACGATCATTTCTGAAGTTAACAGGAAAAAAAGAACAAATCGATTGATTTAACTGAATATTCACTGAATTCTCAGAAATTATAAATTCTAACCTATCCCTAACCTAAATCAGCATAATTTTATGGATAAAAGTGGAAAGTTTTTTTCCTGTCTCATCAAACAAAAATGTATTTAAAGATTCTGTATATATAAGGAGCGAAACTATATATATCTTATACTTCTTCGATAATTTTGAACCGAAGTCAGATGACAAGGACAACATCTGAATCGCCATGCCCTCATAAAACTTACATACCTCACAAACAGGAGGGTGTGAGACATTTTCTTACAAAGTATTTCTGAACTGCGGGAAAAAAATTATGAAAGTTATGTTATATGGGGGGATTTAATGACAACACATTATGCTATTAACAGTGCTTTTTTTTTAATTGAACATTCGTCTAATTGTTTTTTCTCCCTAGGGATACAAAGAAAAATGGACAGTAGTTGTTGAAGAAAAAAGTGTGAAGCATCCTGCACGCTTTGACTGGAACTCATTTTAAAGTGGTTTCGAACATGAGAGAGTGCTCGATAATTTATAAGGGAATACTGCTTTTAATGTAAATTTTAAGTTTTCAGATTTCATTTTCACTGCCTAACTCTGCTTTATCCTCAGGAAATGTTCACATTCTTTTTTTTAGTGCTCAATGTGTTCCATTCAATAACGCTTTTTTGCATCCACAGATATATATGTAAATACATGCATATATAATGTTCTTTTTTTTTAAAGTCTGTTTGAATAGTTTTACAAAATTCTTGCTGTACCCAAAACGCTTGTAAAAATATTTTTGTATTTTGTTGATTATTTTTTACTGATGTGTTCAAATAAAAAAATATTGAAACATTTTAGTCTTTTTTGTAGAATTGCTTCATTTTAATTACAAAACCTCTGTTAAATTTGATATATATCAGATTTGGCAATGAATTGCAACATTTCAGTATCATTTTAAGCACACGAATTAACCTCACAGAATGATATCCAATTTCAGCTTAAAAAGATAGAAAATTTTTAAAAAAATTTACGGTAATTCGTAACAATCCTTATAACTCAAATATTTCCCAGTCAGGTTGGCTTCTTTGTTTATCAGTGAATTCTGAAATATTATTTCAAAAGTTGTAGTTTTTGAAAGCTTTGAAAAACATTTTTCTTTTGGGGAACATCTTCTAGTTGATGAGGGTAAAGTTAGCATAATTTTGGGCATACATGAAATCTATGTTAGATTAATGCTGTCAATATTAAACATAATAGATGTCAAAGTGACTTTTAAATCGTTTTCTTCTGTGCTAGCATATCTATGGATGTATTATTTTTATTGGATGACAGAAGAAATTTGCCAGTAGCGCTAATTGTTTTTAAATGCGCAGTACTTTTAAATTTAAACACACAAAGTTAGTTTATAATTTTGAATAATAATTCTGAAACACTACGATTTTTTTTATTTGGGAACCAATTAAAAAGCAGTAAGTTTTAAATTTAATTTAATATTTTTTTATATACATTCGATGCATTCATTTATTTTTATCTAATGAAATGCATATCAATTCATTCAATAATCTAAATCATCAGTAATTCAAATAGAAATTTAATTCACTAATTAAATAATTCTTATTCGATTAATTATCAATTAATTAATTAAAATAAATATATTAAATTTAATAAAGATATAAAATAAAAGAAATGAATTTTCCTTTAGACACGTGAAGTAATGAAAAAAAAAAAAAAAAATAAACGACTGTTTTCTCTGAACAACTATGTTTACTGTAAATACTCCTATCGATTGTCTCAAGTGTGAGAAATGATACGTCATGTTATTTTTATCTAATGAAAACGACTAGCATCTGTAGATTTCTCTTGGAAATAAGATAAAAAAAGTGATATAAGATCCAACAACTAGGAAGTGAACCCTTTCAAGCAATTTCCTTCAAGTGCCTGAAAAAATGGGTTGTTATCTGTTCCTGACATTACTGATTGCCGTGGGAGCGCTGGCAGACGATACCTTGCTGGAAGCCCCCCGCGAACCTCGAGATCGTTTTCGTATGATGATCTCGAATGTTAACGAAGAAAGAGTTCAGGATGAAATCGAAGATTTCACCAACTATGGCTGCGAAAGGATGGTTGTGATCAGGAACAAGGCAAAGGAGGCATTCCAGCTGACTTGCGAATCCTACCACGATAAGCCCAGAATTATTAAAATCCAACCTGACAGTGCATTTCTTTTCACCTTCCGACCTCAAAAGAATGGCACTACTAAGTTCTGGTGCACTGTGGATTACAAGATGCAATTTGCCCGATTCGACGTTTACAACGAGGCCTTGGCCTACATGTGTCCCCGGGCCATAAGCGAAGTTCACCAATACACTATCAACCATGAAGGCGTGTTTGTAGATGCCGCGAAGGGCAATGAAGGCACCAAAATCAGGGCCCTCTTCAAGGGACACAACAAGTTCATCCTGTGGGAAGAGTTCAACAACGGCGAAACAGACGGATTGTTGTATTCCGGTCTCGTAGACGGTGGCATGTGTTCCGATATCCCAGAACAGTTCAATGACAAACCAGCCGCTGTGACGATATGCTATAATCACTGCGTTCATCTGTATGAACATTATGGATGCAGGGGAGAAGTACAGACTGTTCAAGCGAATGATGACTGTATCGATGTAGGACTTAATTCGAACGTTACTGGTAAGCTCAGTGCTATTAAAGGATGTTAAAAAGCTGCAAGAAAGTGTTCAGGAGTTAATAAAGCTCTGTATTTTTACTAAATGGTCGCAGTTATTTTGGTAAGACTTCAAAAAATATTATTGAAATTTTTTTTTGTAACATATTGATATGTTGGCTGCATAAATTACAAACTCAGCGAGACTTTCAGTATATAAATGTTTTAAATTAAAATTGTAAGAAATTTTAAATCTAATATATTTTTGTTTATGTGTAATTATTTCTTTTTTTTCCTCTGATAAACTTCAATTGATTGTTAATTTAGTTAAAATAAGATAATTTTGAAATTTTTAAAAACCTTTCAACTCAACATGCTAAAAATATTCATCTGTGAAAATAAAACTTTGAAATAAATATTGAAACAAAGTGAGTGCAAATTTTTGGTCAATCATGAGGACGTCAAGACTAGTTGATTTGTTTCAAGCACACAGATTAAGCAAAGAAACATGCAATCATGGAAACTGGAAATTAGAAGATTATTTCCTGTATCTGTGAAACATAGCATTATTATTAAACAGATCATTTACTTGCCTGAGCATTTTTTTTATTATACTGTGAAATAGTTTGGTAAAAATTGATAATTTTTTTTAGTATTCTTCTAAGTATTTTGAAATGTTTCATGCATTTAAAATTTTGGAATATATTTTTGAAAAAGAATTACGTCCAACTCTTCAGAAGTCTTTTCATAGTACATATTTATGAAAAATATGATTTATTTAATACACTTTAAAATCAAGCTTAAATCACTTTAGCATATGGTATTTTGCATGATCCATAATAAGTAGCCATCAGTCTATTATAAAGTGAAAATCAAAATTTGAAAATTTGGTTTAATTCAGAAATGCTACCAATTTCATTCGTGAAAATAATGCCAGTACGAGGATGTTATTGCAAAATTAGAATTTAATTATTTTTTTCTATTTCTATTGAAGTTTTTAAAAGTGTGATTTTCTTTAATAATATATATTTCAAAGTTTGAGAACACTAAAGAATCTGTTTCAAAGCTCTGATGTATAGGGTGATTATAAATTATTGGACCCATTTCAACAATTAATAAAAAACCCTATAATGTACCAATTCGATTTTTTTAAATGAGAGAGTAGTTTAAACAGTTTTTTCAGATAGACACAGTCAGAGCGCTCTAAATGTACTGAAGCAGGAGGTTCCCAACGCAAGTGTCAAAATGGCTTCCGTGCAGCAAAAGGCACGTCTCAGATTCCACGAAAGCAAATCAATTGTAACAGTTCAAAGACATCGAAATTGTCCGTCTCCAAGTAAGAACTCCATTAAGCGTCGGTTTGAGCAATTAAGGAATGAAATTCTCCTTCACTTGTTCAGCATCTTCGTCTGAGACCGATGGTCCTCCAGCACCTTTAATATGATGCACATTTCCTGTTCCTTTCAATTGGGATCAATAATTAGAGATATTTCCCTAAAGCGCTGCATCTTAAGCTGAAGACAGGTACTTAATTCACTGCTGAGTTGTTTTAGTGAAAATTTTCAAATATATAGTTTTTATTTCAGAGAAATTTATAAAACGTTTTATCTCGAAATGGGAACACTATTTTTATCCCATTTAGAATATTTTTCGTAGAAAATTAACGTTTTAAACATAATTAACATATTTACATTTAGAAATTATAATTGAAGTTTTTTAGTATTTTTATTTTCGTGATTCTTAATTTGACATCCTATACTGGTCTGCAAATTAAACTTAATTACTTCGTAAAACTTTCTCATAAATAGATGAAGATTTCGTGTATACATTTCAGGATTTCAAATCGTTTCATTAACTAATTCATCGATTTACTTTTTCTGAATTATCGAAGAAAGGTAGAAATGAAATTGAAAACTATATCTTCCATCAAAGAATGGAAAATGATGTTTATTTTCTTCATGTGGTACATGTTCCTTGTACGCGATTGGAAATCTGATTTAACTCATTTTTCATTAATTATTTTCAAATTTCCAAAAGCATCTAAGGAAAAATAGATTAAAATTTAGTTTAGTAAAAACCATAATAGGAATTTAATACCCTAACTGGCATGAAATGAAACTGTAATGTCTTACGCTATTTTAACTCGATTAACACGAAATGTTTAAAATCTCCAGTTTTAAAACACATTAAGATCCTTTCCCATGTAGTAATGAACTGTATATAATGAACACTTTAACGCGGTGATCGCCACATGAATCAAATACGATTCACACGGCGATCAAATACGATTATCACCTACTGTCTAATCAGATGACCCCTTCTCTTCTGGAGCTAAGAGACAGCAGCGGAGGGGTCATCTGATTAGACAGATTATTCATATCTCAGACGTGAGACGTGGCAACTGGCATATTAAATGAACAATCTCGACTAATAGCTAAGAGATTCTCTTTAGATAGAATATAATAGAAAGATGGACCGAAAAAAATGAGCAAATAATTTGGTTAGAAAATAATGATTTCTGCAACTGGCATATGTACCTTCTTGACAACCCAACTTTTATATCCCCTTATCAACTGAGCTACCTAAAATTAACTATTTGCTCCTATTTCCTTGTGGCTTAGCTAAAGATAGTTTTAAAAACGCAGTTTATGTACCATTAAAGTATGTTTCACAAAAGATTTATATATTTTTTCTCGAAAGCTTGTATATATATAATATTGCATTTTTTAAGAAGCGTGATTATTCCTATGAGTGTTGAAAGTCCTGGCATAGATGCTAAAGATAAAAAAATATAGGATTTAATCTTTTTAGTTCAAAAGTTAGATCGTGCCATTATGGAATGTAGACGAGAGCTGTACGTATTTCTCACGAAAGCTAGATTGTAGAAAGAGGACAAAAAACTAGTGATGAGACTTTTCATAACCGAGGAAAGGGAAACGCCTTTAATTGTCAATGCAATAACTAAGAAATCGCTCTTCCAGTATTTTGAAGAGGTTTCCGAATCTTGGTTTAAATCTGATGACTTCAAATCCATAGTTTTTATTGCAGAGAAATTTATAAAACGTTTTATCTCGAGATGGGAACACTGTTTTCATCAAGACAGTGGAAGTTACAATAATTTAACTTTGAACGCGCGGATGAAAAAAGTATTTATCACAAGTTTGAACGAGGTTTGTACATCAAAAAATAAACACTGCCTTCATTTCAAAGGGTTTTATAATTTTTAAAGAAATAATCGGCTCTTTGATATTTATTTGACATAGAGTGCAAGCAGGGATAGATTAAGCTTGTTTCTTGAGGCCCCTCTGGAAGCTTCACAGTTATGTACTAGTACCGACCGGTCAAAACGTTTTAAAATAATGGAATTTATCTTACTTTTAATGATTATAATTATATTTTTATTGATCATAATTCGTTTTATTGTTGCTGCTTTACGCAGGTTGATAACATAATTATTATCGAAAGAACTTCAGAATTCGTTGTGCAAACGAAAATCGTCGCTTAGCAAGCAACAACGGCTATCTCAATATTTTGAAATTTCAAAGAAGAAGAAAATACTCAATTTTTCGCAACCTATAACGAATATTTTTGAATTTTTTTATCATCTGATATGAAGAGGAGACTTCATGTTCCTACAAGATGTGAAAAAGATAATATTCTTTAATGGTTGCGAAAAATTGAGTATTTTCTTCCTCTTTGAAATTTCAAAATGTTGAGATAGCCGGTGTTGCTTGTTAAGCGACGAAATGTAAATAGATTTTTCTTTACAAAATTATTTTAGATATTAGTATTGAATAAATAAGTATCACTTTCTACATGACATGCAATGAGAAATGATTCTTAAAAAAGGATTAATTTAATACTAAATTTGGAAATATGAAATGTAAGAGTGAAAGAAATAAAAAATGTGATATTTAATATTAAGTATTCATATTAATTAAATATTTAATATTGAATATTCTAATTAATATAATCTAGATTGTTTTCTTTTTTTATTAAATCTTTTTTTTCTCTTAAGGAATCAGTTTGTTATAAACCCTTTTATTTCTCCAATAAAAAATTTTCAGTCTCCAATTCGAATACATTTTCCTTCTCAAACCAAAGGAGAAATGGCTCAAAAAATTTAACCACAAAGCACTTTTGAAAGAGATAGTGATGCCAAATCTGACTCATCCTGAAACATATTCAGTTATTTCACAATATAGCAAAAATGTAGAGACAAATAACTTTCATTAATCCTTCATGTTAAATAACAAATACCTTTCTCATACACTTAAAAATTTCCCCAAACCTTAGAAGCCCGGGAGAAGAGTTAAAACAGAACATGAGCTTTATTTTAATAATAAATTAAATAAACAAATTTTAAAAACGTATTTTCATGTGTGCACTAAAATGTAGAATTGTAACCGCACTGTTTTCCGAGCTCGCCACCTAGCGGCCGTTTGAGGAGACTGCAGTTCACGATCTGGAGTGGACGAGTAAACATGGTGTTCTCCCCCGAGATATTGTTTATTTTTATGTAATGAAGTGTTTTGTTCTTAATGTTTGTCCTTTTGTGTTTAATTAAAAGTATTGAAACGAACCAAGACCCCTTTCCTTGATGGCTACTGTTATCCCTAACAGAAATAAGATTATAGCGTACCTAAAAGGCTACAGAATTTCTTTCTTATTTTGAAATTTTCGCTTTGTCAGATTTTAAAATATATTTATTATTAGAAATTTTATGGAATATTGAAATCAGCTTTTCACAAATTAGGTACCATGGGGTGCCAATCGTATGGAATCAGCGTTTAATTAAATTTATCAATTAATTAATAATTAAGTCTTGAAAATATAAAATTGTATATTGTAATCGAAAACATGTAGGTGTACAAAATATCAAAATTCTGGCACATTAGGAAAGCATGAATAAACAATTGATTACTAATTTGCATTTTTTCAAGCTTAAAAGTGAGTCAAAACGCGCTAATTATGAAATACAAACACATAAATTCAATAACTTTAATCATTTTAATTAGTAACAACTTTGTTCATTTCATTAGAAATGTTTCAATAAATTCATAAAAATTAAGATTATATACTAATTCTAAACAATAAACGATTTTTTTTAACTCTTGAAATACTTAATGCTTGTCGAATGTAATGTAAAATGATACAATTTGAAATTATGCATAACTATCACTCATTTCCTCGAAGGAAAACGATAATAATTGTTTATATATTAATTATTAAACTGTTTTAAACGAATTTATGTTACAATGTTATTTAGTTCTTCTTGTTCAACGAATAACTGTGTCATACAATTTAGCCTGTCTTCTGGCGTTGGACTTCTACAATAGTTTTTGACTCTTTTTCAAGACAGAAAATTATCTTTCTTTATTTTAGTATTAAAAAAGAAAACACAAAGAATTTAGAAATGTAATAATTCAATTTAAGAGTATAGCTTTAAAATTGTAAATATTTCAAAATATATTGTCATCAAAGGGAAGTCAATCGTTGGAAATATAAAAAAATTAAACTGAGTATTGATTTCTTAATCTTTTTTACTTTAAAACTGTGTTGGAAATATTTAAATATTTATTAGGGTATGGTTTCACAGTAACATGTCAGAAGTGCTATCACACAAAATAAATTACACTCCATGGACTTGATACCTCATTTTTATTGAACTAAATCTATAAAAATAATTCAGTAATAGAGAGTCACACTCTTTATATATATATATATATATATATATAAAGGTAACAAATGAGAATAGAAAACTGATTAAAACATTTACTCGTTTTGTTCAATATTAAATTAATTTTTTTAAAAATTTCAAATGTATTTATTTACAAATTAAATGTAAACAGCGAGGTTTAAAAGCCACGTTCTGTTTAATAAAACTATGAATGTAGAGCTGAACTTCAGTAACTAAATACAGTAGAACCTCGATTATCCGTCCTCTCCGGACCTCGTTTAACCGGAACTCTCCGTTAACCGACGTCGGTTTCCTGACTTTTTTTTTCAGCGTCTAATATACGAAACTCTTTTAAACGAAACTTTCTGTGTATGCAAGCATTCTTTCCGAACTGCAAGTACAAATAAATATTTTGGTTCCCCTTCTTTAGAATTCCTTTGAAATTAGCTATCCCGCCATCCCTGTGCACACGTCCCTGTTCTAAACAAAAACATTCCTCATTTCGAAATTTGGAATGCCGTATTCAAAGAAATCACAGATAGGTTAAATTGTGACATGGAAGATGCAGGCTTCCAGTTGCTTAATGATGAGGAAATTATCGCAGAAGTCCGACATTCTCCAGAAGAAGACGAAGAAGGTGATGTTGATGAAGGCGAGAATGATTCCCAAGTGAAGATTAGTAACAACGATGCTTTTGAGTGTTTTTCAAAAGGACTTGCTTGGTTGGAACAACAAGAACAGTGTGATTCCTCTGAACTAATGCTTTTAAGAAAACTTCGTGACAGAGCTGCACGACAAAGGATGTCCAATTTACGCCAGATGAAGCTTACATTTAAATCATTGTAAGTTTTTTTGTTTCAAAATAAATGTTCATGTATAATTTGAATTTAGATACTTATTTAGCAGTTTAAATAGTCATAATAGGAGTTCTGTAACGATGTTACGTATTAAACTAGATGATTATTGAAAAATTCTCTATTATCCGGAAATTTCGATTATCCGATGTAGGTTTGGTCCGAATTAAGTTGGATAATCGAAGTTCTACTGTATATTTCTGTTCTAAAAGATTTACATGATTTTGTTCAGTTTTTAGAGCTCAATGACCTTCTGAAATTGGGATTCGATGAAATATTTACCATAAAAGGCTATAAAACATTAAAATGATATCTTAAATAAACTCCCTTTATTATTAAACACTTTTTAAACTGAAACAGTTTATTAAACAAAATTGTAACTATCACAACGAAGAACGATTCTTTCTAAACAATTATATGAAATACAATTTTCGTTTATTTCCCGTGAAAGAAACCAAAACTTTTTCTAGGTTTATATTCTCGCCGTATGGCAGTTTGAGGTTCGCACAGCTTCGACTAGCGTCGCTTCTCAAATGTGTTCACTTTCACTAAGCAACAAATTTTCCCACAGTAATATTATCCAGAACCATTAAGCTGTATGAAAAGCAGTAAAAAGCTGTATGAAAAGCGGCAAAAAGCGGTATGAAAAGCGGCAAATAGCGGTATGAAAAGCGGTAAAAAGCTGTATGAAAAGCGGTATGGGACAACTTTGACGAGTGTTCTCAAATGATCTTCAATAGGAGTCTAATAAAAGCGAGAGAGGGAGATGGACGGAAATCGGAAGTGACTGATTTTTCATTTCCACCATGGAGATTATGTGAAATAGCTAACTGAAAGCAAGGTTAGTGCCTTACACCCTCTGGGTAGTCTGTTCCGGCGTGGGCAAATAAATAAATACATAACTGAAAGCAAATGGGTCGCTGTAAATGGAATAGTGAACTGATCTATTACAACTAATAACTATTGCATTATTTAGTAAACACTGAAAATGAAAAACCACCATTCAGTTTAATTATTAAAATGAAAACATCGTGAAAAGGTTTTTTTTTCTTCTTTTAAATAATGAATGGGCTTCTTTTACAGATTTGAAAGTGCAGATAAAATGAGACTTATGCATCTGGAATAAATTACCAGCCTATCTGAATTTGACTTTTACGTATACTTAGTTGGAAATGAATTTAGTTATTTCCTAGTATATCTTGATCTTTCGCGATACATTTAAAAAAAGGAAAGAAGAAGCCTCCTTCATTGCTGGAATACCTGTGCACTTAGCTTTCTATCGCTCCTCTGTACAAGTATCTAATAAATACATTGTTCATGCATTTAAAAAATTCAACTTTCATTAACATTTATTAATTTAATAATGTCAAATGAGTTTCATTAATGTTCTTTCAAATAAACAGAACACGCAAAACAATTTTGATATCTTTCAAAATTTGAAGAAAATCTTAGCTAAATAAGTTTTTCTTGCTCTAATTTCAAACAAAGCGTACTAAATTAATTAAGAATTTGTTGACTGAATTTACTTTATAAGAATAAAAAAAATGTTCTATGTTCATGCTCGGAAGTTCTTCTAATACATTCGATTTTATATATTACAAAGACAGATGTCTGTTTTGGTAAAGTTGACATGATCTAACGGAAAAGAAATGAGTTTTCAAAATTAGAGAATATTAAAAGTTAAAAACCCCTATATAAACATACTTTTTAACATCTATGTAAATTTAAATTTTATTTAAAGATTGCATATTTAATGCTAATTTACAGAGTTAAGTTTATTTTGTCAATATTCAAGTCCCGATTTGAAGCCACACGAGGTCGATTCCGTGACAGACCGAATAATTTTGAGCCGTCCTCAGGTACCGAGAATTACGTCTGATCTGACATCCACCCTTCCCAAGCTTCCACTTCCAGAGAAAGTCTTCAGTGGCAGTTGTAACGTGCAAAAGGTAAAAATAAACGCCGGGCTTCCACGCGGGAAGCCACGCCCGAACTTCGTTATTACCGAGGTATCAGCAAATATGAAAATATGAGCAATATGATTGAAATACACTTTGTAATTCGACAGTTTGACAAGGAAAGAGTTTCTTTAAAAGGCTTTCAATTTGTGAAGAGAAAATCAAAATTTTGATGTATGAACATCAACGACAAAATACATTGTTGAAATGCAATATTTAAGGCAGTAGCTACTATCATCAATGCAAAAAGACTGCCGATTGCGTGAAATGGCGCAATATATCATTTTATACTTCATGAAGCTATCATCTTTCAAAAACACGATTTCACGAAAATATATAAGTTGCTGACATACTGACCGTGAAAAAGGGATTTTGTAACAAGTGCAAAACTATCATTTTTACTCCAATTCAAATGGTTCAGTGAGCACGAAAGTTTATTTTTTACCAACGGGTTCCCATTTCTAATTTCTTCGATCCACTTTCTTTTTTCATGAGATATTACACACAGCTTTCTTATATTTGAAAAATAAGTTTAATCTTATAAATAATTCAGGCACATTAAAACTAATAAAGCACTTAATTAGGTTTCGTTGCACTGTTGCAAAACTCTTACTAGTCATAGGAATGATTGGAGAACTGAGTACCTAAAGTTGTCGAACAATATTTTCCAGAAACGGAAAAAATAATGTTCTGACTTTTATGTTTCTTTTGTATCGCTTTTTTTTAATGATTTTTATGTAATTCTGGAAATCGAAGAATTTCCAGAATTTTGAGTTTACTTTAATCTTATTTCATATGATAAAATACTGCATGATAGCTCTTAATATAGGAACAAAAGATTAAATTAATAAAGATTTTTTTACATAGATAGGATTATAAGTTGTTTTCTCAAGCTTACATTTAAGGCAATATTAAGATTTACTGGATCTTACAAGAAAATAAATTCATAAAAAGTAAAAAAAAAAGATTTTATTAAGTAATAAAATCTTTTTAATTATTGTAAAACTTATTCGTTTCACAAAGAATAAACATTTGTTTTTATAGGTAGCTAACAATAAAATTATCTTCAACTGAAGTAACTTGTTGATTCATTAGTTATAGATATCAAATGAATTTCTGACTGGCTTTAGTTTAATTACATTAATGCCCCGGTTTGAAGCATTAAGAGGGCTGTTTACTGTCTATCCTCATAATTTTAAGCCGCAATCAGATGATGAAGATCACATATGAACTGACTCCCCTCTCGCCAAGCTTCCACACCACACCAGCCTTCCCCTCCATCCTGTTACCAGGCCTTACACCCGATTGGGTAAGCCGGGGTGGAGTGGGTGTTGTGCACTACACCAGTGGGAGGGCATTTGACCTGCGACATCGGATTTAGCGTGCAGACAGCCCAGACAGACGGTGATGGATCTTCAACGGAATTGAGTTTCGAATCTGCAACTTCCAGTACCGAAGCCGAGACCTTACCACTAGGCCGCCGTGGGCCCGTCTTACAACATATTTTTTGTAGATACTACTACCTACAGTGTGATTTTTTTGAAGCAAATAGAGAATACAAATAAAAAAGTTTGAAGAAAATTATATTTTTTTCTCAATCTGATTCACACATAAATAAATGGGAAACATGGAAACTCATCAAACTCTGATGGAAACATCAGAAATCTTATTTAATTCTAATTGAGTAATTTACGTATTTATTCAACAAGAAAGCTTTACGAGAGAGATCTCTGGCTAATAATAAAAACAGATGATCTACATAACGAAAGAGAAGTTAAATTCTGTTTACTAGCACATTTTTTTCCTTTTCCTTTTGCCCTTTAAATATATAGTATTGTAGTCTATTAGGCAATATTTAAGCCCTTAATATACAACTGTTGAAACCATCGGGAATTGTTTTCCTTGACTCTCTAGCCCTCTGAGTGGTTTGCTATTTTGATATACTAGCTTTAAAGTCTTTAAAATGTAATTTTAATGGGAATAATTGGATTCTTTTTGCGTTTAATCAAGTCTCTGATATCTTAAGAATATTTTATCCATGGTAGTTTAATTAATTATAGATAAAAACATGAATTATCTGCTTTTGAACTAAAAATGAGAAACGGAAAAATACGTGCAAAACGCTTAGAGGGCTAGTATATTTTCATGATACGGAGCATTTTCGGAGCGCACATTTGAGCGTTTCGTCGAGAATAGAATATGCCTTTTGGATTTTTTCTGTTTGATCATTAGATCCAGTGTTTAAATCAAATATATAATTGGCCTGTAAATGTCATGAGCACAAAGAAAATTTAACTTATTTAGTTTATTGTATTTTTGAGTTGAATGTTGAGCCTTCGTTTACGCACTAGTACACAGACCGTCAGACAGTCAACGAATTAACGAATTGACGGGTTTGGTCCAAAATTTGATCCAAATTTACAATTTTGGTGCTAAAAGTTCATACCTAATTTCGTTTAACTAACTCATTGCGTTTTTGAGTTATCTAGTTTATATGCACATAAACGGACAGACAGACAGAATTCAGACTGACGTGTTTCGCTCAAAATTAGATACATAGTGTAGAAATACCGAATATAGACTTGCATCTAGATTGGACAGGCATCTTTATTTCAATTCTATTAAATGTAAATGTGGTGCGTGAAATAGGTTCAATAGAAAGTTCGCATTGTCGTGGGCAAAAATTCATGCCTTCAATGTTCATTTAACAAGGAATAGCTGAATTTCGTACTTTTCTTTAAACAAACTTTAGCAAATTTTAGCAAGATTATTAATTAGGAAGTTTGTAAAATTCAAAATTAACAATCTTAAAATGTTCCTTTTACTGAAGAGGTAAAAAAGGAATCAAGTAAAAAAATTGGAATAACATGTAGGGGACTCGTTGTAAAGATTCTTGTCAAGTAATTTTTCCAGAAATATGTTCCTTGTATTCTTTATTAATGTGTTGGAAACATAACAATAAACTGATAATAATGAATATATGATTTACTGAAATTAGAATTGCAGCTTATTAATTTTAGCAAGACTTTGAGACAGTGTTGTTTTACCAGGAAGAAGATCTTCAAAATCCCACCTCTCATTTCACCATAAGCGAATAACATATTTTTCACAAATAATTATCGTATTTATTCCGATGATATCTAGGAAAAATATATGATTTATGATAAAGTTTTATTTATAATAAGAAAAATAAGACAGTAAAAACTTCATCTACCAATCAATGCTATTCATTATTTTAGGATTGTGACTGCCATGCAGATGTCACATATGGGAGTAAGTCTTATTATGTAAGTCTTATGGAGATTCATGCAACTTTAGAACATACCGGTTTCTGTTTCTTTCTTTTTTTAAACGGATATTTCTCTTACTGTGAGTAAAGAAATAGTTGTAATTTTCAAGATCTTTCTAATGAAAAATTAGTAGTTTAATGACAAACAAATATTTATATAAATTTGATATTTACACTATTATATTTATTACATAATAAATACTTCTATAATATTTTAATTATAAATTCTTCTATCATATTTTATTTATAAATTCTTCTATTATATATTATTTATACATTCCGCTATCACATTTTATTTATAAATTCTTCTATCATATTTTATTTATAAATTCTTCTATCATATTTTATTCAAAAATTCTTCTATTATATTTTATTTATAAATTCTTCTATTATATTTTATTTTTAAATTCTTCTATTATATTTTATTTATAAATTCTTCTATTATATTATATTTATCTTATTCTACATTTTAAATTAAATTCTAAATATAATATTCATAAATAATAATTCAGAATAAAAAAATAGTAAAATCTTCATTTGCTCATAAATAATATTTCCTATTTTACAGTTTGCCTTTTGATTGTAATAGGTGGGGTTAAAGAATAGTGAAAATCAAGCAACATTAGGAACATTCTAGTTCTGGTTTTAAAATATTGAGTATTTTTTTTATTGTAAACAAAGAATTACTATAATTTTCTAGATGATTCTAACGCAACCAATATAAAGTTCATTCCATTCTGCGTTACTAACATATTTTTTCCTTTTTTGCGTCACAGTTATTCAAATTACTGTTAGGCTGCATGTTACATAAGTAAAACAAAACAAAGGTTGGAAATTTTTAGAATACATTGCAGTCATTTACACTTTTTTCAACGAGTTCCATGATAAACATCAGAAAATAAGCGAAGGACAGAAATTTTCTGCAATAAAGAATACCTATTTGCGGTTCTTGTCCAATCTGATTTGTGAAACAAATCACAAGTTCACGCATTCTTCTCACACAAAGCAGTGCTGCAGAAAGCTTGTTCCAACCTTTTGAGTAACCTTTCACCGCTTTTGGTAGCTTTTAGCCCAATCAACCATGCAAGCAGCTGTAAACAACATAATATCCGTTCGCTTACCGTCTAAAATTGAATGTTTCATAAGAAGTTTTCCATTTCCTTAATTGATTTCTTTCTCGTTGATTTTGGAGTTCTAATAAGGTAACTGACCGTCACCTATTTTCATATCTACTCCTATATAAATACTGGACAGACTAGATACCAGTCACTTGTGTCTTGTTCGATACTCGTCCACATACGTTAGAGAAATAAACATGGTGAGTTTTTCTAAAAAAATTGCTCATTCTTTAAAAATTATATATACTAAATCTCAATAAAAGTACAATTCGTATAGATTTTATTTGTGAATAGTACTTGTATAATCAGAATAAGCATCATTCATATAAGCATATGCCTTGATTCTGAAAAGAAGATGTTTTTATACATATTGTACTTTATAGAAATTTTTCTATAGTATCTAAACTTGTATAGGTTAATTTAAATTTTGAATAAAAATTTTATTAGGTAAGCCAACCTGTTAAGAATTTGCTTTACAAAAGTTAAAAACAATAAGATTTTCTGTAGTTGTATCCAAACAGAGTTCAGGATCTATTACCTAGCTTAGATCCTTCAACTCAAATGATTATGTTGTATTAACATTTATGATAATGTTATAATTCGCATGCATTTTTATAAGGATAAATTCATTAAAATTATAAAAATTGAATTTCTAAAAAAATAAAATCTTTTATTACTACGTCTCGGAAATCTTTCAGCTTGCTAATGAAAAATTTGAGGAGTTATAATATAAATATGCTTAAAGTTAGACTAGTAATGACAATAACTGCAAGTTTGCAATCTTTATTATTTTTATATATAAAATTTTATAGTCATATACTAATAGTTCAAATACTATTTATAGATATTTTATTTATGCAATACTTCTTTCTGAATTTTTCTTAACAAATAATTATTTTGAATATTAGAAACGTACAGTTTCCGTGGGGATCTTTTTCAGTATTTCAGCGCAGAAAATATGTTTTATAATTTAAAAAAGCGGTATGATTATGGATATATTTCCGTCAAAATACATAAATTTAGTTAACCAGAACTCGAATTTAAAATATTTAGTTAGAAAATGTTAAAACTCATCATATGTACGATCGTGAAATTTTGTTTTGTATAAAGAATTTATACAAATTTCTTAAACTTTAATTTCTTTGAATAAAGAGAAAGAAAATATAACATATTTAACTATCTTTCTGTCTAGAAAAATCAGGCTAAGTATGAAATCCTTTTATGCCGATATTTTATGAAGTCTGAAAGTGTATGAAAAGTGCAATACTAGTCATTATTTTAACACTAACAAAATTTTTAAAAATTGGAATTTTTGCTTATTAGGTATTTTGAGGACTAGAACTATTATTATATCTTTTAACTAAAAATAAAAACTATCTCGGAATATAAACCAAGCGATTGTTTTAATTAATTTCAAGAAAATAATACTCCCTATTGAGTATTTGAGGAAATGATTCATGGATTCCATTATCACTCATAACGGATATTTATTTATATAAAAGTAATAAATTAGCTTGTATCTAAGAAAGAAAGAAATTTCTAATCCCTGTTGCTCACTTCAGTGCCCAGTAATATGAGTAAAGTTAAGAAATGAATCAAAGTGTAATGTACCAATAAGTAATTTAATTCTGAACAAGAGCATTATTTTCTCAGAATGTATGTAGACGTATTCTATTATCAGAGAAAGCCATTATCAACGCATTAACCATACACTACATAGTGGTTCATATTATAAATACTAACAGTTTTGTCATCATAATTCTGAATAGTTTAAAAATTCATGATTAATTAATTGGTACTTTTTTGACGTGAAGAGGGAAAGTTTTTAGTAAGGTAGTTTTAATTCAACTTTTCAGATTTTTAACGAGTTCTCTTAACAAAAAATGAGTTCAAAGTTAAAATTAATTTTTTTATTTTGCTCCCTTTATAACTTGCACGTATTTAATAAAATAAAAACATGCGGTATAAATTTAACTGTGTTCTTAAATACAAAATCAACAAAAATTGCAAAGTTGATTCACTTTTTCATTAAGGCAGGTGATTATAGAAGCATAAAATTTGGTTTTTAGTGCAAAATTAAGTGACGGTGTCTTAACGCTTGAAGAGTTTGGAGAAATACAGCAGAACAAATCTGCAATTGCGGTTTCTTTATCTACCTATTCTTCAAAATTTAAAAATAAAACAGTTTGCTTACTCGTTTACACATGAAGTTTCAAACAATAGAGCTTTAATATTTCCTTCTGTCGACAAGAATAGCATTTTTGACAAACTTTCATACAACAGCCTAATCAGAACACTGTAAAGTCAGTTTAGTCAAGCTTAGCAAAACTGTCATGTAAGTTCAAAAACCTTTCTTTTGTGATTTCATATTCACGAATTTCTTATAATATTTTAACATCTGAGGTAAGAGAAACTAGATTTTTTTGAAACTTTTGTCATCTGTCTGCGTTTTATTGTGTGCTTGTATAAGAAAGAAAGGCCGAAAACATAAAAGTTTAATTAGATTCGGATGTGCTTCCTCCCAATAACATCGTTCCATTAGAATAAAAGGAAGCCGATGTAAGGCATCCATGTAGTCGAATCACAAAGCATAAAAGTTTTCTGCAAAGATCCAACAATATTATATGCTGGAGAGTACGATAGACGAAATACTCCATACGAGGTAATGCTTCTCTACCAAAGTTTTGTCCTTTATTTCTTTAGTAAGTTTAGAAGTTCAAAATTTAAATGCAGTTATATAAAGGGAAATCACCTCCAAAATACAATTTTGTTATATGACTTAACAAAAAAAACCACTACAAAAAGTTTTGACACAACAATTTTTCCAACTCATTTTTGCATTATATCTTCTACAATTTGTTGTACAACTGATTAGAGTTGTATTAATTTTATATAGGAATCTATACAATCTTAGATACATTATCTTCTCTTAAACGAAGAAATGCTGACTATTGCTCAGTTTTCCGCTTCGAAATTATCGCCATTGATATGGCTTTGGATTTTGTTCTGGAACATCAATTATTCGGTGAGATATGGATTCTCTCGGACAGCCGAAGTGTTGTCCAATATCTTGATAATTGGAGAGATGTTAGTGACAGGAGGGGAATGGATATCTTTAACAAACTCAGGACGCTGTGAAATGCTTGTGTTCTTCTTCTACAATGGATACCATCGCATGTAAATTTAAAATATAACGATATTGCTGATTGTCTTGCTAAAGAAGGTACTACCATGCTTCAGGCCTATGTAGAACCCTTGACCTACCTTGAGTTATACTCAAGAAGAAAGGCCCTTGTTAACATTTCTTGGAGGCATCCACCAGCCCATTCATGGTATCGTAGTGAAGGTCCGGGTGCTGCTATACATTTTAAGGGGAACAGGAAAGCACAAACAGCTTTGGCTCGCTTATCATCCAGTCACTTAAGAACCCTCAGATTCTCTCGTGGTGATAAGAAGTTCAATATCTGCACAAAGTGCAACATGATTTAGGCCAATCCGCAACATCTACTTGACTGTGTTGCCTTGGTGTATGATGGCCTGCTTAAGCGACCGGATTTCGTGTTGGAGGTGATGAAGGCGAACGATCGCATGGATCTGATTCGGATAGAAAGAAGAAGATACAGTATGCAATAGTGAACTCGAAACTCGCTAAATGTTTGTTGTTCCCGATTGCATAACTGCATCAATTTCATGTTAATATAATAAAAGATAATCTCTTTACGTTTGAAAAATTTCGAGTAATAAATTATGTAACTTATAATTAATAAATACCAGCTTTTAAAATTCAGTCAACTGTAGAAAATGACTACAAAATAGCTTTACAACTATAGTCTAAACGAGTTTTTCCTTAACACCTGAAACATAAATCTGAATTTTGAGAAAAATTAATTAAAATCATGATGGTTGAGATCAATTTTTATTTTAATGCTCTTCTTTTTTATTAACTTATTTCCCTACTGCTAAGAATTTTTATTATTTTGCTACTTAAAATGCATAGATTTTTAAATAATACATAACGTATTTTTTTCAGATTCAATTGCTGGTTTTAATCAGTTTGGTCGCAGGCCTGTCTGCTGACCCTTATGAATTCGGTTTCTCGAAGTTCATGCCACCTTATGGCATCCCTTTGGTGGAACCTGAAGTAGAGAAGGAGATTGAGATCAAGGAGATTGCTGAGAAACTCGCCATGGACAAGAGCTGGCCATTTGTGGAGAAGGAGATAACTTTCGACAAAGGAGTCGATTTTGGTATCGGACTCGGTAAAGAACTGGAATTCGGAAAAGAGTTCGACTTGAGCAAGATTGCTGGTTTCGGAAAGTCTCTTGCCGTAGAGAAGACCTTCCCATTAGCGCTTTACGAAAAGTATTTTGGACTTGGAAAGAAGTTGTCTTTTGAACAAGCCCTCTTTCTGGAGCTTTACAAGCGATATGGATACTACGGTCTATGGGTGGCTTATGAGCTGCGAAGGAGATTCCTTATTGCCAAGGAACTTGGGCTCATAGGCAAGGAGATCGAGTTTCAAGAAGCCATCTCGTTGGGCCTTTTCAAAGGCATCGGCCTCGAGAAGATTTTTGAAGCTGTGAACAAAGCTATCGGAGCTGAAAAGACGTCAATAGAGTTCGAAAAGAGTTTTGGGATATTTAAGAAGTTCTAACACCGGTTCATACGGAATAGGCTCCTTATTTCGATATTTATATGGTAAGTGAACATTTTTTGCTTTTCTGTTTAAATATCATTCAAGTGAATCTTTAGAGCTAGCTTTGATATTTTTAAAAAGTACTTGTCTATGAAAAAAATTGTATTTGATTTGAAAACTATTGCTGTTTTTTTCTAAATATCATTTACCGAAAGACGGTTGAAGTTTGGTGAAAGAAAGTTAACGAAAATTTGATAAACATTAAATTTCAGCTTCGACAATAATAAAAATTTTAAATTGATTCATATATTTTTAAACCAGTATGACTGCAGCTTTCCTTCGGAGGAGGAGGAAAATTTAAATTATTCATATATTTTAAACCAAGACTGCAGCTTTCTTCGGGGTAGGAAAGTACTTTAAATTGTTCAGGTATTTTTAAACCGAAACATGACTGCAGCTTTCCTTCAGAGGAGGAGGAAAATTTTAAATTGTTCAGATGTTTTAAACCAGCATGACTGCAGCTCCTTCGAGGAGGAGGAAAGTTTTAAGTATTCAGATATTTTTAAATCGAAACATGACTGCAGCTCCTTCGGAGGAGGAGAAATGTTCAGAATTTTTAAACCAGAAACATGACTGCAGCTCTTCGGAGGAGGAAGAAAATTAAATTGATTTTCAGATATTTTAAACCGCATGAATGCAGCTTTCATGCCGGAGGAGGAATTTTAAATTGCAGATATTTTATGAAACATGACTGCAGCTTTCCTTCGGAGGAGGAGTTTTAGTGATGGAAATAATTTTGATACTTGTTCATAGTTCCCAGCTCTAAAACGCGTTAATTATGACAACTCATGATGCTTGCTGAATTTTCATTTGTTCTAATGTTTTGAAGTTAATATATTGTACAAAGCATTAAATCATCAGACGTGATGAATGGAGTTTGTATCACAATTAATATACAATTTGCTGTATTATATTATACACTATAATTGCTTTTCTACAACTCTAACTAAAATGGAAACATTTAAATATATACTAACTCGGAAAATTTACATCTTGCATCGAAATCCGGTGCACATTCTTCTTAAATAAGAAAGATTTTTTGGTAGATGCATCATCTAAATGAAAAATAAAAGTAATAAAATGAAATATAAAGATGAAATAGAAGTGTAGATACCGTGAGCAGAATATATCTCAGCTAAAAAAATAATTCATGACTATTTTTCAACTTTAAAATAATCTAATATTAATTCTGACTGAAAATAGATTTGTGTTGTTTTTATTCAAAATCATAGCCTTTTCTTAAAATCTAATATAAAAATTGGCGAATAACTGATGAGATCATTTTTCAATTTTTTGTTCAAAAGGAATTTTTCATAAGTTAAATGATTATATTTAGTCATATATTCCCTCAGGAATAAAGTAATATTTTCCATTTAGACGAATTAAAAATGATTTTTTAAACAAAAGACCTACAGAGGATTTCTGACTGTAATGACGAGTTCAGGGTGTCTTTGGGCATCAGATGCTTATCATTTAAAGAGTGAGAAAAGAACCATTTCATTGTTAGAAGGTTAAGAATGCATACTAACTGAGGCATTTACTTTCCGAGGGATGATCTGTCACTTACGGACTCAGTAACAGACGAAAACGAGAATTAATAAGACAAGAAAGGAAATGTACAGCAGCATTCCACTCTATATGTTATAAGAAATAAGATAATTTATTTACATAAGTATTGGCGTTTAGTTAAGAAGGTGTTTCATTCCACTTAGCATTGTCAAATGAAGATAAAGGTGAATCAAATTGGTAAACAAGATGTTTGTTCTATGGCTGAAAAATAATTTTTCTATAAAAATTTTTTGTATACTAAAAAGAAATTAAAACCAATGAAGAAGAATTCTTTTCAAAATTTTCCTTTATCATATGTAAAGCAAACGCAGGCCGAAATCGTTTGAATTCATGGCTAAAAATTTCAATATTGACATCACATTATAGAATTTTATTCTAAATGTTGATAATCCGTTTTAATAAATATATCAGAAACCCCCCAAATTACTCTTTAATATTATTCTACAAATACATTTCGTTTCAGAAATTATTTTGTCCAAAAAATTTTAAAACAATTTGAATTCTGCTAGAAGTATAACTAGCTTGATTCAGACAAATATTGCTACTGTCTAGCAAGTTCAACTTTGATGTAAGTCAGAATATGTTTGCAAGTTACCTACAGATATTTTAAATTTGTAACCTGAAAAAATTCAGAATATTGCGTAGCCATTTTAAGAACAATAAAATAACAACATGAATTTGACAGAGTAAAAACTGTTTATGATTGAAAAAAATATCACGACATCTAAGAGTAAATATTACAGAGTTTAAATCAAAACATATACATTCTAAAATAAAAAAATAAATTCAGAAATAGAATCCTTGAAATCTTTTCCTGAAAATTTGAAGAACAATGGGAAGAAGTCGTTCTTTTCATTTCAATGTAAAACGTAGCGGGTTGATTGGTAGTAAATTGATAGAACTTCTGTCTTGTGGAATACAACAAAATTGTATTCTGTTATTGACCTTCAATTTCTGATTATTTTTTTCAAACAAATCAAATTTACTTACTGCTCTTTACAGTATAAGAAAAAAAAAAACAAAAGAAAAACCCAAAATAGCAACTAAAAGTTAGCAAGGTCTTCTAAGTACTTGAAAGGAACAAAGGAATTTTAGCACGAATTTTCGAGTAATGGTCGAAAGTCAAGTGGAAGAGTACTATGATACAAAAATCATTTTAACTATCAGAAATAGTTTTGTCGACAACAAATGTTGAATTCGTACAACCTGTACTGTGACGACATTCAACATTGGGTATCTATCTGAAAATATCTGCAATTTTCTAAACAAATGACATCACTATCTGTGCTGCTAATAAATAAATCATTTAGACATTTAAATAATGACAGTGTTTTTAAAATTGAAATACTTCATGAAAAAGCTTTCATTTAATTTGCGGAAAAATGCTGATTTAAAAATTGGCTAATATTTGTTGAGAGAATGCAATTTGGAAGCATAAAAAAATTTCAAAATATTTCGAAAATACACCATTAAAAGGGATATTCTAATATTAGAAAATTCTGAATAACAACAATTATATATTGATATGGTTGACAATGAAATCAGGAGGATGTTTTAATGATTTTCGCGATAACCAATTACACCATGTTGATTCATCTCAGAGCAACTTATTTATGTGACCATGATGATCAATCTGGCAGTTTGTCCCTTGTTTCGTCAATAAAAATAAAAATAGAATATTTTCTCTCCTCTCTAATAATGTTTTGTTTCTACATTTTTATCATTTAATTACAAACCACCATGAAGAGAAACACTGAAAGAAAACGAGGAGATATATATATGTAAAATTTATAATTATGAGCTGGGAAAAACATTAAATCATCAAACATTAAAAGTAGAGTTTAGGGATTAGCAAGCTTGGGCAGAAATTAAATAGACGGTTGTACCAGTACGAAGGAATGTTCCCAAACAAAATTTAGCTAAGTGATTGTATATACTACTGCCCCCCAACAAAAAAATAATAATAAATGCCGCAAATTTCAGTATCCTTTATTTCACTTAGCACATTGCGACTTTTAACTTCAATATATACCATTCATTTCGCTAAAATGAAATTTTTGGTAACCTCAATAATACTTTTTGCAGTCAAATTATTTTTTGAAGAGCAATAATTAAGAAATTTTCCAAGAGGGCAATAATTAAGATCAATCTTCTATGATTGTAATTAGATCATAGAATCTTGTTCTTCATCTTCAATGAACCACATTTCAAAATCGTGTAAAAGTTTTTAAACTTCTAGATGTTAGACAATTTTACAAGGTATTCTTGATTCAGGGTATAATAAATACTTGTATGAAAAATATTTAAATTGTAACCCTTCATTACTTATCTAAGAAATACTCTCACTGTTTCAGAATTGTACCTTTTATCATTAAATAGGGGCTTACTTTTATGGTTTTCCTATTTTGAATTAGTGACAGAGATTTTTCAAGGACAGTCCAAGACAAAATTTTTCTTTCCCGAATAGAGTACAAAGAGAAAAAAAAAGTATAAGAGCCCTGGTTCAAAAGCAAATTTTAATTCTTTCGGTAATTGACTATTAGATTAGCTGCTAAAAAATTACATAAAGTAAGTGATATGGGCAAAGTTTAATATCTGACCAGATTTAAATAATTTTGGAGATTCAATTGTGTTGTAGCATCAAAATATTCTCAACAAAAATTTAATTGACAGGGAAAAAATAAGTTCGAACTATATATTAGCGGAAACCATAAACTTTATTTCAGAATTCTACAAATAAACAACATTCATAATACCTTAATATTAAATCAGAAATCACAATAGAGTGACCGTATGATACAATAGAGAATAAGAATGTGAATGAAAAATATATAATTGAAGGACATGGATGAGTCTTTTTGCTTTGCTTATTTTGACTACACAATAATTCCTGCACAGGATCACCACTTCGTTTCCTTTGAAGAGAATTCAAGAGTGAGCTGAGGCGCGATTATCCCAAACATAAACAGCAAATACTCACTTACATCATGAATCGTTTTTATTTCATGGTTGGTTTCAATCAATTCATGTCATACATTTCGAGTTGTGCACTGTAAAATAGTTCAACTTTACATTTTTTCATAGGAAATCTGGAGACGTTACTTACCTTCAACACTATAGAATAACTTGATTCATCAGAGACACGTTCTCTTAACGAATCTGTCTATTACTATTAAAAGATTCGAAAATCATATCCTGCTAAGTTCATATTTTCTTCACTTATCGGCGGATAAATTCTCCCCTAAAGAATTGCTTTTTGCATTTGCATGCCCTCTACAGATGTCTAAACGGAATGTTTAAGTTTCCAAGTGATTATTTAAACTATAATCAATAAATAAAAATAAGTGGTTTTTACATATAATGTTGTGTAAATTCCTATATTCTCAAATTGCTCTAAAACATTTTTCTTCTTCAAAAGAAACTGTTCTTACCATATTTTGCATAAAATCAGGAATAGAACATTCGATCTCTCACAAACGTATTTGAAAGAATGAAATAGAAAATTATCTCACATATATTTAATAAAATAAACAAATTCTGCGCTTTCCACTAAAAAAGTTCAGGGTGTCGAAATTGTTTGGACCCATTCTAAAATTTAAAAAACTAATAAAGTTCAAAATACGGCTTTTTTTAAAAAATGAGATTGCATTGCAAAAATATTTTTTTACTGTAACATACGTTACGGTGGTGCGGAGTGGTCGTAAATTATGGACAACTCCCATTTTCGAGCCATTTTATGCGAAGCAACTAAAAACAGAAGAAACATAAAACATGCATTTGTAGAATTTACGCTCTTTAATTTCTTAAATCAATTGTAATTAAAAAAAACTTAATAGTTTTCGAGATATTAAAAAAAAAAAAAAACCAGAAAACGCGTATTGACTTCTGATGATTTATTGAGAATTTAGAACGTATTAGTATTACACCACCTATCTGAAAAAAATGTATTTTACTCTCATTTAAAACAAAACTGCATTTGTAACATTATTGAATTTTTTATTAATTTTGAAGTCCGGTCAACAATTCTCGAACATCTGTATACAACGAGAAAGAGTTTAATATTTAATACAAAACTTTTGAGAATTTCTTGTTTGAATCGAATATATTTTTCTGTCTGTATGTTTTATGAACACAATAACTCAACGTAAAGAGCCAGTCGTGTCAAATCCAGCTAGCATGACTTTATCAAGCGATGAATCAAAATTTTGGACTAAACCCGATAACAAGGTAATTTTTCAAATTTTGGTACTGATTAACCTATGACAACGATGTCTATCTGTGTATCACTCTATATGCAACACGATAACTCTAAATGCTACCAGTTCGCACATTACATGAGGCATCCTTCTGCAGGGAGAGAACAAGTAAAGTCGTGAGGGCGAATAATTTTAATTTTTGTATAGAAAAAAATATAGAAGGAAATTTAAAAAATCGGTTGCAAGACAACATTTATTCAAAGCAAAAACTAAACCACTCTAAACCATTTAAACGTGTCGGTCTATTTCTATAAAATAATTTAATTTTACGAAAAAATGTGAGGATTATTTAATAGACAAAAAATAATTTTACTTTTTTATTTTTATTAATATTAAAGCAGCATTTTTTTTGTAATAATATATAGTGTTTCCAAATTGTTTGAGCCAAGTATTTGTAATTAAAAAAAACTTGTCTGAAAAAAGATGTATGTTTTCTTGAGATATGTCCACTCAACACTGCAATACGTTAACATCATCTTCAAGCCTCCAATATATGAGATCTTATCAAATTACCTCCATTACATCCATCAGATAGTGGGTTTAACTTTGAAAGAAGGTCAAGGATTAGTGGACCATCATACTTTGATTTTAGTCTTTGTTTTTGTGCACCTTCACTAAAATAATTGCAAAAATAAAGCAGTCAAAAGCAATTTAACTCTATTTTTAAAGTTCTGCGGTTCGATGAATTAACGCAAGAAAGCAGGAAACTGCATTCGAATCACATTTAGTATAAGAGTTGTTAAGTCGCATTTAATCACTATTTTACTTTCTAAGGAAATAAAAAAATAATAATGTTTCCAATAACCTCTCTCTACCTAGATATAGCAATACGTAAT
>BGPR01001174.1:281856-298239 GCA_013235015.1 Araneus ventricosus | reverse complement strand
AGTTCAAAATCAAAAGTGAGAACCAAAGAAAAATAAATAAAGATCCTCATCTTTCGCCGAAAAACAAGACCTAAAAACGAAGTCGGCAACAAAATTAAGGTAAAGGGACAGAATCGATTTTAAAAAAAAGTTTATGGGGGAGGGGGTTTACTCCAGATTAGTAAGTCTCTTTTCCTTTATTTATTTACCCTCCAAATACCGGCAGATGTTGATTCCGATTACGTAATATCACGTGCGGGAGAATTGGAGGCGCGCGTAACCCTTGCGATTTTCTAAAAGATAATTAGTTTTGATATTTAATCTGGGATTTGTTTATGATCACTTAAAATAGTTTTATTATGCTTTCTGAGTAGAATATTTTGCAGTTTCGTCGGTTATTTTTATATGTTTATATTTTTACAACCTATATATTTACGGTAAAAATTCGGCTACAGATCATATTTTTTTTAAATCATCAATGTTAAATTAAAATCTTTACAATATATTATGTAAATACAATGTTATGGAAGATATCGAAGTATTCTTAAAAATTATATTTAATGCACATTTCAAAATGACAAAAACAAATTATTTGGCCGAAAAAATCTTGGAAAAAAAAGGGCTACAATCTACCCCCCACCCCCGCCATTTTTCCCGTCACACTCAACTATCCGGAATTTTCAAGTATCCGGAAATCGGAGTTTCCCGAGCATGCCGGTTAGTTAAGCTTTTACTGTATAAACTAAATCACTAATTTATTTAATTTTATCTGTAATATGTAAATCCATCAACAATCTTAATTCTATTCCTTCAGAATTTTCAATCTTCAAGAAAGATGCCAAGTAAAACTACGGGAGAAAAGTGAATTCCTTAGCATTTTCTTTTTCCCTTAACTAAAGTATACCTCTCTTTATAGAGGGAAAAAAAATTTCTTAAAGAGTGTGGCGCTTTCAACCAATCATAATTTCTACTGTGGTGCATACGCTTTTCTCCTATGTTTTTAAAGTAGGAGGAAGGACTGGTGAAGAGTGCAGTACCAGGAATGTTAATAACAGAGTTTAAAATATTTTTTCACCACCAAAACATTTTTTTCATGAGAGCAGAATTGGAAAGTAAATAAAAAAATGAGGGTTAATTGATTATAAATAAAAAAAATTAATTTAAAATAGTTTTTATTGTACTTAAAATTTTGTGAAATTCAGATTTTTATTATTTTTTTTTTTTAACTTAATAATGAAAAATCTGAAAGAAATTACTTTTAAAACTTCTGCAACCCCTCCCCCAATCTTATTTTATACATTCCTATTTGGGATTGCGAGTTATAATTTAAGAAGCCTCGACTTAAACTGTAGCACAGGTAGCTCCAAAGAACAGAACTTCTTAAAAAATACCAATAATTATATTCCCATTTAAAAATATCACAGCATACCTATAGATGGACAGAATAAATCAATCTTTTTTTTTTTTCCATCTTAGCAACTTTTTTGTCTGTAACTATACCAGGAACTGAACTTTGCATTTCCAAGATTAAAAAAAATAAAATATAGTCTGAGGCATATCACAATTCAGGATGGTTATACGCAATTTTAATAATTTCAGTGTATAAAAATAGTACAAATATGTTTCACTTTGAAGTGAAAGATTAAAAGTTATAGCGTAATTTTGTGTAATTTGGATTTTTTTTTTTAATTTTTACTTACTAATGAAAAATTTACTGCATCTTCAGGATTACATGACATGATCTACCACTGCATTGAATACTGTACATATTATGTTCAATTTCAAAAAATATATTTTCTTTGATATTGACTCAGCTAATTGATTTTCTTTTTCTGAATATTGTAGGTCAGAAGTTTATAAAATCACAATGAGTAATCCCAATGCTGATAAAGTTGGTGAAATATTCTTGGCTGGCGGAGCTGCTTTCCACAAGATGTCTGAGCTCATCATGTCTCTTCATTCAGTCGGAGATGCATCTCCATCCAGTGGAAAATGGTCATTGCAGGAAATTCAAATGTTGCAGTCATCGGTAAAAACCTTTAATAATGAATTGAAGAGAATTCATAAATCTATCAAAAGTAATAGTAGTGGTCAAGCAGAAGTCCAGGTGAAGGAACCAGTGGGTATTATTGGATTGAAAAAGACAACCACTGGTGCTGTTAAAAATATATCTGATGACAAAATGAGAACTTTGACTACAGGTATTTCACAATCACCTCCTAAACCTCATTTGACATTAAATATGTTGAATGCTGTAGAAGCTGAAGTTGATGTTGAAGGCTTGTCGAATAAGCTAGACTATGACAGTACAGATGCTCCTTGATTTCCATTGTAATGTTATACACATTAACAGAGCTTAAATCTATGTATCCCCCACCCAACTCCCCTTGAAACTGTGGAAAAAGAAATCAACTGAAAAGCAATGTGACTATTATCAAACTTTGTTAGTATACAGCAATTCAAGTTCAATTCGGCACTTTTCTAAGAAAAATGAAGTTTTTTTTTTTTTTTTTCAATGCTCATCAAATTAGATCTAGCTTATGTTTCATATTTAATTGTTGTCAGTATATTGTTTAATTACTAAGTTACATTGTAGATTGGGTATGCAATGTTTTTTCACTTTTTTAATGTTAGAATGCTATTCTATGAAAGTATTTTCTCTTCCATTCTAGAATGGATCTAAATTTTGTTACTGCTTCTGGCATTGAAGATCAATATATCATGTTGATGATTCATTTTGTATGTTTATGTATGTATGTATGTTTTGTTTTTGTTTGTTTAAGAGATAAAGCAAATACCAAATCTATAACTGATGATTCATTTTTTAAAATTTATTACTATTGCTACCTCAGTGGTCATAAGTTGATCAAACAGAAACCATCTGGATTTTACAAATAATCATAAGAGATAATTGGCTAGTAGATTGTTAGAGGGACGTAGGCCAAGAATATTGAATGTAGGACCTATAGAGAATGGATGTGGCCAACAAAAGTTAATAGCTAGAATTGAATGCAAGATTGGTATACAGGTAGAAGAATAGATGTAGTAGCAGAGAGTTGTCATAAAGATTCACTGTGAAATATCCGTAAAGAATATAATTCTTAAATATTCAGTTTAGCCAGAACAAAGAGTTTATTGAAAGACTTAATATCCAACACCTAGTCTTGTGCATTCTTGTAACTGTTGGTTTGATGTTAAAAACTTTCAAAAATAGTGATGAAAGAACTTATTTTACAGTATACAAAAAAGAAATGGAAAATAATGTAGTAAATTTTTCAGAAAACTACACATTTGGATGAAAATGTTTAAAACTAAATATGTGAATATATATATATTTTAATTTAATATTCAAGCTATATAAAATTCTCTCCATATGAAACATCACATGTGAAATTAATATGTATTATGTCATTTAAATCCTTATTTTTAATGCATGACAAGACCACAACACATTTTTATTGACCCTTTTATACATAAGGGAAATTTATATAGCCACATTTGTGAATTTATCAATGAAATTTCAAAATATAAAAGTTCAATAATAATTAACCCAAACAATTCTCTATCTCTGAAGATAATTTAATTTTACATTTATGACCACAGTTAATGTGAAAATTGTAGTTAGTCCGGAGAACTTGAAGCTGTTGGAAGATCATAGGAAACACTTTGACTTAAGAGTAACATATTAAGGGTTTTTTTTTTTTTTTGTATAGACGAAATCTTCAAAATTCTGGAAAAATAACATTTCATTATTATGCTACATTCTTTTTGTTTTGTAGAAGGATGGCCAATTATAAATTTCAAAAGACAAACTGTAAAAATATTGTTTCATCATAAAAAATCACAGCATTAAAAAAATTTGTTGATTATCACCATTTTTTGTTTTAGTTTATATGAATAAATTAAAATAATGCGATGTTTGTATTAATAAATTTAAAAGATGTTTGAAAATCTGTAAGAACATAAAATTTAGAACTTTAAATACCATAAGTTTAGCAATTTTTAAATAGTATTTTTCCATTGTAAATACATTATACTATAAATGAACATCATTATGAATATTCTGTCATTGTATTTTCAAATAAAATAACTTTCATGATTATTAATGTGTTAATTATGTCTCAAGTTCTTCAAAGATAAATCTTTAATAATGTCTGCCATTATAGCAGAAACTTATAAGTAAGGTAAATATTTCCATCATAAATGATACTTTTAATTTTATGTAAAAGTTTTCAGTGAAATGAATAAATATAATAGTGAATATTCAATGCTCAAGTTTTTTTTAAACTTCCATCAAAAAAGGAATATGAAACATATTGTTTGAAAATGTCAATATAGTCAACTCCTCTATAGCATGGTCAGACATGACCCATTTCTGCGAAAGTTCGGATTTCAGCTTTTTTGGCATCAAATTTTATCATTCTTAATTTTATTTTATATAATAATTCTACGATATTTTTAATATCTCAAACACTTTTTGTATGAATTTATTTATTTTATTGTTCAATTAATCGTACTTGTTTTACTCCTCTGTATTTATGTTTGGCACGATTTATTATTTATGAAGTTCAGCTTTTTTTTTTTCTAAGCCTGTTTCATGTCTGCATTGTTTAAAGGTCTTCTGTTGTATGAATACATATTATAGAAATTTGTTAAGTGCAGCACATTTATTTTTACTAATAATAAAGGAGAATGTCTGTCTGTTGGCAATGTACAGAACAGACCGTAGAGCTACCAAATTAGGCATAGATATACTTTGGATGCTGAACATGTATACCTCGGAGCCGTTTTTTTAAAAATTTTAATTCAAATTTAAATTATTTAAAAATAAAACCAAATTTCTCTGTTTTTTGCCAATAATTTCTGAATGAATTGATGGACAACCAAAATTTTTAAGTCATTTTAAAGTGCAAAAACTAATCTTTAAAATGATGTCAATTGATGTTTTGTAGGACATTTTATCTATTTTTTATAAATTTTTAAAGTAATCAGAATTTTAAGGTCACTGGTTTCGAGAGTAGGAATTGACGTAGGGGAGTCGGAGCCTAGTAGCTGTAAACAGTATGGATTGGAACAATACAAATAAGGTTAACATGGCCACTGCGCAAGAATGACACGCAAAATGGTGAAGCGTTTGACATTTTTTTAAACGCTGATCTGAGAAATAAGTTTCAGCTACCTAGCTTTTAAGAGTTTATTCCAAAATTAGCCCAAAAAAGTCTTTGAAAATTTCCCTAATATCAAAAATCACTTGATGACACGCAAAAAGTAAATTGTAAGCGCACCAGATCAATCTTGTATAAATAATTCCTCTTTTCAGCATTTTTTGTCCCCTCCCCCTTTTTTTTCCGATACTCCATGACTACTTCTAACATTTCTTCACACAGACTGGATAGTACAGGTCGTTATTACATGTTTCTCCCACCCTTTCACACTGGGGGTTCGAATCTCGTTCGAGATTTGCCTTCGTCAGTGTCAACAAATACTTCATCAGATTTTCTGCCTCTTTTTTTGCATACATTAAAGGAAACATTAGATTTAAATTCCTCCAATACTCTCATTTAACTTTTGCTTATTTCATTTTATAGCATTTTCTCAGTAATTTTTAAACATTTCTTTAGAGTTTTAAAATTCTCTCCTCATTTAAATGTTTCTCAAATTTTACAAAATTTTTCGCCACTGTTATTAATTAAACCTAATAGATAGCTTTAGAATGGTAAATTTGGTTCTATTTTATTCATTGGCTTTAATCTTAATTTTGGCTGTACACTGTTGAATGATGATGTGTTTTTATATTTTACTTTGATCCATGGAGAGAATAACTATTATCCAAACATATGCCTGTTTTAGTTCATTTTTTATCATTTGCTAATTTGTGTTTTTATAGATATTCAATTTCTTAGTGTGTGTTTGGTTTGTTATGCACAGAATTTTTTTTCATGCATTTCAATTCAATATATTTTGTTTATACATGGTTGTTTTTATTGACTAGATTTAAATGGTTATCATGAATTTATTTTTGCATTTATTAAAATGTATTCAATTATTATTTTTTTTTTTTACAGATAAACCTTTATGTAGTTTTTTTGAGTTTTAATATCTAAATTATTTTTAGTTGAGAGATTTAATTATTGTACTTTAAATTTTTCATTACTTATTAAAATCTTTTCCAGTACTTTTTTTTAAAGAATCTTTTTACTTATCATTTTTTAACACTTGAACTTAAGGGATTAACTCAAAGTTCATGAGGTCAACTGGGTAAGTGTGACATGAAAAAATGAAGTTTGATTTTGAATGAATTTTGTAGGTAAATAAATTGAGCTGTGAATGTAACTGACAAATAATTTTTGAAGCAATATTGAATAAATATGTCACAGATTTCAAAAGATCGACTTTTTTTAAACATTGGTTAGGTGCCACACTTACCCCCTGAATTGGGGCAAGTGTGATTTGAAATGGAGCAAGCGTGGAAGGATATTTTTCTCACTTTTAACAAATGACAGAGACGCTACAAGAAAGTGTGATTGAATTGATACTATTATTTACTATCTACAAGATTTTTCTTGGACATTTGGAATTATAAAGAGTCTTCCAAAAATTGAACAGAAAGTACCTTTATTACAAAAAATCATAAAAAAAACTTTTCAAAAAGTAATTAAAGAACAAATAGGTATGTAGTTCTATAAAAAGAATACAAAAAAGGATTACTAGTATAATGTGTGAATATGGTAGGCTAAATTAAAAATTATATTTTAAAGAAAACTGAGTTATGAGGCCTCGTACACATTTATAGCCCTATCAAATTGGTACCTAACCTGTATACCATATACTTTTTGGTTAGATTTGGTAAAACAGCCAGAATGTCTTCAAACGGAATGAAAGAAATGTCTTCTTTAAGTAGGAATTCGGTTTTGGTTTCATTCATGCACCTTAGTCCCATTACTTTTACTTCGTTCTCATCATCCGCTTCTTCCAAGACAACACAAGCATATCAATATTTATTACATTTTCTTTTCTCCCCTTTAAACTTAACTTAAATATGCACCCTTTTGTGTATTAAAATTTGATGGTACATGACATTCAACTTCTGGAACTTCTTCTTGCAACATAGTGGAGTCATCAGAATCCAACATTGAGTTTTAATACATCTTCAGATTCGCTGCTCACTTCGTTGGAAAAAACACGAACTTTTGACTTCTTTCTGCTTTTTTTTTTTCCCACCTGTTACAATTACGATAATGCAGATGAAGATTCACACTAGTGTGTTGACAAAAAAACCCTTTATAACTAAGAAGTGAGGTGCCATATTTACCCCTTAACACATTTTACCTGGGGTAAGTGTAACACCCCAATTTATTTTATTGCACAGGTTAAAAATATTACTATTTACACTAAATATGTAAAAGCTACCTTATTAATTATTTTGCTGAAAGATCCAATCTAATTAGTGTTTTACAACAGAAGATATCAGAATTTGAATGAACTAACTTCGAATTTGATTTCTAAATTCTTTTTAATAATTTTTGGTGTGAAAAATAAACTATCTTCAATTCTGCAAACTTTTTATAAATTTAATATTAGAAACTTTAGAACCTGTTTTGACTTATCGTTGCATTCAGTTCACACTAGAAGACCATTTTAAAAATTTATAGGCCCTTGGCACACTTATCCCAGTTGACCCTATATGCAAAAACATCATGTACATTTTCGTTTTGTGTATAAAGAATTAAAATTCAGTTAGCCAATTAATGTGTTCACTGTTTGTGTTTTTAAATTCATTTCTTTGTCCTTATTGCAATTTGCTTTCAGCTTACAAAAATTGAAATGTTGAAAATGTCAGCCTTAATTGCCTTATTATTATTAATACAAGGTTGGTGAACCAGCTGGTTGCCGTAGGTGGCTAGTTAACAGTAAGACTCCTGTGCGGATAAATTTCCCATACTGCGAGATTTCCAATAATGCATATTCATACAATGTATAATTTTTTATCTGTGTTGTACAGGGGTCTACTGTACTACCTAATGTTTTCATTAAAGTTTTTTTCACTTTTAACAACTCTAGAAAATTTGTACCAAAACGTGCCATTTCCTTTAAGTTTTTTTTTATCACTTTCTGCATTGCAATTTGCAGTATACCACATTGATGTATACTTAGGGTGTTATTTAAATGTAATGCAAACAAAGATGAAAAGTTCGCATTAGAAGTGTGCTTCATATTGTATTTATAAATTTGTTTTAAGAAATAGCATTCAAACAACACCCAGAATAGTAATATTTAGGTGGTTATGGTGCAAGAGCCAAATTTGATCATGTTGCAGCAATTAATAAGACAATATCTAGTTCATGCAAGCTGTATAATGTTTTCATAAAACTAGCATCAGCTGAATTGACATGGAAACTTTCAGGAAAAATTATGACTTGCACTATACTTGCGTCAATAGAGATAGTAATGAACAAAAATAGATATGGTTGTATTTTGCATAATATATAACTTCTTAGAAAGTAGGGGGGAAAAAGAAATCCTCACATTTCACATAAACCCACGAGACACCAATTTTTGATATTAATAATATAGTTACGAAACTAATCTATAAAATTATGTGGATATGACGTTCTGTATTGAAGTTTACAAGTAAAATATGAATAATCTGGGATGAAGGAGCTTTTTCTGAAACTTATTTAAAATAAGATTATATTTCGTTTATTTGGAAATCATCTGCAGAACATGTTCCTGGTTGCAAATGTGCAAGGATCTGTATGTTGGTTTTACTTATTTATTGTATAGTAGAAACATGGCAGACATCAATGAGCGAATTGAGATGCATAACATATTAATTCTGACAAACAGTTATTTGTTCTCTGAAAAACAATATCTGACTCGGTATTTTCCCTCTCTTTTGAACACTATAAAAAAAGAGGCACTAATTTTGAATAATTCAAGAAGAATATCAATAAAAAATGCATTTCATCTTATTAGGTCTCATGATGATCGATTTGTATAGTATTCTATTAAATGCTGAAGTTGAGAAAGTCCCATAGAAAAAATTTTAAAATGTTAGATTGAAATATGGAAACTGACAGAAAAATAAAGTAAGCAGATTTTTTTTTCTTCTAAAATTTATACAAAATTATAACAAAAATTGTACAGACTAAAATTTTTAACATGATATAATAACACATTGTACACAATAACTTCATCAGTTGTTGGAATACTTAAGTATTACACATATATCTTGAACAGAAGGCACTTATGAAAGTAAGTAGTGGTTTTTTTTCTTTTCGTTAAAAGTAGGTATTCAGGTACATTTTTCTTTCCGAAAAGTTAAATAGGGATGAATTATTCTTATATTCAGTTGAGGATAGCATTTTTTAAGGATAGCGTTATTTGCAGGTACTGTACCTGCGGATAAAGCGTTATTTGCAAGTGCAGTGCGCCAACATCCAGTTCTTGCCCGATCACCTTAATTAAATAGCATCAGGAGCGGTCAGTACTTGGGAGGGTAACCGCCTGAGGAACACTGCGTGCTGTTGGCTTCCCTTTTGAGTTCTTGACTCGTGGATTTTGTGAGTTATACCAGATCCAGTGGAATTAGTTTCAACAGGTAAAATATCTGCGGATAAAATTCTATTTACTGTCTAAGAATAAATAATGAGTTTTTTTCTTCTCTAATCTTAATAATTTTAAAAAAGATTTTTAAATATAATTCCAGACATTATTTCTCATTGCTGGACCCACATTCAAACCATTTCCTTATTTCTACAAATATTTAATACTTTGTTTTTAATTAATTGTTAAAAACTGAAGTAGACAGATGCTGTTTATTATAGAATTCTACCTTTTTTGGATAATGTGATTAGAAGGTACTGTATCCTTTGGATAAAACGTTATTTATTAGGAAGTGTACATTCTGTTCAATTTATTTTTCTTCTATAGGAATAACTGAAGATACCTTGAAGCAAATATTCATACATTTTTCCAATTTAAATCCCATTGAAGCATCGAGTAGCGGAAAGGGAGTAAGAATATAGTTATTTAACATATGCTTGAAAATTAACAATGTTTAGGGAAAAAAAAGAGAAAAATATTACATATTGAATTTATAGACATGGGTTTTAAACATAATCAGTGAAAATTGAAATTCTTAAACAGATTGTTTAAGTAGTTGTGAGCAAAAAAAAAATTGCTCTCGTGTTGCTGTCTGGATTCGAACCCTCAATCCTTCGGTTAGCAGTCAAATGTTTTACGACCATGACATGAAGGGGTCATTTAGTTTCAGTCTTCAGCTTCTCACCGTTTGTTAAAATTTTTAACAACGGCTAATTCTGTATTTTCTTCAATGTAGATTTACATTTTGTAAATAGGATTATAGCAGATTCAAACTATTGACTTTAGGGTATCCGTCAACTGCAAAGGGAAGTTTAAGATTTTGCAAGATATCTTTCGGGTCTTTGGAGCTCATCCACGATCAGAAATTTGGATTTATTGATAATTTACCATGAGGTTTAATTTATGACTGAAAAGAATCAGTAAATATATTTTCTCTAACAAATTCAATCAAATGAATTAGAAATCGGCTCTCAAAACCAAATTAAATGTGAAAAAAAGCATGTTGCTTCTCTCTGATAAGATAATGAAAATTCTCATAAAGTAACATTAATATTTCTTTTAATAATCTCACAAACACAAAAAAGAACATTTCAAGCACAAAAAGATCTTTTTAAAATTTCTACAGAAGCATATTGAATTTGACAAAACCTGCAAGTAATCCGTAGGTACAGTATACTTGCAAATAACGTTTTATCCGTAAGTACAGTACCTGTGCAAATAATCACTTCAATTTTTTAAAGATAACAGACATTGTAAAATGTTATATAAATGATTTTTTTTCTTCTTTTTCACATTACAACTGTAAAAACTTAGGCAGAACAAAACTTTGAAGAAGAGTCAGAATCTGTTTTAGATGAACACATTCTATTTAAAATGAGTGAAAATTATAAGCCATGATATATCCTGAATTGTTCAGTTGCCTATGATTCTATGGAAAATCAATTTAATATTAGGCTTATATATACGAAGCATTTTCTGTTAAATGAGTGAATTTAATATTTGCAAAGTATATATAGTTTTATGCAGAGACAGAATTTGATTATTCATTTAAGATATTGTACATAAATGTAGAACATCAGAAATAGTCTGACCTTATCAGTTGTAATTACCAACTTACTATCAAAAACTTGCATGTTCAAATCCAATAGCATTTACTTAGATAAATGTTGGGAGTTTTTTTTATTTAACATTTTAAATATTAAAATAATTTGAAAACTTATGTTCCACAGTATTTGCAAATACATTATGTACACTTAATCACTTCATACTTGTTTTTCTATGAGGAAATTTTTCTTGTAAATCATCACTGTAAAATGTTTCATGTTTTCTTAGGTATTCTAACCTATATTACACTGGTCAACACTAATTTTTTGCCAACGATATTCCAGTGGTTTTAGGATAATTACACTGTGCTGATTCTGAATCTGGCATTCTTTTTGTCAAATTGGCTCTTGTTTTCGAAATAAAGTGAAAATTATATTTCAATAGTGATATGTTCGCACCGCTCACACTGCATTTAAACTCTGTCTCAAATATAAATCAATAATAAAATCAAATCATTACAATAAATCAACTAATCATTACAATAAATCAACTTAATTCTAAAGAGTACTTAATATATAAATCACAAGATAAATCTATGTAGAAATCACATAAAATCTAGGTCAAATGTAAGTTAAAGAATAAAATGTAAAACAATATTAATGAATGAAATAAAGAAATGAATTTCAAAACATAAATCGATTAATTATAATGGTATGGTAAAACTACATGGTGATATTGCATTAAGTCCAATAAAATGAAAATTAAATAAGTTGGTTCAGTTATTTCATGAAAAAGTTTTCATGATTTACTCCTATGTACATTGGAAGTTCCGCATTGGGGTCTCTAGCTTTAATCTTTCACCATATGCGTTTCCCACCTACCTTGATATCTTTGTTCCATTACTTTGATATCCTGGTATCCAAAGTCTTTTTTCAAAGGTGTGTTAATTTTTGCTACTTTCTGTATTCTTGGCATACGTTCTGAACTAGCAAATAATATTCTAGTTTTAGAGCTAAGTTTTGCAAGTGCTATCCTAAACAAAGAAAATAAATAAATTTGATATTTTTTAGATCTAAATAACCTCTTGCTATGCATTCAACAAAAATGCAACAATCTATCTGAACTTAAGCTTTAAAATGACTAAAGTAAAATAAGAAAATCTGACCATGGCACTTCATTCAAGCGTCACCTCTTGGTGTGTATTTATTTTTTATTTGTTAGTTTAAAATGTAATTTCTAGGTGATGTTATAGTTCTCTTTTTTTCATTTGACTTTTGCTATGCCTATACATTGACCTGCTGAATTCAATTGAAATGAATCTGTCACAGGAAGTTATAGACCAATTTTGATAAAATAAATTTTATTACTCTTAAGAATATGAGTACTTAACAGCTAATGCTGTAATAAAGAGATCAAGAGATATTTTTAAAATTAATGAAAAAATACCCTAATTTTGCCACTTTTTATGACTTTTAAGGCCCATTCGAGGCAGATGTTTATTAACCAATTTAATGAATTTTTTTCCTCGTTTTCTTTCTCACCAATTCGAAAATTTTCCCATTGTGTAGTGACACACACACAAAAAAAGTTTTGACTTTTTTCGGCCCCCCCCCCCCACTGCAGACACAATTGAAATGTTGAGAATATGCATTATCTCAAAAAGTAGAGCCAATTCAGTAAAATAAGTAAAATTAGTTTTGAAATCAGCAGCCCCAAGATATCCTAAAACCGTTAAAACTTCCTTGGCAAATGAAAAAAAATATTTTTGTTCCCCAGTGTTATCACTGGGCACACATTAAAATATCAATCAAATTTTATCTACCTATTCTGATTTGTTGTAAATAATGCTCCATGGATAATGAGTTTAGTCAGTTTGAAAACAAATTTTTTTTAACCTTTAGATTACAAGTGGACAAAATCTTTAAAGATACTTCTTAGGATAGGAAGAAAAGGAAAGTACTTTCCACCTCTTCAAGTTCAAATCTGTCTCCTTTTACACAAATTATGGGTTAGCCATTTTGGATTTTTCCATTAAATTTAGCAATTATACATGTGGTGATAAAGTAGGATAGGGGAGTAAAATTATCTATAGAGTGATTAGAGTTTCTCACAGCTAAGTTAAATGAGGTGAGAACTTCCTCATGAGTTACTGGCACAGCAGCCTGTAAGTAGAGAGAAAAACGTTTGATGATAAAACATCTGTACCATTCATAAGCTAAAGGTTAAGTGCTAATATGTTGCCATTCCTGCGCATATTAGTTTTTTAATCAGCAACAGAATCAAGATAGGAATCTGAATAATTTTCAGTGATACTTACATTAACAATTAAAAGAATTTCTTGCAATTAAGTAATTTTTTCATTCAGAGCAGTTTCACTTTCTTTCAGTCCAGTTAGAAATTCTGTATTTCTGGGTTCTAGCTGAACAGCTCTTCTCAGATCTTTCACAGCAGATTCAAATAAACCTTCAAAAAATATTAATACATAGCTTTAGAGCTTTTAATTCATTATTCCTTAATTGTAAAAATTGAGTTCTGTTGAATTTTAATATTTAATCTGCTTATAGCATCTTGCATGTCATTAGAAAAATAACATTATAGATTCACACAATAATATTTCCTTTAGTCATAAGGAAATAATTTGAAAACTTTCTTTTCAGAAACTTATAATGAAATTATACATCAACAAAAGGAGAAAAATATACAATAAATCTTACAATAATGCAAATATTTGTTGAAATATCAAAATTAAAAACTAAACTTTCTAAAGTACAAACAATAAGAAAGGAAATTATTTTCACTGAAAACTGTGTATAATTGTGATGAAATAGACTTAAAATCTGTAGTAGTAAGAGCTGTAATGTTAATTAAATATTTATATTTGTACTTGATTGAATATTTTATCCTAAAGATTATTGGAGATATCTTAGAGATTAGTAAACAGCTTTAAAAATTCTCACACTTTTCAGAAGTTTGTCAAGTAAAAATCATTTATAAGAACTTGCTTTAAAAAGTAAGATTTTACTTTCAGAATTTAAGTTCATTTCAGAGCAAATATGTATACAATAAAGGTTAATAAATGTGGAGTTTACGCTGCTAAAATCCTAATTTAATGCTTAGTTTGTAAAACTGAATAAGAATTGAGCGATAAATGACGCCAGGGGTTCCATCTCCTATGCTTTGCAGCCAGTGCCCAGGAGGTGAATAAAACCCAACACGCACAAAGTTAACTGAGCAGAGCTTTGCAGGTCCTTCATCTGAGAATTGTGTACTAACTTTTAGCTGTACGGCTGATAGCCGCTCACAGCGCGGAATTCTAAAATGCTGACATTGTGGTAATTATTCTAATCTTCTTTCTTCTCATATCAAAGTAATGAAATTACCTACTAAAAGCATGTTCAATAACTCTTCTCACAATTAAATGATCTTCTATCGCTAAGAGTCTGATTCAGTTAACAATATATCATCATGTATCTTCTTACCTCTTATTTGAAACTATCTATTGTAAATATCCTTTCCCCATGTAATAATTGTCCCTTAATTGTTTAATAAATGCTAAATGTTTTAAATTAAGTCTCTTCATTATTTAATTTAATTGCACGAACCCAAAAAACCCCTAGACACCCCTGCCATAACATTAAATTGTAATTTAAACCATGGGATCTTTGTTTTTCCTGCACAAGATCCTACATAAATATTGTTATGAATAGAATAACTTACCAAGACGGTAATTGATAACTCCATGATTGTAATAAGGTGGTGCAAAAGAAGGATCTAAAGTCGTGGATTTTCTGTAAAGTTCTTGGGCCTTATTAAATTCAACTTTTTTGTACAGAATAAATCCTAAGTTGTTATATGTTTTAGATAGCCATATGTTTCTATAATAAACAAAAGCTAGGTTAATATTGGTACAGGAGTATTCCTTTACAAATTAAATTAATCCTAAATCCACAAATGAAATGAATACTTCAAGTTCTGTAAATATAATGTTTTTCTAAGAGTGAGTGAAAAACATTAAATTATTTAAATGTCTTCAACGAACACCTGAAATTATAAATGGCATTAGTAAAATATAAATTAATTATACATTCTAATAATTAAGATTTGTCAAAATATAGTTTTAAACACATAATAATAAATGCATTAAATTAGTACAAGTATACCCGATCAAAGTGAGAATCAAGATGAAGATTAACCATTTAACTTAAAAGCCCGAGATTACTTGTGCTTCAAATAATCGCATTTTTAGTCTTAAAACTAAAATTTAATCATTCATTAGCTTTATAATTTTACACAAAAATTATGCAGAATCTATAAACATCTCAAGTATTATATGCCTTCTCAGATGAATGAAAACAGCATCCCCTTTCCAAAACAGAAGGGAGCATCTTAATAGATAGCAAAGAAAATTAAAATGTTAAGGGGTTAAAAACTGATTTTAAAATTTTAATATAAAAATAATATTAATACATAAAAATTAAAAGCATTTAAAATTATATGGATAATAGCCCAGGGATGAGGAACCTGCGGCCTCCTTGAATTTCTTATGCAGCCATACCAGTTATTTACAATATGCATTGAAATATAATTGTCTGCAATATATTAATAATTTCAAAATAAAAACCCTTAACATTCTGCTCATGCAGCCTGTGGCTTAACAGCCGAAATTTAATGAGGCATTTCAGAGCATAAAGGTTCTCTACTCCTGCAATAGGCTATAAGACAAAATATTGATTTCACTCCTCTAAAAGTTCAACATATAAATTAAACTATTTTTCTGAATGGAAATAACAATTAAACAATTCACCTTTCAGGTACAAACTTTGATCTTTCTATGTCAGTAATGAGGCCATTAAATAACTTCTCTGCTTCGTCATACATTCTCATATCCACCATTTTTTGTCCTTTTTCAAATTTATCCAAAATATTTTCCATTTCTCAAACTCTATAAGCAGAGTGATTATCTATCAGTCTTAAGTTCTGAGGAATCTACAGAGAGAAGAATCAAGAGCCTTTAATTTTATACAATATAAAGTTACTTACTTAATAAACATTACCCCCCTAATCATTACATCATTTACTTCCAGATGATGCATCAAAGACAATTTTAATTACCAAACGCAAAAGAATGCAATCAAAATTTCCATTTGCTTCCCTTTTTCTTATTCAGTCATCAAATTAAACAGTGAAAGATTCATACATATTTAGAATGTTTCAAGCAATGCTAATTTTATGCAGAACAGGAAGAATATTATT
>BGPR01001174.1:270355-281701 GCA_013235015.1 Araneus ventricosus | reverse complement strand
AAAATTATTATTATGAGCTTCAAACCAAATAGCATAAAATTCAATCCCTCCACCGCCCAATTTTCAAGCATTAATAATGCTTTGTTAAAATATTTAAATACTTGCGATTTGCAATGCAGAAATGTCAGGGTTTTTTTCCCTTTGTAATTCAATTTTTGTTTAAATTGTACACTTGAAATAAATTTTTCACTTACCAACTTGAACGCAAATTGTGTTGATGTTCTAGATTTATAATAAGAAAATTTTACAACATTTGTTTAACATTCAAAAAATCAAAAATCATTACATTCTTTCCCTGCCATACACAAAGTAAAGGAAAAATTATAATGATAGAAAATTAATTCCTTGTTGTGTAGTAAACTAGTTTCGTAGTACTTCGTAGTACGCACTCACACACATCGAGCAGACGATATTGTTTTGATTTAACAAGCAGAAGAAATCGAAGTTTCCTTACGTTTTGCAAATACTAAAAGAAATTAATTAATTACTTGGGTAGAAATAGAAATATTGAAAAAACTGTGGATTAAATATTGGAAAGTAAGCATAAAAAATTTAAATTATTTTTAATGGTTCCTGAGAATATTTTTCAGTATATGAAACAAGAAAGTAAAATAATAATAAAACAAAAAGTAAATCTTGATTTGTTACTTCTGCTTGTTGTATGGAAGTTCTCGAATCTCGGTTGAATCCCAAACCATAACATAAGCGCATCGTTTTCTGCCAAAATGACGTTAGAACAAACTACTTGTGAAGGTATTAATTTTAAATAAGAATTTCCAATGATATTATTTAATATATTCTTCTAATATTGAAGTTCATTTCTTTACTAAGCATGATCTTGAATTTCTCTTCCTCATTGAATATTATTAGCGCTCATATTTTTCTTCTCGTTAAATATTGTGTATAAATTTTGATTGCAGATTTAAAAGCATTTGAAAGAAGGCTTGTAGAAGTTATTGCCTACTATCAACCACAAACAAAGCGATGGCGAGGTAAGTAACTTTATAATTTTCTTATTAAAATTGTGTTTTAAAGTTCACTAGTCTGCACAAAAGTTAATTTTTACTTTTAGAAAGAAAGAGTACATTGGATTTTTTTACATGATATTGTTCCAGAATAAAAACTAATTTTTATCTATTCTTGTGTTATGAAATTAATCTCACGGGAATTATTTTTATATAATATTTGTACTATGCACTTCATAATTATATTTCTGAAGAAGATATAAGGTAAACATAAAATTATTTAGACAACATTGCAGTGAAAATAACGGTAGAAATTGAAAGTTACTTTTCGTAATAATTTTATTTATTGCTTTTTAATTGTATTTTTTTTTTTTCAATCTATTTTTAAGTACAGTACAAACTAGGTACGAGAAATGAACTTGTTTCCTTTGGGTTATTTTAATCCTCCATTAGGCATACAGTGGTTACAGCAATCTGTTCTGAATAGCATTGGGCTTCATCTTTGTTATGTATTTAACTTAAGCCTAGTATTTTGTTTAATTAACAAGTAACTAGATAAAATTTAGAGGGAATTTTAAACATTGTCACCTTTAATTTACAAAGTATTACTGCTTTTCATGAAGCTCTTCAATAACTTTGATGTTAAACTTAATTTATTAGATATTTCAGTTGGTTAAAAGTTGTGTAAATATTGTTAGAGTCCTTTATTGCCCATTTTTCTGTTGTGTAAGTACAGAAATAATTATATTTAAATTTTCTAAGTAATTTCTTTATTTTTCTAGTTATGTTTGCAGTTGTTTCATTATGTACTGCAATTGGAGCTTGGCAGTGGTTAACAGATCCATTGACTTCCCAAGTAATTTCATTTACTTAAAAATTTCATATTTGCTTATTGTGTTATATAGCAGGGATTCCCAACCTTTTTTCTCTGGTGTACCCCTTGATTATTCTTTTTGTTTTCGCGTACCCCTTACTATTGTATCCAACTCCGGCCCCCCCCCCCAGCGCAACCATGGGGCTGTGCAAAGAAGTTTCTATGAATAATGTTAAGGTTAGCTTAAAAGTGAAATGACTCGAATTAATAACATTTGGAGAACTTGCTTGATTGATTGAGTTATGATAAGATGGGATTTTTAGCAACAAAGGCCATTATCCCCTGGTGTCAAAAAGGATGCACTCAATAAATGTCACAAACGATGCACTCACGGTGGAGAACTTATTTTTGATTTTACCTTTTATTCCATTTTTGCAATAGTATAATTACAAAGCCAAAGCAAATGAAACCAGTATTGTAATTATTTCGTTTCAATTTATAAGGATAGCTAAAAATTACACTGTTATAATCAACTATTCAAGTGGTGTTTATTAAATAGCAAGTATTCACTTGGAGAAACCAAATTCTTTAACTTGTTTAATACCTTATGTTTTCTTGTTTCCGCCATTAACAACTGTGATTTCTCATACCCCCAAATGGTTCTTCGTGTACCCCCAGGGGTACACATACCACAGGCTTTGAACCTCTATTAATAAAGTATTTAGATGAGAGATTTTATAACTTTCATGATATTATGACTTATATAATTCAAGAATATACTGAAAGTGTAGTTAAATATCCCATGCATATTTCATAGTTTTAAAAACATTGATATTTAAAAGTAAATTCAAAACATATAAAAAATTTTGAAATGTTTTTAGCGCTGGTAACAGAAAAAAAAAATCAAATTTTTTAAATGGTTTTAAAGCAAATTATATTGTAACGAAAAGAAGCTTAAAAATAAACCTTGATTATTTTCAATAATTTCTTCCAAAAAATTTTTATAAAATACAATTTTTTTATAGATGATGCTGGAATTCATATTTTCTTTGGTGTAAAGACTCATTCAAAGTATAGAAAATTTGTAAAAGTGCATTGTGTCTTAGCTGAGCTTATCTAAAAGTAGTAGATAATAGTTAGAAAAGCACACATGGTTAGTTATAGAGGTACTTTTCCGTTAGCCTGGCGCAAGCGAAAAATCGCCAAATTTCTTACAACCATTCTCTTGGCGACTTGGCTTGCGTTTGGTTCACAATTGGCGGCATTTGCGCCCAGCTAACGGATAATCGTTTCGCTTGGCGACTTGGCTCGTGTTTGGTTCACAATTGGCGACATTTAAGCCCAGCTAACGGAAAATCGCTTCGCTTCTTGGTGACTTGGCTCGCGTTTGGTTCACAATTGGTGACATTTGTGCCCGGCTAATGGAAAAGATAGATTTATAGATTTCAGTCACATTAAAAAGAGCAATTTCTCAAAATTATTTGCAGGTGGAAGTTCAATGTGAGTACTATTATCGACTCTGTGAATGTTTAAGCAGTAATGGATGGCACTTAGAAATAGTTGTTAAATTGTATGATTTGGCTATGTCAATTCATCCAAATTGTAAAGGTTTAATGGTATTCATTGATTTTAATAAAACCCCGTCATTAAAAAAAATGCTGTATCCTTGGATCTGGTGGGCCAGGCAGCAAGATCTCTCCTACCAATTAAGCTCAACAAATTATCTCCCAATTAATCTCATAACAAAACACTACTCAGTAGCTTGATATTTTTCACTGTTTGGACGCTTAACTAACAGAACTCATATTGGGTTTCATTAATCTACCATAAAACTTGAGGAGTTGCTCTCTTTTAATGTCAGTAAAATTTATAGCTTAATCATGTGGTTCTTCTAATAAAAGCCATTATACAGTGAAACTTTGATTAACTGTCAGTTTCTGTTATCCGTGATTGTCTGAAAAGCAAAATATAACGAAGGTTTATAGCTTTACAATACATTTCTGTACATTACTACTATTTTTTTTTAATTCATATTGATTGTTTTATGAAATTAAAAACAACATGTATGTATTGTTCACTTTTAAAGGATTTTATTTTCATTTTTGTCCCAATCCAGCAGTGAAATCACTTGACTGTACATTCGTGTTAAGAGATTTCTGTTATCCAACTATTCTTTTATCCATCACAGCCCTAGTCCCAACGGTGACGGTTAATCAAAGTTCTACTGTACTTTAGAATATCCTTAGCCTGTACTTCCTGCATTTTGTAAGCTTTCTATTTATCTTGCATAATTATAATCAGTGAAAACTTACATTAATGTTATGGTAAATATTAGGAGACATACTCAATAAAATGTTCCATAATATGATGCATTTAAAAGTAATTGATAATGTTAGAACAGAATTCAATTTATACTAGGGATGTAACGAATATTTGGCCTTTTGAGGAATACTAAGCGGATATTCGGCCGAATATATTTTCAGGATAATAATTTTTTTAAATGTTCTTTAAAAAGGATTGTAAAAGGATTAACAAAGAATATTGCAGAAGTACATCTCACTACATTTATTATCAAAAAATCTCCTAACATTTACCCAATTTTAAGTTGCATAAGTGTATTTAATAAACTTACATATAGTTTATTTTTGCAAAGCCTGAAATGATGATGCAAGAACAATAATTTTTTAGCATTTTCTGGAGGAAATCTGTTCCTTTTGATTTCATACACAAATAATACCTACTAGGGATATAACGAATATTCAGTTTAAGGCCTATTTGGCCCTTTCCCAAATATTTGGTTTGGCTGCATGCTAAACAGCTATTCAGCAGAATAAATTCAGGATAGAATGTTTTTAAAAAATGCTGTTTTAAATATATTTAATAAAGAATATTGCAGAATTACATTCTGGTACATTTATTATATAAAAAAAATATTTATCCAATTTTAAGTTGCATAGTACATAAGTGTATTTAATAATGTTGCATATCATTTATAGAAGTCTCAGACTTCAGAAATTAAATGATCACTATATAATACTTGCAGGTGCTGAAAGATATTAACTTGCTAAATTTAAGAACCTTGGAAATTTTCCTGCTTTTTTTTCCACCAATTAAATGGACACTCCATCCTACCTATTAGAAATTCTGTATCAAAATAGGAATTTAATTTTAGTAATTTTAATTTATCTATTCACTTTTCTTCTTTGTTTGTCAGTGTCATGTTCTGCAATGATGGCTCTTTTATTTCTTTGAAGCAATCCCAAAATGATGAGGGTTTCTAATTTCTTATTGTAATTAAAGTATTTAAAATATTATAAATATGCATAAAAGTATTAACATTTTTTAAATACACAAATAAAAAACCAATTTTATTTAATCTTAATTTTTTTCATTTAAAATTTCAAAAATATTTCATTTGCAATCAAAAGTTAAATGTTTTTAAAATTTGGTATTTGGCAGCCTAACATTCGGTATTCGGCCAAATCACTATTCGTTACATTCCTAATTTATACCATTAATTATCAATATTCTGTGTAATGAAATCATATATTTGAAATAAAAATTGTTTAATTTTATAGAACTCTTTTTATACCTTTTGAGATTCATAAAAGCATGTCATTTATTTGTTAATTTGATTGGTCATACCTTTCTACCTTTTGTCAACATGAAAGTCGACTTGTTGCTGACTGTAGCAGCTCTTATAACACTTATTCTTTTTATGGTTATTAATGAGAAAACTAAATGGGTATATTAGCTACCTTTATATTACTTTTTATTTACTTGGGTATATTTAATGTTTCTTTCAGGTTGGTTTCATTCAGTCATTAGTCAATCATCTATTTTTCACAATCAGTAGTGCTGTGTTAATCACACTATTCTTTATGGGTATACATCGGAGGGTTGTGGCTCCATCCATGTATCCTTTTCTAAAATCTTTAGAATTATATAATGTTTCATAAAATACTTCTTTTACTGTTTTAAAATATTTTCCCTCATTTCCAAATAAAAGCTTGCAATTCATAATAAATAAGAAAAGATTATATTGGGAAAGATATGAAGCATTAAAACATGTGAAGTGTGTTTCATTATTTATAATAAAGCTTGTTGATCAGATTAATATAAGTCAGGCTTCAAAACTTATATATGTAATTACTAAATACAGTAAACTTACAGTTTAATATTACACTTGAATTTGTGTGGTATAACATATTTAATATATATATATGTGTGTGTGTGCTTTAAGATTGCTAAAAGCTTCAGATAAATAAAGATGCAAGAGAGGTTAAAATGAAGATGAATTTATTTACACGATGAAAACACAAGTATACCATTTGTGGTCATTATCCATAATGATGTCACAATATAAATATAAACTTTATGTACAATATTTACATAATATTGCACCTCTCCCCTCAACTGCAAATTAAATCTGTCTGGAGGTTGCATCGCATATATAAATAATATTACAATATATCATATTAGAGTAACCAGAAAAATGCTACAGATATATGGATTTAAAAGACGGAAAAAGGCCTCAAGTTTTCACCTCACAAATTTCTTTCTTTTTTAATATTGCTGCATTATTCAAATTCTGTCAATTAAATCTAAAGTCTGTTGATTCGAGATTCATTAAATTAAGAATTTACTATATATTTAAATATATTCACTATAAACTAATTAATTTTTAACCATTTCCTTCTTTTCAGTACCCTGCTTTAAAAATTTGTTCATCAAGAACTAATATTAACAGACATGACACATTTCTGCGGAAACGCGGATTTCCGCTTTTTCGGCATCGAATTTTATCATTTTTGCGATCGATGCAAATCTGCATTAAAATTTTTGTTAATATATTGGGGGGGGGGGTGCTCACGTAAACAAAAACTGTACGCCGTGTGAAAATTTTGCGTATGGCTCTAAAGCGAAAGAGTTTCGAATTCATAAGATATTGCGTAATCCTGCCGAAAGCCGTTCTGCGTCCGAGTTATGTATCGGCGCTTTGGAGTCAAAGTTTAACATTGGGAGGAATGCCTGAAGGTTGTATTCTTTTCTTTATCGTTTCATCCAATCGTCTTTCGTTCCATCCAATCAGAATTCATTCCGAATTTTGATTCGATAGAAAATCAACCCACGAATTTCTTCCGATCCGAATTTCGTGAGAAAAAGAGATCGTTAGCTCTCCGTGAAGGAAGCCATTTTATTTTTGAGTTCTTTTTACCATTCTTTTCTTCATTTTTGTTAGTTATTTCGATTTCATTTTTGTTAGTTTTCGTTCCTTAACGTTTGTCTATCAACACCAACATGACACATTTCTGCGGAAACGCGGATTTCGGTGTTTTCGGTATCGAATTTTGTCATTCTTGGGATCGATGTAAATCTGCATTAAAAGGTTTGGTAATGCGTTGGAGGAGGGGAGAGATTGGGCTCACAAAAGACGTGAATAGCACGTAAACAAAAACTGTGTGCCGTGTACACATTCAAATTAATCTCGGATTTTATAGATAAAAGATCAGAAAGAATGCATATTGAAACGTATTCTTTAATTTAGAGTGTTAAATACAAAATGTTGAGCAAAAAGCAGTCTGCTTTTGAATATTTTAGAAAAAAGATTTTTTGCGTGTTGCTATTGATAGTAACGTGCAAAAAGTTAAGGTCATCAGGCAAATGTTACTAGGAGGGACTTGATAGTAAGAAAATAGCTATGAGAAAAAAAATAAAGAAAAACCCCCAATCAAAGAAAGAGAGTAAAATTTAGAAAATGAAGGAAAATAGCAGACTGAAGCATGAAAGAAAGCTTGAACTGTTAGACTTTTGTTTCTCATTTTTTTGAGCTTAATAATTATGTATAATCAAAAAAAGTTTTTACATGGCCATATTTTTTATTGAGATAATTTTTATCATAGTTTTTATTTTAACAAAACTTTATACGTAATTCATTTTTCACCCATTAATTTTCTTTTAAATAATAATTCTACAATATTTTTAATATTCCAAGCACTTTTTGTATAAATTCATTCATTTATTGTTCAATTAATCATACTTATTTTGCTTCTTGGTGTTTATGTTTGATACGATTCCGTATTTATGAAGTTCAGCTTTTTTTGTTCCAAGCCTGTGCCATGTCTGTATTAATGATGAGAAATTTTTTTTTATTTCTAGTTAAGCAAAGTAAAATATACTTTTAAAGTAGATGTGTATCATTGACAGATTAATTTTGTGTTATACATTGCATTGTTTATTTATTTATGACTCGCTTACAGATTTTTAGAATGGGGTCGTACATTTAAATTGGAGCAATATGGCAAAAATTTTCATCATAAAGATCTGACTGTTTTAACATAATAAAAATTACTAATTATTAAGAATATCACATGAGGAATTGCAATTGATTATAAACTTACTCTTCTTAAAACATGAAATTAAGAATATGAGATATTTGAGAAATATAAAGAATGTTTAAAATTTCGGTACTTACGTATTAACGCCACCGAGGCTAGAAATTTGGCAGTTTTTAAGTGCCGCCAAATTTGGCGGTTTTTGTACTTGCGTATTAACACCAATTTGACGGTTTTTGTACTTACGTATTAACGCCAATTTGGCGGTTTTTAAGTGCCGCCAACGCCACCGCAGCTACAGATTTGGCAGTTTTTAAGTGCCGCCAATTTGGCGGTTTTTGTAAACAAGATTGCTCTTTATTGGCGCATTACCGCCAATCTGTAGCCTCGGTGGCATTAATACGTAAGTACCAAAATTTCTTATGTGGCCACATTTCTTACAAAAAGATCTTATAGCATCTTCTTTCTTAAAAAAAATCTTATCCTGTGATCAAACAAGTATAGCATTTCTGTCTCAAATATGTTACAGCTTTGATATGTGGCATCAAAGGCGATAATTTTGTTTTGGCAACTTTTTTCAACAGCTGCAATATAGGACCCCATTGGCGATATTTCGTTTTGACGACTTAACAATACAATGTTCGGTTAGGCGACAAAAAGTCGCCAATACAAGATTATTGCCAGTGATGCCATATATCAAAGCTGTTCTCAAAAGTATAAGTTATAGCTTAAAAATACTTCGAATTTCACAGTGCTACATATTTCTTAAATTTCTTGCATATTGCTAATATTTTTATAGCAGAATAATATTTCACAGATTTAGAAAAATAAGTAAGAGTCTCAGTATTATGACTTGAAGGTGGCGGGTTTGTGACCTAATTTCACAGACAATCCACCATGTATATGAGGCTGGTGCATGTTAATTCTGCCAAGCATCAAATATCCTCCCACTAGTGTGGAGAGGGGGTATCCTCATCATCATCATCTGACCACAGTTCAAAACGATAAGGTACATCCCAAAACTGCCCTCTCTCCCAAAACGGGACATTAATATATCTAAACTAAAACCACAGAAAATGCAGCATGCTATGTCTTTAAAGAATAAGCAATATTTTTAACTGCCATAAAACTATTCTAATTTCCAAAAAATTAATGTTTTTATGGTATTCTAATTCTTGTACCTTTTAAGCATAGAATGAATTTACTAGTATAATAAATTTTAAATTTTCTTTTCAGCCTTAGAACTGCCAGATCATATCATCCTATCTGTGTTTTCAATTTTTTGAAATAAAACAGTGCAATATGAAGAATTATGATCAATGCTCTTGAAATAAAATTTTTATTATTTATTTCTAGAACCGTATTATTTTATTTATATATCACATAGAAGATATTTGCCAAATACTTTCTCCTTTACCAGAAATAGTATTGTATCCAGAGTGCGTCAGGTCCTAGCAGACTTTAATATGTCTTGTGATGACGTAAGTAAATTTCAGTTTTGGTATTACTCCTATTGCACTTCTAAGGACTCATTTTGAGAAATATGACACACACCATTGCTAATCATAATGTGTCCCATAATTTTAATTTCTTTCTTTTTCAGCATTTCCATCAGTATAAATTTCTCTTTTTCATTAAGTTGATGTTACAGTTGGCTCCGATAATACCCATATAACTTTAGGTTGGCAACTTACATAAAAAAATAATACATTTAAATTCCTCCAGAGAGTGAGATGGACAAAATCTTGGATTTGATTTTAGGCACTTAGCTAGTTCAAAATGTTTCAAATCTTCTATTGTATAAGGCAGTGGATGACTAATTCTGATTCCTATGAAAAATACTAAAATAATTCTAATAAGGGGATGGGTAGGATTCAAATATCCAAAGAGCAGTTCAAAATAAGTTGAATGTGTGCCAATAAAAACAGATATTAAATATGGTCAAGAAAGCTGTCGCAGATGCATCTTCCCGTGTCAGTATTCTATATGGGAATATTCATTATTTATTCAAGTTCTCTTGTATTTATTGCCATGGTGGCAGGATATCTTCGGGACTGAAAGGCCATGGGTTCGAACCTCAATTCCATCATATATGTAAGGCTGGTACATGTTAAATCTGTTGACATCAAGTATCCTCAAACTAGTGGGATGTGGAAGTTAAGAGAGGAATGCTAGGTCATATGACCATGGTTCAAAACTACTACGGCTATCCAAAAAAAATATTGAAATAACTTCAAAACGGGATGCTAATCTAACTGAAGTAAACTAAAGAAGTACCTTAATTACCTACATACTATTTTAGTTATGACTAAGTGTTACTTTATATTTCAAATCATCATCTAACATTTTGCCAATTGGTTCTACATTTATTCAACTAACAGTTTTGGTTGTTTTTGATCTTTCAACATGTAAATGAAAAGAACTTAATAGCGTTCCATTCATTTCAGAAATTACGAATGATCATTGAATTTAAAACGTGTGGAAGTATAAGTATTTTTTGGTGGTAGTTAATGTGGATAAAAATAATTTATTGTACTTATTAACATATTGTGATATTGATTTAGGTATTTTGAATGTTCTTTTACTAAGTACTTTTTTGTCAAAGGTAAATTGATATGCTGATTTTGCAGTGTGATATGAAATCATAAATTTGAAAATTCAAAAATAAACTTATAATTAATTATTTGAAGTAAATTTATTTAAGTGTGAAATATTTAATAGATTTTAAAAAGGCATGAATGTATTTGCTTTTTACTGTTGATGGGTTGAATCAATGATTTCATATTTAGTTCTAGCTGGGAAGGTCATATTTAGTTTGATGGTTTATATGGTCTTAATTAGTATTTACATGAAACTGGTATTTTTTATTTTTAAAAAAAAAAAAACTTTAATGAGGTGAGCACTTAGATGTTATGGTTTTTCAAAACTGAATAATATTCATAACATAAAAGTCTTGGTTTTCTTTCTTGTGTACAGAAACTCATGCAGACTACAAAACAATAGGTCCATACTATTAACAAAATATGAAGAAAAAAATCTCACATTTCATTTCTAAATACTTACCATTATTTTTATACATGTAAAGTAGTAGGTTGGGTTGAAAGTAAGATCTTTTTTATTTCGTAGGGGAATTCTAAACTGATTCGTTGGTTCTCAGTAAATATTTCAGCACCAGTTTTTATCCGTTCCGAACACGAAAAGCAGCAATACGTAACTGAACGAAGCATAACAG
>BGPR01001174.1:220892-264734 GCA_013235015.1 Araneus ventricosus | reverse complement strand
TTTACAAATGAATAGTTCTTTTTCATATTTAACACAGATAATATATATATTCTTAAAAGGATTTTAGCAACTAACCTTATTACTAGTTCATACTTTGAATAATAAAGCTACAACCTACTTTACCAATTCCTTGCAAAATAAATAAAATGTTCTTCAAAGATGGATTTAAAAAGTACTAATTTTAAGGTCTCTATCTTATAAAATTACAATTAGTAAGAAGGAAAAAAACATACTCTGTAAGAATCAATTTTTCCTTTGACAACTTCATTCTTGTTCAAGGCTTTTTCCATGCAATCTTTGGTATACAGCTGAGGATTCCTACCTTGATCAATATACCTGATAAAGAAGCAAGTTAAATCTTATTTTCTAACAAATATTTTGCATCATATAATTAGAATAAGTATTGCAGATTCAGGTTTTTAAGTTAATTAAAATAATGCATTAATGGGATACCTAAACAAACATTTGTTAGCATGATACTAACCAAATATATTAAACACAGTAATATTAGAAAATCAAATAAGCCATATTTTGTTAACTTTGCAGTACATACTGCTGTTCTCGGCAATTTTGTGTACAATACGAGGTCTACCATTCTAACAGAAAAGTTATATTCCATGAGAACACACAAAATAAAAGAATTAAAAAATTAAATTCTAGCATTAATTTACTAGCTACTATTAGTAGTACTTGGAACAGTAGAACTCGCATCAAGGGGGAAAAAAATTCTAAGATCTACTCATCACAGTCTTTATTTAAAGATTTAGCCAATCGGGCCCCCCCCCCCGAATGTGCATTATTTATATTAGTCTGCTTTTATCAGTATTCGAAAAATTAATAATAAATGCCTGCTTTTATCAATATTAACAAAATTTGGAGGCATTATGAAGAGGTGTTTAGACTAGAATCGTTGAGAAAAGCGGAACATTATATGAAATGGAAAACAATTAAAACATAACTTAAATATAATAATCCTTACACATTTTTAATGTGTCATGTCAAATTTGGAAAAAAAAAAACCCTGAACAATGCATTCAGACGTGACTGCATAACAAACCAATTTACAGACAAACAGATGAAATGCTGAACACTCGAGTTTAAACAGGAATAAACCATTGATAATTTTTTAAAATTTGAATGCAAAAAGCAAATATTAGAGTAAATATTAAACATTTAAAAACAGAATTTTATTTTTTTATTTTTATGAAATATAAATCTTAATCTTTAATAAGCATCTTAAGTTTCTTTCTATCAATTCTAAAATATAATTTCAACAGAACAGCATTTTTTAAACATGTTTAGTTTGAAATCAAATTTATTCATTAACTCTAATAAAGCTTTCAATTTCCAATTGAATATTATGTTCAAGGATGTACTTTACAGATAATTTCGCCACAAAGCAAAATCATACAAAGTAAGAATTTAAAAAAAGGTAATAGCTACAGTATTTGATAACAGAACAATTTATTTAACTTTTAAGAGTAAATGTATACAAAAACAACAGATGAAAAGCAGTAGGCTAAAAGTTAATTTCAAATAATGGATTCATTTTCTTACTTTTAAATGTGCATGCGAGTTAAAAAAATGCTTCATCTAGAAAATCATTTTGCATAATTCCATTAGGCTACTGTAACAAGTGGCCTGGAAAAGATTTTGGGAGATAAGATCTGAATTAAAATTGTTGGATAATTAGAAATTAATGAGTAGGTACTTGGTATACAGGGCCATTGAAAAGTTTGACTATGCTTTCAAATCATGAACACAATCAGTAAATACACTGCATATTAATAATAGTTTGAAGATGTAAAGTTCAGTTACTAACATGATTATTTAAATAGAATAAATAAAACTTACTCAAAAACTTCAAGAGGAACCTGAAGATCTTGAACCTGATTTTTACATTTATCAATTTCTTGCATGTAAGTAACCATCTGAGCTCTAAAACAGTTTGAATACATCATTGTAAACCATTTAAAATATTAATCAATCACAATAATATAACATTTAAAATGTAAGAAAATAACTTGCATATTCTTATGAGGTACTGGTTTCCAACTATAAATATATCTTTAAAAATATACCATTACGGGGTGCGTACTCAAATTTGTAGAAAAAAAGTAAGCACCTTAAGGGGGAAAAGTAAGGACTCTTTTTTTTTCTTCTTCTTCTTTTAAAGTTAACACGATTTAAGTACTAAAATATACAGGGAAGAAATTTAGTACCTATCCTACTGGAGTGACTAGAATATATTCTTATTAACTTGTTACAGGAAAACATTTCTACATGCAGAAAAATAAACCAAAAATACTTATGCAACAAGATTTTGAGGTACAAAATTAGAATGCTAAATCATTAATTTCAATTACTTTTATACATAAAATAGTTCTTGCTCGGAAACTCATAACATCTTCTTAAAAATAATGAGTTTTTAAGCACCATGATAAAAAATAAGCACTTTCAAGGGCCTTCTAAAACTAAAATAAAAAGTAAGCAATTTTTAAGCACTTTTCATGACCGTACGTACCCTGCATTAAAATGTTCATCTTTCTAAGCATTTTATAAAAATTTTAATCTTATAAAAGAAAGCCGTTATAATTGATAAACATTTCATTACATACAAAGTAAGAAACTGGTATATCTATCATTTAACTTCAGTATTTCTTCATCTTATAAGAACTATTAAAAATCTATATATTTAAAATAATTTGGTAAAAAAACATTCACAGAGTCCGCCAGCCTCAACCACTCGACTGATTTAGACATTTTTTTTTTTTTTTCCATTTCAAAAGTTATGATGTCTAGATATGTCATCAAGGATTGCTTGTCCACACAACCTCAAGATTTTATAATTTTAAAGGAATCTGTTGGCTACAAAGAATATGAAATCTACTATGGTTTTATGGTCTGTTCCACTGATCTTCATTCAGTATTCAAAACTGAAAAAAGTAGTGTATGAGAGCCTTGAAACAGCCAGGTGGCAAAGGCAGCACTGAGCAAAGTAGGTGCTGGCGGCAAGAGCGGCTGGTAAGAAATAAAAGCAAAACATTTTTTAAACATCTATAAGGTGCAGATAGCTAATGTATATTTTGGCATATCTATAAAATAACTTCAAAATTTTGCTCAATAAAACTGCAAAATAATTACACCTTTTCTTTTTTGCATAATCTATTTCTACCTCTGTTTCAGGTACTTACGACTGTGACAAAATAATGAATTATGCATAAAAGTTTGTTAGATACATTAAAACTCTCTAAGCGACCACTTTTGTTTAGCACAGAACTTCTGGCCCATAGGCATAATGCTAAAATATCTCCTAGAACGACCAATATGGTCGCACGCTCAACTTTAATTAAATCCATTCCTTTCCTCTTCCTGACAATAGAGCTTTTATTAAGAGAAAGGGAAGAAAAAAAGGGGAACAAAAAAGTACAGACACTCACAGAAAATATAAAAATGGAAGCAAGTAAAAATTAATCAGCCATGTCTCAATGTGGAAAGAAAAATGAATTTCGCCTACTGCCACGGTGAAGAATAGAAATTCTTGCCACAAGCATAGCTTGATCCTGAAAGATGTCGAATCTAGTTTCTCTGAATTTAGACTAGCGTATAGAAGTTCTGCAGTAGAAAATGGGCATATATAAATTTTTATACCTTTCAGGAGCAATTCAGACTCCGACGAAGAAGCTGCTTATATGGATTACTACCATCAGCGCAACAGATTTCGGTACAGCTTTGATATATGGCATCAATGGCGATAATTTTATTTTGCCGACTTTTTTCAACAGCTTCAATATAGGACCCCATTGGCGATATTTTGTTTCGGAGACTTAGCGATACAATGTTCGGTTAGGCAACAAAAAGTCACCAATACAAGATTATCACCAGTAATGGTGTATATCAAAGCTTTTCCCATACTTCAAGAAAAATAGAGATATGATTGTCCATCTCTCAACTACTTATGAATCAATTAGACATTCACTCTTCCAATTAAAAAACAAAATTGAAAAAAATTACCTCCAAAAAAAAAGAAAGACCCAAGCAAACACAAATTGGTACTTTTCCGTTAGCTGGGCGCAAACGTTGCCAAGAGCGAAGCGATTTTCCATTAGCCGGGCGAATGGTTGTAAGGAATTTGGTGGAATTCTACATTATTTGGCGATTTTTCGCTTGCGCCCGACTAATGGAAAAGTACCCACAAATTATATCTTTAAGAGAAAAAAAAATCAGAAATCTAAATAAAGTGCTTTTTTAATAGACAAGTACTTTTTTTTTTTTTAGACCCATGCTGACCAGCCTACCCAACCAGGTGCAAAGCCTGCAATGAACAGTGGGGTAAATTTTAAGACATCTATTGATATCCTAAAATTCATAATGTCAGAAGTATTGAATTAATGCTAAATTTAATAAATAGTTTGTACTCCAGAAATGAAAACACTTCAGAGTAGCGGATGGTAGCTATTGTAGAGAGGTTTCACTGTACAAAAATTGATTAAGCACTGCTTTATTTGTATCAAAAATATCCCAGGAATATCAATATTATGCATATTACATATAAAATGGATAATCACTAATTATGTCATTAAATTTCATTTGACACCGATGTGCACTTTGTAACAGATGAGAGCCAGTGCTGTAGCAAAATAATATAATGCAACTTAATGCATTTTCCCAAATCACAGATAAGACATTTTAAAGTTTTAAAGAAAACCGATTAGATACCACATAACCAAAATTAACTGTGTAATGTAGAAATTCATATACAGTGAGAATTTTCTACTTTCTTTTCTAGAAATCGAAGTTATGTTATGTTAGACTTATAGGGTAGATGTTCCACTTTTGGTCACATTGGATTTGTTTTCTCAATAATTAACCAGTAATTTCAAATTAACCAATAAGAAGCATTCCAACACTTAAAACAATCCTTATTTTACTATTTTCAATCCGATTGGTTTACTTTTCTCAAATATGTGGAATGTAAAAAAATTAAATGCATGATCATGTATTGCATGCTCACAACTGTTAAGGTTTTTGTTAAGGAACAAGGTTTTGCAGTTTTTCATCATCAGGCTCTCAGAATTAAATGAATAATCTAAAACTGATTACCCTTAGGGCTTACGAGTTAAGCTTTCTTTTTATTCTGATTTCATATCAAATTAAATTATTTTTAAGATTAAATGAGTGGTGGCCAAAACTGGTACTTTAAGTTTACTATACGTGCCAATTTTGGCCTTGCAAGTGGCCAAAAGTGGAAGATGCAGTGTTCCAGTTTTGGCCACATGCTTCATTATTGTGTTTTTAGCCATTACACAAATTTAAGAATATGTGGATGAAATAAAATCAACTAACTTAGTTTTGTTTCTAAAATAAAAGCAAACTGATTTAGTTTTGTTTTCACTTTACATAGTAATAATGGCTCCAATCAAAAATAAAAAGGCAGTTAGCATTTCCGTAAAAAGATTTTGCTACTCCACATCTAAAGTTGCTAATTCATTAAAGCCATTCAAAATGGAATGTCAAAAACATCTCCATTTTGAATGTTTACCTCACATTTAGAAAATTTCAACTTGAGGAACCCGACTCGAGAGATGAGGAAAATTCTTTTATGTGCATAAATTGCTCCAATTTTAAAAATGATTCTGATGAATTTGATTAATATTGCAATTAAAAATTATAAAAATATATATTTGTAGATATTGTTAGTGAGTATAATAATGCAAATTCTTGATATGTAAGATTTAAAACAAAAATATATGCTTTAAGTATTTGCAATGCAAGTTTATTCCTCTCCCCATTGTTTGTTTCATATTTTATCAAAAAAAAGTTATGCGAGTAATATATACAGTTTGTATTTTATCAACCAAATTAAATTATTCTTTTCTGTATTCCTGTTTCTTTTTTTTAAATTGAAATCTGCAGCTAAAATCAGCTTAGGTAAATTTTTATTACATAAGTATCTTTATAAATTCATCACAAAAATTATTTAAAATGACAGAAAAAAACGAACTAAAACACATATTGCATAAAAATGATTTCGGTCGAAAATTCATTAAAATGTCTGTTAAAAATGCAATATTAGTGTGACCAAAACTGGTGCAAATTGGGTTAATTTATTTAAAAATTCATAACTCAAAATCTAAAATATTCTTCAGAAAAATTTTATAACTAGCAGAAAGCTAATAAAATTTGCTAAAGAATTATAAGTATGATTTAACTTTAAACAGTCATCCACTGTGAAATTTCAATTTCCTCTTAATGTGGCCAAAACTGGAACATCTACCCTATTCCAACTGAATATAAGTTTAACATTAAGAAGTCCGAATTCTAGATTGAAATCAATATAAACTGATAGTACGAAATGAAATTGTCCAAAAATAGCACATGATATTGTATATTTGATGCTATCGAAAAAAAAAAAAGTTACATGATCTTTTTTACAAGAGAAATACTCTTTTCAACATATAGTTATCAAACTAAGAAACTAGCACAATCAAGAATTAAATTAATAGCAAAATTATTTTGGGAATACCTGCTCTGCAAATATTATTGGTGTAGGTACTTACATTTTTTGATTCAATATTGTCTGTCCCTGTGGCTGGAAATCGCTCACAATGATGCCCAACTGGCGCACATTTTCAATGAATAATTCTAAATTTCCTTCCAAATTCTCTAAAGCAGACGACATTTTACAAACCTGATAAAAAAAATAATTCACCGTTTCCAAAAAAGTTACAATTTTCTTTCTCTCCCTCCGACTCTCTACTCAACAAATTGACATACAGAACACAAATAAATTCTTTCTTAAATGCCTATTGCCTAAAGCAAATTGCAAAATAAACGATGATAGTGGCAGCTTCGCATGTCTGATGCCAATCCACCTCACATTACTTTGGTAAATTTATTTTATCGTCACTCCTTGATATTTGTCATTTAGAAGAAAAAAGAAAATTTTGCCTACTTGTATTTAAAAATCATTTTGTCTTCAAATAATGATATTAAGTTTAATTTCTTCAGAAAAGATGGATAATTCTTCTTCTATAATGTAGTCACACTCCAACTTCAACTGCAAAACTCCAAACCCTCCCCGTCCACCCTCCTCTATTTTTTGCTGTCTGTTATCTGCATGTAGTGACACATGGTAGAAATTAATTTTTTGTTTTGATTACGTGTTTTCACCTGTAGCGAATGTTAAGTCGCGTAAGGAATTAAAGAAGTCTTCAGTTCTGAAAGAGAAGAAAGTCGATACTTGATACTGTACAAGCTATACAAGATGTCAAATCGAGTTTTGAAAAAATTGCACGGTGAAAAAGATCTAGCTACAGCTCTGGGGATAGACGGCATGAGCGAGTCCGATGATGGGGGTGCTAGTCTCCGGGGGCCAGTTGAAAAGCCGATAAATAATCGGTTCGAATTGGTAATATTATGCTTCAATTAAATTTAGAGCATCTTAACTTGGAGAACATTTTTAATGCTAAAGATAAATATTCAAACTAATTTCATTAAAAACGCTGAACAAAAATTAAATCAATACATGATTATGCTCTTAACTCATTTTTGCTTGACTAGAAAATTTCTATAAATAGAGCTCCTGCACATTTTTTGTTCTTTAAATGGTCTGGGGATCATAAGTATTGCATAATTTGAGATTCTTAAGATTTAAATGCCTTAAAAAGGTTTTAAGAAATATGTATTTAATATCAAATTTTTTTAACAAAATAAAAATTATTTAACTTGAATAAATTTATAGACATAAAAAAAGTTTCTTTTTCATGACTATGTTTTTTTTTTGTCATTGGTAAGGAGTTACTCCTGAAATCTTCCCTTTATAAAATAATTTTCTTTAATTAGATCTCAGATTATGAGATGTTTAATATGCTATTTTTTGTTTTTAATTAATAAAAATTGTTTCTTAAATTATCATTATATTGAATTCAGTTTTTAAATTATAATGTCAAAATTGTAAAGCTTACAAAATCTTTCAAAAATTAAAAATGTTACATTTCTATACTAATTTGCCATAAAGTATTACTTTAGTCAGTTTAACTTTTAAAATTAGATTTTTATCATTTGCTATGATGTTGAGAGATTTATTTCATGTCAATATTTGTTTCAATGAATTTGTTCAATGTTAGTCATTCAATATTTTGGACTAAAATTTTTTCATGTTTGCTGTTTTTTTAAGATAAGAGGCCTGAAAAAACATAAGAAAGCAAAAAGAAACCACCTTATACCTTTAAATTATTAAAAAGGCAATAATTGTGATAAATGATATGCTTAAAAACTATTATTTCTTCTTTGTGCTGTTAGTTTCATTTTATTATGTCAAATTCAATGCTTGTGGTCCTTAGTTTTTATTACATCTTAAACAATACCCTCTTTCTCAATCCAGTATATTGCGTAACGGAAGCTAAATGTAATCATTATTTTTTGTAGCATTCTAAGAATTGCTATTGTATTTTCATAATATGAATCTGCTATTTTCAGTTAATTTAATAGCAAAATGGAGTTGTTTCTAGATTATTCGATTCAATTTCACTCATTAGTTTCTTAACATCTTTTATTATAATCAATTAAATATTGATATAAAAATTTTGCTTTTTATCATCAGAATATTTGAATTAATTCATTTTTAACCTTAAGAAAGCTACAAAGAAACTAAATTATCTTTATGAAATTTCAAATACATGTTCTAAAGGATACAATCTTGGAGAAGCAATAATAGTAATATTTTGGTACTTTTCCGAAAGCCGGGCGCAAGCGAAAAATCACCAAATAATGTAGAATTCCGCCAAATTTCTTACAACCATTCTCTTGGCGACTTGGCTCGCGTTTGGTTCACTAGTGGCGACATTTGCGCCCGGCTAACGGAAAAGTACCTATTTTAGTATTGTTGCTTCAATAGTTCTAAGAATGCAGAACTAAGAGGATTTTTTTTTTAATTATGTGTTTTAGTTTAATCGTGACCTTTTTTCTTATTGTTTTAGTTCAATTTTTTTTTCTTTTGTTTACTAATGTTCTAAATCAGTGAACATGTACCATACAGTCCAAGTTTAAGAATTGTTCTCTTAGCTAGTTAACTATTTAATTTCTTAACTGGTACATAAATTATTTTCATTAAAATTTTTCATCTAATTTTTTTATTGTAGATTAATTGTAGTTAATTATTCTGATTAATATCATTAATTTATTTAATTTCAATAATATACAGTGTAATAAGTAATTTAGAAAAATCTTTTGAATATATTATCAAAATTCTAAAAAGTCATTGTAGACTTAAAAATAATTATATTTTCATGCAGAAATCATATTTCGTGTATGAATTAATAGAATTTTTCTCTATTAAATTTTACTGATACACAAATTTTATTCATGAATTGAAAATGTATAACTTCCAATGTTTTTATATTATATTCTTGGATTTTCATTTAAAGCAGCATATTGTAGGATGTTCTAGTTCATAATAAATGCATATAGAAGGACTTCATGTATTATTTTAAATCTGTAATGTCTGTAGTTTTGATTTTTCTTTCTTGTATTCAAACTCAGACACTGCTAAAAAAGGATATCATCTGCATTGTCATCTTTGTATATAATAATAATGTAAACTTTAAAAAAATATTGTATATAATATTCTGAAGTAAAAAAACTATGTTCTCTTTTTTTTTTTTTTTTTTTTGACAGTACTTTTTGATGTCAAGGACAATTCTATAGTAATTGACAACTTAAGATGACGTTTGGGGAAAACATGGGATGCATCATTACACCTAGTTAAAGTGTCCTGAATATAATGCTCGTGTATTTAAAAGTAGTTTATATATTTTCAATGGCAAAGCTCCAACTTTTGCTGTCTAGGACCAACTTCAAAATGCCATCCTTCCTTTACAAGTTCCACGAGGCAAATAAGCATCGAAATAAAAATTAAATATGTTCTACGAAAAAACATTTTATTAGTAACTTAATTCATTGTTGATACCCTTGATCTCTGCAGATAGCCAGACCAATCTTTCTTTGACATATCAGTAATTTACCAAAAAATGGCCAAAAAAGCGATTTAATTACATTATTTTTTTTTAATTTACCACTCTTGATTGAGCTAGTGTTGCTGCTTTCCTTGGTTCTAAAATTATTTTCTGTCATGTCTGATTTTGCCCCCCCCCCCTTCAAAGGGCCGCCTGGGACAGACCACCCTTTTTGCCCCACTCCCTTCCTTCAGCTGTGCCACTGTATATTTGAGCACATTTTAGTTCTTAACATCAGTAATCTCTGTAATAAAACTTTATATTTAAAACAAGATTATTTCTTGACATGGTTATGTTTCAACAATCCTAAGATCCATAGAAAAAAATGTTATTCACCAGTGATTTGGTTGCTTATAGCTTTTAAGAATTGTCAGCTTGAGTTGTCATTGGCTATAGTTTGCTGTCTTTTTATTAGAATTTATTTAGAGAATTTCTGCTATACTCTGATAATTTATTAATTAACACATTGCAATTTTTAAATATAATTATTATGTTAATTAATTTTGCAAATTATTTTAGGAGGAATTTTGATTTATTCTTTTTTTTCTGTCTCTCTCTCTCCTAGCTGAATAGTGTTGAACACTCCTTATCTGATACAGAAGCCAAAGAAGATGACGATAGAGAAAATGAACCCCCACAGGAAGGTCAAGAGAGGAATAAGTTGGAAAAACAAGATTCTACCCATAGTACAGACAGTTTGAAAAGGAAGAAGAAAAAGAAAAAGAAGAAATTAAAAAGTCAAAAGAGCACTGAAGAAAATCTGGATGATGGAGTTAGTTTCTTTCTCAGTTTTTGAATTTACTCTTTGATTTGAAATTAATATTTTGGTTATGTTGCATACATTTTGCCATAAATATATGTTGCCAAGTATATCATTTTATTAAGAAACAAAGGAAAAGAATTAATGCATAATTGGAAAAGTATTCTTTTGTTAATTTTTCTTTTTTTTAATTCACCATTTCTTCTATTAATCTGTTGTTCAGAAAATTATTTTATGATTATTAAATAAATTAGTTTAGTGGACTTATCAATTCAAGTGTTGTGGAGACCTTTGATGTAGTAGTACAGTACCAAAAATTTCTTAAATTTTAACTTGAAACATTTTCCACATAGCAAAAAAAAAAAAAAGTTATGAAACATGATCAATCCTCTGTTCTAGTTGCATGCATGCGGAAGAAACATATTGGGAAACCTGTAAATATAAACTCTTGGTGCTTCATTTCATTTAAGAAAAAATTCTGTTTAAATCCCGGACAAAACATTTCAGTGTTGTGTGTTTGATATTGATAAGCAGTGTAAAATCCAAAATCGTTTTGTGATTTCCACTTCTAAAAAGTTACCTGTGCAAAAATTTCCACCTGTTTCAGCTAACATGTTCTGTTAAATTGCAGTTGCGAAATGTGTTCCATGTAGAATTCCTTATTCGCTCAAACATGAATTCTTGTCTTAATATAGCTCTCATCGAAGTGGATCAGAGAGGCTTTAGATATCATCCTTCTTTTTTTTGCTTTTGTAGTGTTTTGGAATGAATACAATTTGATGGTTCATTTTAGAGATGTTTTATTGATTTTAAGTATTATTCACTATGAAGAAGTTAAATTGATTTGAATCGCATCTAAATGTGTATATTCACTCTATGGAATTTATGCAGTAAGTTATCGAATTGGAATGACAATTTATAATTGTAAGTAAAATTTATTGTTATGCAAGTTCAAGAATTCTTGTTTAACTGCAGCTTGTAAAGTGTTGCTCTTTAAATAAATCCTAATATGTTTAAAAGTCATTGATTTGAATATAGTTTTAAGCTATGATAATTAATATTCTATCTAATGAATTCTGTATTTCAATCAAAACCTGTTTAATTTCTTAAATCTCTTGTCATAGGACTAAGATGCATAAAAGCAAGTATGGTGGTTACTAAAATCTATTTTACACTACTCTGTTCCCTGTTTAAATGGTTAACATTAAGTTTTATTTAAGCTTAATATATGAAGGAGTGATAAAATGCACTCTAAGAGATGCATTAAACTAGAAAACAGAAGTAAGGAATTGGGAATGTTGTTATATCAGCATTATGAATCTGCATGTTTCAAAATTGAGATACATCTCTTAGAAAATGTGGTTTAAATATCGATATTATTATTTTGATTAAGAAGTTTTTTTTAAATTTATTTTATAGGAAGATGAAGTGGATGCATCAATTAGAATAGTAAATAAAATGCTGGGTGAACCCGAGAACTCTTCTGAACCCCATACATCAAAACATAGTTCTGACAAACCACCTCATGAAAAATCTGTTTTATCTGTAGACTTGAGAAATCTAAATCCTGATAATGAGATGAAGAAAATATTTGGTTCAAAAGTCGTCCAGAATGAGCAAAAGTAAGAGCCATTAACAATTGATTTATAAACACTTTTTTTTACTTAAAACGGGTGAGATTCTTCCGTTTTTGTTATTGTGGAGAAATTCCGTTTTTTATCTTTTTTCCCCTCAAAATTCCTTTTTTTTTTTCCCCCCCTACAAAAATTTGCTTTTTCTTCCCAAAATTTCGCTTTTACACAAAGAAAAGCAATCTTCCGTTTTCGAAAGAAAGTTCTGGGAAAATATGCTCAACAGTGCAGCTTAACTCCACCGGATAGGAAACTAGCTGATTCATCTTCTACTGACGAATCAACATTATAGCAGCAAGCTCTACAAGGATGAACATTCCAACATTCAGTGCCATTCAAAGTATTAAGTACCACCTTTTTGCAGAAAACAAAACCTCTGTGTCATATTTTGCAAAAAAAAAAAAGATTTTTTTGCATGAACATGTTGAAAAAAAATTAGTTGAAAACTTAAGATCATCTTGTAGGGCGTACCAATATGAAGAAATAAAAAAAGGAACAAAAACAAATGAATAAACTCAAAACAAACATAAAAAAAGAAATTCCTATCAAAACAGACAGCTAAAAAGCTGTGTGAAAATGCAGCAAAAAAGCAGAGAATAAGACATAAAAAAAATCTTCTCAAAATATAAAATAAAACAGATGATTTACCTAGGCATTCTAGAGATAATGTAGTTCCGACAACTATGCCAGTAATTAAACAGAGAGATACTAATGAAGATTGTGCAAAAACGTTAGCCTTTATTGAAAATAAACTTGCAGAGGATGCAAACACATCCTTTATTGAACAAGGGGTGAAGCATGTTAATGGAGATCTATTACCTACAAAAGCCACACAAATAGAAACACGAAAGAAAACCACTTCTTTAACAATTAAGGAAATGTTTCAAATAATTGTTACAAAGTTATAAAGTCATTTCCCTGAGATGCTAATCTTGGCGATAAATTTGGCGACAAAAGGAATTTTCTAGAAGGACCTTGAACTTTCAACCTATTTCTATTGGTTTCATGAACTTTATAGAGATTATGTCACTTCCTACGTAATGAAGTCACTTCCTGTTGAAAAGTATAAAAGGCAAGCTCTCAAGCCAAGAGTAGTCAGTTGGATTTTGATCAGCAAGCAATCTGGTGAGGTAACAAGAAGCCTTTGAGCACTGTGTTGAGATTTATTGGTAGTCTCTGTTGTGAATTTTTACTAGTGCTGTGCTAATACTTGTGCTACATTTCTTTGCTTAGAATATTTGTAAAATAAAGAGCTTTATTTTTTTAAATCCTGCTTATTTGACTGCATTCACGTACACCCACAAGACGATTTTGTCACATTTGTCAATGCTAAATGAATCTGCCATTGTAACTACAATTTCTCGACCCTTCTCACTTTATAAGGTGCAAAATCATTGTGCTGTTACTTTTGCAAAAATGTATAGAAATAAAACAGAATTCAGTATATGATACATTATTATAATTTATAAAGAGCTAATACACTTTACACATTTGCATGAAGCAAAAGAAATGATTTATCCTTATTTTTATTTATTTTTTGAGCTAACTTTTATCAAAAGGCTATTAAATATAATTCTTCTCAGACTTCTGTTGGGTGAATGTTGCATCTCAGTGATGTACAGGTGGTAAATATGTTTTAATGTCTAATTTTGTATTTTCTGATGCCCCTGATGATGTGTTAAACTTGTTTTTTAACTTTTAATATGAATGATTTAATAATAATTTAATATTCTTTTACTTATTTATGCATACTGAATTATAAATAATTAAGTTATTAATTATTATAGTGTAATATTTTCATCATGTTGCATGTTCTGATGTTTTACTTCTTTCGCATATAAATTATGACACACATTTTTTGCTCGCGTAGGATTTCAGTCCTTTTGCTTTTTTTTGCCAATCTCATCCCTGTTAAAAATTTTGGTCACAGTTTTGCCTTTGTACTATTGTAGTATTTGCTTTTAATTTGTTCTCAAATATGTTTCAATATTTTTACATATTTTTTTATTACAATTTAGTTATTACTATACTTGATGACATCTAGTCATCCAACTGCTGTTGGTATACATTTAAAGTGCTTGATTTTATATTCTTTGATTTATTCTTTAAATTTTCTGATAGGAATATAATTCATAAATATAACAACATTGGCAGGTAATTGTTGTAGATGTGAAAAAACTATAGCATGCTAAGCTGGAAGTCATATATTTTTCTACTATCTTGATAATTGTCTCTTTGCAGCTGGGGAGGGGTGGTTAGGCGTTTGTTTCCTTCTTTTGTGAATACGATCTTCCAAGCTTCTGGTGTTGTAAAGCTTTAAGAATTTTGCATTGCTTTTCATGGGAGAAAGAACAAAACTTTATTGTCTAAATAAATTTTTCTGTTGTCTCTCTCCAACATAAAGTGTTTGAGTCTTTCATTATTGCTGCATTGTTATTATTAACTAGTTCTTATATTAGTTCCTTTTTTTTCATTACATTTTACTCTTTTAGGTTAAGACTTTTAAGAATTAACTACATGAACCAATCAAAGTTGATGACTTTTAACCAATTATTTTGGATTTTGAGTTTTCAAATATCATCTTAGTTAAAATTAATTTAATAAATTTGTTTTTCATGTTATAAGACAATTAAATTATTGTGTGAATTATCAAATATATAAACTTATCATGTTATTAAAAATAGAATATTTTGACATATCATTAATAAAAAAACAAGTTTTAAGATCATGCAAATATATTGTGTGATATCAAATAAATAAAAATGTGATTATATTTCTACCTACTTTATTATAAAAATATGTATTGGAATGGTACCAAACTCTGTCAAATGCAACCGCTTTTAACATCAATATTGTTAATTAACACTTCATTTTAAAAAAATGCAATTTATGCTACTTTTGTAAAAACCAAATATATTTAATTTCAAAAATAAAAAGTTTTTTTATTTAATCATCATCTTGTTTTGAACTTCAGAATTCTGCAAATTTCAAATAAAACATATTTTAAAATACATTGTAGGATATTAAAATTTTATGCAAAGGCTTGTCCACCAATAATTGATTCTGTATCTCTGAAGCAAACTTTTGTGTAGGAAAATTTACTTAATTTTTTTTTATGCCAATTGCACTATGTCTTAAATTCTAATATACCCTCTATATTATAAAAAATTATTTTACAAACATTACTCGCCCTCCACAACAAATATTATTTAGTGTTTTTCTTGTAGCAAAAGAAGAGGACGAGGACGAGCTCATGGACGGTCCACCGTTTTAGTATCACAGAAAAATTGGCCTCATTTAGGAAAGCCTGGTATACATATTTTTAGACATTAGAAAATTATATTATTCAATGTATTTCAAAATGTATTGTAATGCTTAGTACAATATCTTTTCTCTTTTAAGTATACAGGGTGAATTGAAAGTCCTTAGGCAGATTTAACAATTAGATCAAGCATATACAGAATAGTCATTTTTACATAGGAAGGTGTGGGCACAAATGTAGCATATAACTGTTAAAGCAGTTGCTGTATCAGTGAAGCAACAGGCTGCAACTCCAGATAAGTTTCCAACCTATCCTCCTCCCTCCAGAAAGATAGCTACATTTTCAAGGAAAACCCTTAGACGTGCCCTGCGTAAACAAAATATTCTTCCCGACAGTTTATCCAATTAAGGCCAATTCTAAGATAAAATATAAAAGAAATTTGTATACTACAGAGGATAAAAATAGCAGGCATAACTTCATAAATTACTTGTATAATAATTAGTAGTTGTCTGAAGTTTATTTGTAGTTGGTATTGCATAAATGAAAATGGCTTTTCAAAAAAATCTTTCAGAAATGGTATTACTCTATATTTGAAATAAATTTTTCTTGATGTGCATATATATGTATATTGCTGTTTAAACAGTTTCCTTTTTTTCTATATTTATTGTTTATATTAATTTAACTTTTTTTTTTCTTTGCAGGGTTGTCCATGCGATTAGTAGAGACCAAAGATGATGTCCATTATTTTGCGTTTGAACACAGTAAACAGTACCAAACGATCCAACTTCAATTTTTAGAAGCTGTTGAAAGTTTTAATCCTGACAATATAGTGGTAAATGTAGCATTTAATATACTCTTGAAATTTCCGAGTGTGTAACTAAAGACATATACTTACAACCAAATGTAAAAATTTAAAAAGAACATTTTTAAAAATGTGTCAAAATTTAAAAGTTTACTAGGTTTTTTTTTTTTCTTTCATTCAGAAATTTGGTATAGTTGTTTGATAATAAGGAACTTAAGTAAAATCTTATTAATTCTTTATCTGGACCAAGGCTTCTTAAACATTTCCCATTCACCCTCCTCACCATTTCAGCTAAAAAAATTTTATGCAACCTCAACCATACTCAAAAACTTTTTTGCAGTACCAAATGTAAATATAAGTGGGAAACGGAGCTAATACATATAAATAGAAAAATTAAATGGTGATTAATGCTAAACAAAAGGGAATTAATTTAAATATATTCATTTACAAAACTTCCACAAAATGTTTCAAATCAAGTGGCTTTCTCAATTTTGTTTACAAATATTAAAGAATCTGTGTCAGAAGCACTAACTGACAATGTCTTCACCATCCAAATTTCATGCATGCATCTACAACTAGAGTTGGGATCCATAGTTTAAGAAGTTGTGATCTGAACAAATAATGAAAAATTGATAAGACTTGCAAAACAATTATTTTACAACTTTCTTGCTTATTTTCATAATATATAGTCAATCTATTTTTTAGTGAATGAATATTTATATCAAAGAATTACTTCAGAATACATTTGTTTGTTCTTTTTAGGCTTTACTCAACACATATCCGTATCACATTGATGCCTTGATTCAATTCAGTGACATTTGTAGAATGGGTGATGATGTACAAATGGCAGCTGAACTTATTGGTAAGCTTTTCTTTCATTCACTTAACAATATTATCTGATACTTAACTTCCCCTTTCCCTGAATAGACTGTTTTGTTTCTTTTCAGAGAGAGCCATTTTCTATATGGAGTGTAGCTTTCATCCTTTATTTAATGTTGCCATGGGCAATTGCAGATTAGATTATCGTATAGCTGAAAATAGGTTTGTATTATGTTAATGAAGTTTTGTTAATTTGGCTATCTATTATGATTACTTTTATGATTTTGCAAACATATTTGAGGATTAATCTATTTGTTTTATGTACTGAAAGACATGCCAGTCTCCTATTCACTTACATTTAGTGCATTATGATCACTAGACTGGCATTATTGAAAAATAATTTAATTCCCATGAGGCAGCATAATCTTTAACATGTTAATCTTTCCATTAATAAATGGGAGTTTTTTCATTAGGAGGTATATACTACATATAATTATTCCACAGATTTAAAAAAAAAAATAACCATAAAATTTATTAGGACTGACCAGCAAATTTATAATTTAGCATAAAATGCTATTGATATTCTAAAAAGTCTTGGGTATGTTTCTTGAGCTATAATTTGTGGATTCTAATTTAAACAGGCATGAAAGACTTCCGCTTTTAAGCGGAAATCCGCTTTTTTTTAATGTCTTTCAGGCTGTTTCTGAGATTGATGCAAAACCGTCCAGAAATCGTGATCGAAAAATGTAGGGGGTGGGGTGGAAGCTATGTCTGAATCCGAAACGAACGCCATTTTTTCTCCATCACAAAGTAAACAGAGATCCATTCTCTGGGGTTTACGCGCCGTATCTATCACCTCAAGTGATTGGCATGCAGCGTAATGGAGGAAGGCGGAACTTCTCCCGTATAGCCGAATGACGACCGCTCTACGAGTAGGCCACGCCTTGCTGTTGAAATCGTACGTCATTGAGCTGCTATCGCCTATGTTGAATCACGGGTTGAATGGTAACGGTTGTTATGCAAAGAACTTCTACTACTACTATCATTTGTCTTGTGTCTGGCGGATCGCACGTGTGATGCTGTATTTTAGTGTTACGTTCGTCAGTTGTAAAGATCAGCGTTTGTGAGTGTGACCAAGAACCAAAATGGAGATTAACTTAAACGATGAACATAAAGTTCGTTCCCTAGAAGCGAACGAAAAAAATAAATTTAAATTCGAGTGGTTGAATAAATCTATGAAAATTAAACTGCCGGCGAAAGGTAACGATACGAACGTGGAAGAGATAGCAGTAAAAGTAGGAGATTCGATCAAGAAGATCGAAATAAGTGGAACTGTAAATTGCCAGCTTTGCTCTGATACCATTTATAACCTAGCATTCTAAACTTGAGAGATTATTTCATATTTATGTCTTTAATTTAATGCTTTTTAAAGAAAGTGTTGCAATTATTAAGCAATCTTTAAGTTGCTGAACTCAAACATTATTCAAAATAAGTTAGTATACATGCATCAAGATTGTATGTTGGAATTTTTAACAACAGATCATAAACCTAAAATTATTGACATACATGAGATGAAGAAATCATTTCCTATATTTTAAATACAGAATACAACAGCTGTTCTAGAATAATTAAATAAATTGCTTTTTCTATATGTATTTTAAGTAGTAACATCTTGTGCCTTTGCGTTTGTATATATATCGATTTTGGGGTGAATTTTGTATTCGCGCAGAGTTCAGCTTTTTTGAACAGCTTGCACTTTCATGCCTGTTTAAAGTTTTATTCTTCATTCTAAGAAATGACTGATCTATACTTGTGTTATGTTCATTTTTAGTAACAGAGGCTGATATTCATGATTTTCTAATATTCTAGAGTAAATTTTTTAATATTGCAGTCAATGTTCATTTATTCATAGACATCACAAAAAACAGGATGAAAATGAATATCATATAAATGTTTATTGCTTATTTTTTTGTAATCGAAATGTTATATGCTGATCCTAAGGAAGGCAATCTTAGAAAAAAAATTTCTTGACATATTTCTAAATTTTTAATGTTTCTTTATTCTGTGGAACCTTTTTTAAAATTCACATATTTTTTAAACATTTTCATGTAAATCTAAAATCTTTTTGAAGTCACTTTCTAAACTGAAAATTAGAGAATGATCATTGAATTGAATGCACTCTTGTCATGGATTTTTTTTTTTTTTTCCCTTTTTTCATGTGCTTGTATGAAGTTTTAGATAGGTAGGCAGTGATGTCTGCAAGGATGCGTGGACAATTATTAAAGAATTTAAATATCTGTAAGCTAGTGTTGCAATGAAATGCCTGTCACTTGATGTTATGAAAAAATGAAGACCCGCTTTGATTTATCATGTTATTGTATAGTATAATGAAGAGTTGTGAAATTCATATAATTTAGTGTATCAAAGAAGGCAAATAAAAATTGCTTATGCAAGTCTCCCTTAATTAAATGTGTTCAGTTATATTTAGTTTCATTTCTGAATGGGAAATTCGTAATTGAGAAAAGGGATTATTCTTGATTATTTTTTATTCTGGTTGATAGATAATAACTTGCATACACAAATTCCAATGTAGTGGCCATCTCTTAATCATGAATTTCACATTACAAAGGATTTTTTAAATTATCAGATGGGTGTGCATAAAATGGTAGTCAACTTCATACCCAAATGAAGTGCCCACTGAAACTCGTGTTGCCATATCATAATGTGGAATATGCTTCTATTAATTTAATTTCATCGGTTTATTTATTTTTTTCAGGTCTTTCTACATAGCTCTATTTAAACATTTGATTTATATAGGCCAGAGAGGATGCAACAGAACATCTCTGGAATTTTGTAAATTAATACTCAGGTTTGTAGGTTTATAAGTATGTTTACATTTTGTTAAACTATAATAAAATGTGTAGCAATTTTTAGAATTTTTTTCTTAGATTTTTGTTTTCATTTATATATCTTTTAAATCCTACCTTTGATCTATTTTTAACTTCAAAGATTCTATAATGGAAATTCAAAATTTTCTGAAAATGTTAATGATGTATTTTATATTTAGCTTAGATCCTGAGGAAGATCCTTTAGGAGTGATATTAATGATTGATTACTATGCCATAAGATCATCTCAGTATGAATATTTAATAAAGTTGTATTATGAATGGAATCCTACTAGAAATCTGGGACAGCTCCCAAACTTTGCATTCTCTGTAGCCTTAGCAACTTATTTATTGGCTGTGGATGATGAAGTACCAACTTTTGAAGCAGATGTAATGGTAAATAGTAATTTGTTTCAAATTTCATTGATTTGCAGAACTTATCTTTATTCTTAACTATTACCATTATAATGAAGGTATTTTCAGCTATGTAGCATACTCTAAAAGAAATAGACGGAGATGATTGTGGCCTGCATGTAGCTGGAATTTCAGATTTTTTGCTTTCTCTATTCTGGATTTTCAGAATGTGAGACTCATTATCCTTTCCAAAAGCTGTTTTAGAACAAATTTTTTTATTCTCGGAGTTTAATTACAGTAGAACCTCGGTAATCCGAACATCTTTCTGAAAATTTTTTATTAGAAAATGAAGGAAAATAACTATTGGGAATCAGAAACAAAGCAAATGTTTATTCCTAACTTAGAAGAAACATTTGAATTAGTATTTGAGAATGAATACAACACCTTAATTACTTTTTTTAAAAATCGGTTATCTTCTTTTGACGTAAGGAACTAAACCTGCTTGGTGATACAAATTGCAGCTAGCTCTTTCCGCACTCTATTTACAGAGTACTCAAATTCAATACTTTACTGCATTTGATGTATCGAGTATTTTCCGGATGATCCAAATTCCCTGGAATCCGAACAGAGGTCAGCCCCAATTAGTTTGGATTCTTGAGGTTCTACTGTATATGATTGAATATAGAAAACCCTGAATAGTGTGCAGTATTTATTTTGACTAAGCAAATATGCTAGTAAAGTTTCTAGGTCCTTTTTGGTAAAGAGTTTATTGACAGTTTACCAAAGTTCTTTGTATTTTGTGATCCATTCTCTTTCTACTAAACCTATTAATTTACATCAAGTTCTAATCTAATATTTAAAAGGTTCAGTGAAAAGCCATTGTCTGCATCAAAATATTTTGTTGTTTATATGAACTTTCAGTAGTTTACAAGGAAAATTATTTAGGCAGATGTTACTAGAATTTAACCCATTTTTCCTGTAAATAAAGCAAGCTAAACTTTGCCAATTAAATTGTTTGAAAATATATGTACAAATTTCATTAATATTATGCATTATTTGAAATTGAGTCCAATTTTTATTTTGTAATAATTTTCTGGGGAGTTTTAAAATGGGACCACTTTTTTTATTATTATTATTATCTATCTCCCTTTCATTTCTAAACACAAGAAGGTTAAGAATAAAAAAGTTTTGATACCAGTGAATAATCCTGATTGATTGATTGAAATGTGTTAAATGGGTTTTCTATAAACACAAAGACCATTATCCCCTAATTCCAAAAAGATGCAATTAATAAATATCAAAAAACTTCAAAGATTAGAGTAGCCTAAGTTGCCACTTATTAGAAACAGCTTTTTGAATAAAAGTTTTGAATGAAGAAAAAAACTGATTATCAAAATTGAGTTTTTCCTGTAGGTTTTACCTGAAATTTGAGTATTTGGGACAGCACAAGATGATGTGTTCAATGTTGTTTTCTTGATTACAAATTTGACATGGGGAGGAGGTTATTATGTAGACTAAATTTATTCAGCCATGGAAGTGAATAATCCTATTTTTTTTAAATATAAAAAATTTTTTCCATAAATATAAAAAGTAAACAAAATATTATGTTTATAACTGGTTTTTCTTTTCAGCTGCAAAATGCTCTTATAATGTTCCCCGGTTTTCTCTTACCTATGTTAAATAGATGCAATGTAGAACCAGATAAAGCTGTGAACTCGCATCCTCTGTTTCAACGAACAAGGTATTAATTTTATTTAGTTAATAGTTTTCCTTTAAAATCGCCTGAAATATCTTTATAATTAACATTTTTAGCTTTCAGAGTTAGAAATTATTAACTAATTGGTGTTTTTTTCTTTCTGTATTGTAGAAGTGATTGTAAGAAGAAACATTTTACCTGAGAAATTTTAATGAATTTTTTTTACCAAAGATGCAGCATCAGTTTCCGGTCAATTAAAAACATAAACATGATAATAAAAATAAGTTTTACGAATTCTCATTTTTTAAAAAACCAAATAATATGCTGTTTCAACTTAATATGTGTACTTATATTTAATAAATGAAATGAGTTTCATAATAATTAACTGAAAGGTAGTGAATATATATAGTGTTATGTTTACTTTCCCTGGAAACTTGTTTTAATGTAATTTAAGAAATGAAATGTTTTCATTCCAAAAGGTTAGATCATTAAAAGTTTTATTAATGAATCAAAATTATTTTTATGAGAGATGGAATAAACTGTTACTCAATTAGTTAAATCCAAGTGCTTAATAACTTCCATAAAAGTTTCATAACACTAATATTTTTGTATTGGAAGTTTCTTGATGAACAAGAGTAGTAAATTAAATTATGGGAAATTAAAGAAATTTATTTTTCACCAATGTCCAGTCATTCAATACGAATGTTTTTAAATTTTATAAAGCAGGATGAGTTCTGTGTAGTCTTCAGTTATTCCATTACAAATATCAAGTTATGCTCAATTACATAAACTTTTACTAAAATAGCATTGATTAATACTTTTAATATTTTTAATATATATAATTCTGGTACCATTAAACCCTGGTTATCCAAAATGCCTCTGAAATTGCTAATCCAAAAAACACGTGCTGTACTGCACAGAAATAATCAGGAAGGCAAGACTTTTTTTGCAATGATATCCCCATTTTTTTTTCTTTTACCACTCCCCAAGAAGGTCAGTGATTAATTTCAGAATGCTAAAATTAATGGGTATTAAAAAATTAATTAGATATTGTTTACCTGTTTCTGTTAGGCATATTCTGCCTGACGGAGGGTTAGCTTTAATAAGGAACATAAGTGTTGCTTACAAAGAGAGTTTTGAATTCATTTTACACTCAAAACATTTTAGCATTAGATACTGTAATTAGATACAAAACAGTAATAGATGTTCATGGATTAACTGAAAAAATCATTATCCGAAACTGCTCTCCCCCCCTCCCTCCAGTTTGGTTAATTAGGGTTGTACTCGCAAAAAATGCTATTTTTTATGGGAAATTATTTTCTTTTAAATGAAGGGGTTTTGTGAGATTATCTTTTGTTTAAAGGGCAATGTTAAATTTCCTTAAAATTAGCAAGTTTGCAGCTTTCATTTAAAAGTTTTTTAAACAAGTGTAGGTTGACTTTATGTAGAATAATTATTAGATTAATTGGAAGGCATTTCATTGAAGAAACAATGCGCTATGTTTCTTTTTTAAACTGTATTATATGCAGAAATTTTTTAAAATCTAAAATTAATTTATAGTTTGTGTTGAATGCATATTTATTTTTTAAGGTTTCTTTCAGTGACCCACCAGCACTTCAGCAGCTCTTATCGTTGTACATAGGCAGAATGCATTCACTTTGGAAAGCACCTGATATTGTCCATTGGCTTGAAAGGCAGGTTCGAGAGGTAATCACTAGACATGAAAATAGTGATCCTTATTTTGCTGAATGTGAAGAAAAGTAAGTTAGGACCCATGTGCTTCTAAAAGAATCCATGCATTATGTTTATAATTGCTTTACATTTCTGTACCACATTTTTATCTTTGTTAAAAGTATGAGCCATGAGTGAAATGCGATTTTTTTTTTATTTATTTGAAACTTATATATTGCTAATCTATAAGCTTGCTTTCCAATAAATTGCATCCTTTTCACGTATTCCACTAATGATTCTATCTCGGGTAGCTTCATTGCCAAAACTTGGCAGAAATTTGCAGTTCTGCGCCAAATTATGGAGTGCAGTAATAAAATCTTCTACTACTTCATCTTCCTCTTGCATCCGCATATTGAATGTTTAACGATCATAGATTACATTACGGGTGGGAATAAAATAGCTTTCAAATTTAGCTTTAACTATTTCATATGGATCAGCTTCTGTTTGCTTCAAATTGAAAGTTCTAAATATTTCTTCGGATTGTGATCCCATCAAATATAAGAGAATCAGGCTTGTTAATCAATCCAGATGCGGTTCTGAATCTTTCAAATCGTGATATCCATTTATTCTAATCTTCACTTTGGAATGAAGACTTCTGGCGCCGGAATCTGGTAAGTGGACGTCGCCATTTTGAATTTCTCCACTTAAGAAATTCTCTATCCTTTTCCACGCTGCATTGATTCATTTTAATAGGAATTTATTCTTGCATGAACTTTTTCATCATTGCCACCATGTTTTATGATCATTTCTGCTTCAGATAAATACAGATACGAGGTTAAAAATGAAGGTGAATTTATTTACATGAGGAGAACACAACTATACTGTTAGCGGCCATTAACATTAATGATGCCATCCTAGGAATGCAAACTTTATATACAAGATATAACATTAAAATATAATGTTATTGAAACTTTTGTTAAATTTAAATAGGCCTATGCACCGAATTGAGGTATGTTAACTTTGCAGCATTAAATTACTCATTCTTTAAATTAAAGGCAAATTGTTATAAGTATGACTGTTTCAAGAAACAATTATTACTTCTTTATTGAGACTTTTTGATTCAATATTAAAAAAAATATGAATTAAGTGCATACTCGCCCACCTATAGTTGTTAAATAGTTTAGAAATAAAAAAATTCTTATTTTCTGTCTTCATGTTATGATGATCAATTTTATATATTTAAATAGCATTAAGATGAAAAAATAATTCAGTATGCATTAAAAGTTCTTAATTTTGTAAACATTGTCCTATTTTTGTACTGATTTCATTATCTGATGTAATCAGATCTCTTTCCTTATCTGTAAAAGGGCATTGAGAAAAAGGCCTCTATTTATAAGTATCTTGTAAAAGTTATTGTTGCAAAGAATAAAATAGATTTTGTAAATTATCAAAACAGCATTAATACTTTTTTTAACAAAATAATATTTTTTGTAATAAAAATTTATAATTAAATTGTTAATATAATAATGGAAATCAAAGGATTTAACTTGTGCTTTCCTTTTTGTTTTGATGAAATACTTCAAAACTTAAGAAAAATTTGTTTTAAATTTAATTACTGGTGGAATAATCACTTAATTCTTTTTTTTTTCCCCCTAGAAAAAAACTTAGGTTTGTTGGCACGCCTCGAAATATCTTGAGACATATAATCCTTTCTGATATTAGAGATGCTACTGTCTTACTACCGCAAGTAAGTTGTACTTTTAAGAATATGTTTAGTTATTTAATTTAGGCATTATTATTTACTTATTTATCAGCATTCCTTTAAATATTTTTTTTATGAAAATATCCTATTTTCTGACTATATGTTCCCCATTAGTAAACTGCCTATTTAAAATTGTTTTTACTAAAGACATAATGAGTGCCTGCTAAATGAGATAATAAGTGTCCATAAAAGGAAAAAGAGCTTTTGTCTACCATCATCCTGCATTATTTAGATTATCCACAACATTAATTAGAATTTTGTGTATTGATCTTGTCATTCAGAACCAGAAAGTTGTGGAATTGTGACTAAATTCCACCAAAATTCTGCATGTTAAATTGAGTGCTGTCAGACATCATCATGCTTGTGTACTCTGGGAGTTTGGAGAGAGGAGCGCCGGCCCATGTTGTCCTCATTATCTGGCAGCAATTTGAAATTATGGCGTCTGTTCCAAAGTAGCAGCTTTGAAACCAGATGTTAATTTAACTTGACTAAAATTTGCCTCAATGTTATATACTCTTGCAAAAGTTTTTAAATCTAAAAGTTCAAAGCTTGTGATCATTTTAAATATTTTTTATTTATCAGATTTTTTTTCTAGGATATGATGTCTGCTCCTATTTTCGGATTTGACCCCTTACCTCCATTAGATTCCATTTCTATATATGCCAGACCTGCAAGGTTAGTATTTTGTAATTGGTTAGTGATAATTGCTTAGCCTTTGAAACATAATTTGATAATGATTTATAAAATGAAGATTTTGCCATCGTTTATTAAATATAATAATAAATAATGACAAAACCTACATTTTTGCTATAGTTTTATGTGCCAGTTTCATATGTATAAAACCTTAGAACCTGGAAAACTAATGTGAATAATAAAAATATTTCCAACTTAAAAATGCACAATTATTTTAATATATTTGAATAGCAGTCATTTGAAGTGCTAGAAATTTATGGTAAATCGACCAGAAATTAATTTTTTTGGCTCCAATCACTTTTTTTTTTTTTTTTTACAAAATAATTTATAATGAAAACAAAATAACATGTCTAAATCAGGAATATAGTAAAAAGCATGGTTTTTGTGAAAATACTTGTACTTGCAAACATTGTGTTGAACATAAAAGAAACAAAGGAGGAAAAAACCATTTGCACTGTGCAGTAAAAAACAGCCCATCTCTACTCGAACAAGCATTCATATTCCTTACTTATGATATTTGTCTTTTTGAAAAGCAGATTTTCCAAGGTGTCAAATTATCCTGAAACAGCATTCAGCTGCAATGACAAAAATAAATAGTCAAGTTACCTTCAAACACCTTATTAATCACTCATACTTTTATTTTTGAAGTGTAGAATTGGTGCAAAATAATGATAATTAAAATTTGCGAATGGCTGCTTATCTGAAACAAGGGTGAACCCAGAGCATTGTGGAACATTATTCATCGTGGATGACTTTTCATCGTGGGACACCATGTATCGCAGGTTCAATGATTCATTGTCACAATATTAATTTTTTTGAATAAATTGAAAAAAGGTCCAGCATTAACTACCAACAATTTATGGTTAACTCATAATTTTCCTTCAAAAGGAAAAGATAATGAAAATCAAATTAAAAATTTCAATCATAAGCACTTAGCTGCTGTATTTGAAGCTGCTCTTTATACTTAATGTATTAAAATTAATTATTCACTTCTCCATATTGATTGTTATACTTGTTTTTAGGCCATTTTCCCAAGAAGATAGAAGTGTATTAGGAATGTTTTTCCGTTCTCTGCTACCAACATTTAATGCAGTAAGATATTTTATTTTATATTTACTTATTTTTAAATGTCCCTTTCCCTTTTGTCTTTCTTCCTTTCTTAATGTAAGGATATATTATATAATGTTACTGACCATTGCCAGTTCTGTATTTCTGTTGGCAGGTTTTATCCAAAATTTGATGCAGATACTGAATTTTGGTATAAAGATCAGATGCAAAATTCCATCCATCTAGCTTTTCTTGTTTTTAAATTATAGTGGTCACATACACACAGGTATAATACTTTTTCCACTCAGAGGGGTACGAAACATGGGTACTCATTAAAATTTTGATGCCAAATTCTTTCCCTATGTAACAGGAATGGCACTAGAGTTTGCCCGATGTGGGGGCGATTTGCCTGACAGGGGACCATGGTCTCCCCAGGAGGGCATGACCTTCTGTATGGGGAGGGGGCAAATGTAATGAAATTGATCTCAAATTTTTGCCAGATTATTATTTATCAACTACAGTTGAGTACCCCATAGAAAAATTCTCCCTGATGAGGGGAGGGGGACTTTTCCCCCCTCTGGCGCCACCCCTGCTATGTAAATGAGAAAATAAAATCATGGTTCATCAGGCAATTAAAAGCATTCTTGTATTTTCTTCCTTCCATAGATCTTAGCATGTACCATTTTCCTGGCAGTTGGAAATTTTTGTGCTTTTATAGGCTGTTTACTGATTACAGCAGTTGCCTTACAGTCATGTGACCAAATGTTGCAGTCTGTTTCTATATTCTCATTTCCTTAGGACAGGTCACACTTGCAAATATTTCAGAGGGAAATATTGAAGAAGCACTTTAATATTGTTTAATTTATTCTTTTACAAAAGTGTCTGCATCCAGATGGTTGATCCTTTTACAAATGTAATCTTATTTGTCATTTTCCTATATATATTTGTTATTGTGTGGGATTTTAACTTCCAGGCACTGAGGGTCATATTAAGTGTTGAAGTCTTTTTCAAGCGACATACTTATGTGTGCACTTTTTTATTGAAGAAAATAAAGCAAAAAATTATATTTTAGTAAACAATTCAATTATAATTGATCAGCATTCAAATCCTTCACTTGTAACAGTGACAAATAAGGCTAAAAGCAATAGTTTAGCTTGTGTTAGCTAATTGATAACGTTTTAGCAAATGACTATTGTCAGCTAGACAGTGGGTTGACGCAAGGACAGGTCTGATCCTGTATATAAGTGGGGTAGGCTCTCAATCAAGGCAGACATCTGTAAAGAGTGGGAACAATGCTGATTGTCTATCATCTCTGCTCTTGTCATTAGGGATAAGTTTTTATCTGATTTATGGTATAATGCCAAATATCCTTAGTTAAGGGGACACATTACCCAAAAAATAGCCAAAACATCAATTTTCATTGTATTGGCTTATTTTCGTTGCTCTTATCTTTCTATTTATTGTATCAAAATTTCAAATTTGTATCTTTATATTTCAGAAGTTATTAATAATTTTATTTGCGATGACAAATGAAAAACATGCGCAAATGACAACTTTAATGGCTTTTTCTCTATATTCGAACTTTTCTTCACTTTCATTTTCTCAAAATGCTAGGGCTTTTTTTTTTCCCTTTTTAAGATGGAGCTTTAATTTTTTTTTATTTGTTTATTGTTATGTGTATTATAAAACTGTGCATTCAATGAGCATTCAGTTGCCTAATTTTTTCATATACAAGATATAAATTGATGTGCTGCTACATTTCCTCATTTTTTGCCACATAATACAGTAAGACATCTTAATTTAAGTGAATATTAAATACACCTTAAAATCCACCACCATCCATCCTGTCAGTTTTGCCTAATATATTTCAGTGAATTTACAAGTAATATTTGAAGCAAAAAAAATAGCCAAAATATCAATTTCCATTTTATTGGGCTTATTTTTGTTGCTCTTATCTTTCTATTTATTGTATCAAAATTTCAAATTTGTATCTTCAATATTCCAGAAGTTATTAATGATTTTATTTGCGATGACAAATGAGAAACATGAGCAAATGACAACTTTAATGGCTTTTTCTCTATATTCTGACTTTTCTGCACTTTCATTTTTTTCAAAATGCTAGGGCTTCCTTTATGAGATGGAGCTTTAAATTTTTTTTATTTGTTTATTGTTATGTGTGTTATAAAACTGTGCATTCAATACGCATTCAGTTGCCTAATTTTTTCATATACAAGATATAAATTGATGTGCTGCTAAATTTCCTCATTTTTTGCCACATAATACAATAAGACATCTTAATTTAAGTGAATATTAAATACACCTTAAAATCCACCACCATCCATCCTGTCAGTTTTGCCTAATATATTTCAGTGAATTTACAAGTAATATTTGAAGCAAAAATTTCATATTTTGAAAAGTAGTTGGGAATTTAAAAAATTGAATTTTTCTTAAAAAGATTTAAATTTCAACTGAACAGGCAAATCAAAATGAATTTTTTTTTCTCTTCATGGTGACTTTACATTGTTTAGTTTCAATAGCATCAAGACTTTTGCAATAATCCCTGAAATAAAAAATATATATATATATTGTGAAGGTAATGTGTCCCCTTAAATAAAATATTTGTGTCATATATTACCTTTGAAATTCAATTACAAACAAAATGTAACATTTGGTCAAAATGTTTTAAAGCTTTTAAAAAACTCATTCACATTTTGCAATAATTCTTTAGCCTCGTGAAGGAGGAGTAGAACAACCGCCTCGTGAAGCTGGAGCTCAAGGTGGTGGTGAACCCAGAGGTTCAAATGATCTACGGCGCAGCGTCACATCTCTTCTTGATGCAATGAGGGATCTCATAAGCAACATCCACCTTGCAGATGTGCCTAACGAAGGAGATGTTGATAGTGATGATGACCGAGAGGTTTGAAATTGAAAAGTTTGATAGACGTCCATTTTGGAATGAGGTTTGTTCTTGCCTTGCCTAACTTAATTTGACTTGTCATTACTAATATAATAGCCCAGATCTCTCAGAAACGCTTTGACGTCACCAGCAATAAAACTCGCGCCATAGCGCTGTGAGACGTTAAACAGCATTATTTCATTGTTAGAGAACCTAAATTTCAGTAATTTTAAATTTAAAATAGTAATTGTCGTTCTAATTTTAAATTTAATAGCTCTAAAATAGTGAAATAAAATTTTCTATCGATTGATATAAAATTTATCTCGCTATGGTCAATAGTTCCCAATAAATTTTAGATTATATTAATCTTATATTTCAAATTAATTTCTGTTTTTTAATAGTAAATTACGTCAGAGGTGTATATCTTATGCATGTTATAGTTTGGACGCCTTGATGCGCGATGGATTTTTTGGATGCCACGATTTTTTGAATAAAGAAATATGTGAATAAAAAAAATATTTCCTGTCATAAAATGTATGTTTATTTTATTTGTTTTCAATCAATGTTAAACATTTCTCTCGCATATATATCTATTTAAACACGTCAAATTTAACGGAAAAATCTCGAATGAAGAGGCAATTTGCACCCATCATACCATGACGGGTGATTTTCTAGTGTAATAATAAGTCTTTAAAAAAATTTTATTTGAATTTAACTCTTTTAACTGCTGTTAAATGCATGTCCTCATAAAATAACCTATGTAACTGCAGAACTGAATATTAATCTAAGCAAACTAAGCTAAATGGAGTTCATATGCAAGTAAGAATATTAAAAGTAGATTTTAAAAACTTATTTCATAAATTATTCATTTCTTGCTGTAAGAAATAATCGGTGTGATTGAAACTAATAAGCTGCAGCATAACGGAATTTATAAGCTGTAATAATAAATTAATTTGGAAAATGTCCTCCAGATTTCAATCAAAATTATACTTGCCATTATTTTCTATTAAAATAAAATTGGTTTCAAAGAATTGCAATTTAAATATTAACAAGTAAGCATTATAGAAAGCTTATAAAGTATTTAAAGCTGTCACATGTTTGATAAAATTGAAGAGAACAGTGTTTTGGAATTTGCTGTATTAATCTTTTTTTAATAATTTCTATTTTAATTATAAGTAAAATGTTCTTTAAACTATTAAAAAGTTTTTGTATTCCCCTCTACAATTTCTTTTGTAACTATTATCGAAATGTTAAAAACTTTATATGTCTTTTTTTTCTGATGTTATTTATTGAAACGTATATTCAGATATTATGCTTTTGATATTTGAAACAGTTTTTTGAAGATTTGGGATCTTAAAGTGAAAAAGTTTTGTATTCTCTTCAGTACTTAAACACAACCTCAATAAAATTATGTAACATGTTCATGAAATTAGACATGCAATCCGAGAATAGTTATACCTACTGGGCTGTATCATTTTTTAAATAACTTATTGTCTGAATATTTTTTTAAAAAAATTACTTCTGAAAGAGTATATTTATTGAATTTTCATTCTGCTGTTGTCTGATTGTTATAAAATAAGTGTATATTGTGCTCTTATAAAATATATAAAATGCATTTTATTTTCAGACACTAATTTTGTTTTTAATTCTAGAAGTTGAAGAGGCCAGTTAGAGATATTTACTGCATTAACTCCTCATAGTCAGCATATGGAACTTTTTAACTCATGTCCATCAAGATTTTGAGGCACACTGTTCTTTTTGTGAGAATTTGCTTAAATCTATAGCATATTACTGTTATGGCATGAATAACTAATAAATTTTTAACCATCAATAAGCCATTTATATGTGAGATTCTGACTTGTACAATGTTGAATGTTATTGGAGTAGAAAATTTAAGGATGCATGTACAGTGATGCATTTAAAACAGCATCAAACTAATGTAACGTCCGCTTTAGGTGCATTTTTCAGATAAAGTTATTGGAAATCCTAAGTATTTCCAGCTTAATTAGTTCTTTTTCGGAATGAAAGGGCGGGGGAACTGATGCATTAGAATAAAAAATAATTTACTGTAGATTTTATATATTTTGATTATATAGTTTTTTTTTTCTTTCAAATTTTGCTTAAAAAGATTTATTTCCTTTTTAATCTCTCCTGATGAAATTTCTTGTTGCATTATAATTCAGTTAAAAATGTATTTTTAAGTTTGTTATTTTTCTGAATTGATTCCATCAAATATTTTTTAATAATGATATCTAACTAACTTTTTTTTTAGTAAACTTCTATAATTTCTTTCAACTATTGTATTTTTCCCTCCAAAAAAGATATAGTTTGAGACATCTGCTGGTCTTTTGCATATGAGCCTTGATGAGAGAGAGAAAAGTTAATGAACCTCAACATCGATAATGATGTATAAATTTACTCCATATTACTGTATAACTGATAACCTTATTGCTATGGTATACCTCTCCACTATTGTATAGTTATCAACTAATATTAAATAATCTTAATAATAATATTTCTATTATTTCTGTGATACAGATACTGTTCTTTTTCAGATCTGTTTGAATTATTAAAATTAAACTTTCTTCTAATAATTTATTTAGTTAAGACTAGCAAGGCAACCAAATTTCATATATCACTTCATACAAAGTGAACTGGTCGTGCCTTTTTTCACATGTTCATTTTTGTGTTCTTTATTTTCTTAAATATCATTATTAAACAAAAATTTTGATTGAAAATTAATATTATAGAAAATATTTTTGTTGGGAATTTTTATATGTATAGCTAGATTATGCAAAAGTATTTATGAAAAGAAAAAGTTTCGTCTGTTTTCTACCTCTGTTATTGTTTTTATAAAATGTTTCGAAAAGTAACAGCAAAGTAAGTGTAGATAGGAGTTTGGTTTTATTAGTAATAATATTTGTTATTGTTTGTTGTTGAACCAGTTATTTTTATGAAAACTGAATAAAAAGTGAAATTATTTTGACTTTTGGTTATTTGGTTACTCAATAGTTCTCATTACGTTTCTTCCATGATTGTTATCGTGCTGGATGAATGTTAGTTGAAAAAAGGGAAATTCTTTGTTGTTTAACTTCAGATTTAGAGTCTAGAAATAAACTTTTTGTAAACTGCAACAGCAATAGTTATTTCTTGAGAGTGGTTGCCACAGAGAAACGTTACAAGAAATTCTGTAGAAATGTTCCATTTTAATAATAATATTATTTTGATCTCAACTTTAATATCCTAAGGATTATTATAACTCTTTTTCATACAAGTGAAAAAGTGAATTGAAAATATTCCATATATATTATTGTAAATGTGAAATGTAAGGAAATCGGATTTTGTGTATTGGATGACCATGTTACTACCCCCCCCCCCCCTCCTTCAAGTTATAATCTGACTCATTTTCAGCATTCCATTTTCTAACTGAGTGAAGTCAAAAATATTGAAAAAAAAGATAATTTTTACATAAAGGCTGTGTAGACTTTATTAGTTGCCAGTTCAGTAGAGATAAAAGTCTTAATCTGATTTCAATATACTAATTTTTAGAAAAATCAGCACACAAAAGTAGGTCTAGTTGCAAAATCCTCGGAGTGTGCTCAGGTTTTGGCATAGTAGCTTATAAGTGTTTAATGGCACCACCAGTTGTGCAGTGTATCCTTTCAATACTCCATTTGCTTTCATGCTTACTGGAGCATGTATAGTAGCTTTGATTTGAGTTTTTGGGTCATCCAGATTTGCTGGCAAGGATGGCCTATTCTGTCTTAACATTCCATCCTTTCCCCATCCCATCCAAAAAAAAAATCAGCAAACCATACAAAGTAGGAGAGAAAATGGCCATGGCTGAATTGCCAAATTTTGAGTTATTCATGCCTGATCCAACAATAAGGAAGCTCTTCATTTAGAATTTTTTCAGGTGGTATTGCTCCATTTTGTTGGAGGCCAGAATCCGCACTGTCGGATCGTAAATGTGGAATGAAGCCAGGTCCGTCTCAACAAAGTTGAGCACCCTGGCCTAGAATAATTTGGTGCTCCGTCAGACAGAATTTCATCTAGGAGCATAGCGCCTGTGGTCCAATGGAAATACATATCTAATAAAAAAAAAAACTGAGGATTAAAAAAACTTGTTTGTCCTCATATTTTTACTTTAAGCATAGATAAATTACGTTTAAAGAATTTTTTAGGTGTTGTCCGTGGCCCAATTAGCCAATTGGATAAGGTGGCCCTAAATGAAGCAGTTTCACAACATTTTTAGGTAAGTATGCCAACTGACAGTGTTCTGCTCAAAGGAAATGTGAGTTGATAGAAGCTCACTACAGCATCCAGAAACACCCAGGCAAACTTGTGGCATAGTGAAAAAGTCATTATCAGCAAACAATGGTTAGGGAGCTATAGCATTTTGAAATCAGATAAAGACTTGATATACCCTGTACAAACAATTTTTGCTGAAGGCTCTTTACTGAATCTTTCTAAAACATATTGTGTATAAAAAATAACAAAAGAAAACATATCTCAAACTTAAACTTTAGATTAACAATGTTAGTTCAAAAGGGTTGATCAAAAATTTGCCTTCAGAATGTAACTGAGGATCTTCTTTTCACATATACTACAGTCTATTACTTGCTATTTCATACAATTGATATATTTTGGAAATGAATGATCATAATGTGCCTTCAGAAGGTAACTGCATATTTTCTCATTACTAATACCTCTATCATTACTGCTTTCTATTTCAAATCAAAGGTACTGAAAGTAGTTATCCCTTTCAATGTGGAATGTATTATAAGTGAAAAATTAAAATTTTTTGGCAGCACTGTTGCATGATTATATACCAGTATCCAGTAAAGATTCTTGTTAGATTTGTGAATAAAATGCTGAGGATACTTACCATCTTGTTTGGTAAGAAGAAATTCCAAAGAAATCTTTTCTTTACAAATACAAATTTATCATCAAATATGATAACTTGCCTGATTGCAGTGTATGTCCAGTAAGTATTTACTTAAAATGTACCTTATAATTCCACCATTCTGTTGTATGTCAGTCTTAGTAGCTCTTTTGTGGTGTAAATAGCCTAATTAACATTGTGCCTATTGATCAAAAGTCAAAATATGTATAAAATTTTATCTTATTTCATTTACCTCAAACCCAATGCCTTAAATTAGCATGCATAGAAACCTGAGACAATGGTGTGACATTTATATATTTTGGAATGGAAGTGAACCTAAAAAATGAATGGCCCATAAACCCATATCAGCCTAATCATGTGGTTCATCATAGTGAGATGCAACATACATGATTTGGATTTACAATCCTTTGAGTACCAAATTGAAATTTGACAGTTGATAAACAATCGAGGATGAAACTAACTTGTATAACACTTGGTGTAAAGTTCAGGTCGGTTGACGAACATAATCTGTGCAGAGACAATGCTTTTTTTTACCATAGATTTTGTGGGAATTTTTTAAGTCCTGTTGGAAACCCAATAAACAGATTGTATAATATTTTTTACTAGTTTATTAGGTATTTTTCCGTTTGCAGAGCCGAGATAAAGACCTGCCAAATCTTGGCGATAACTCGCCAAATCTTAGCAATGAGCATTGGCACTAATATAATAGCATCAATATTAAAGTTTGGTGGTGATTGGGGCCCCAAACGAAAAGTACCATTTATTTATATGTAATGATAATACATATATCTTGCTTGATTTCTATCATGTGCACAGTTGTTGACACTCCTCTTTTTTAGGATCCATAATATTATCAGGCAGGGTTTTTTAAATTTTTAATAATATGTTTAGAAAACATTTAACAAAACTGACAGAATAAAAGTCAACTAATAATTCTTTTGTTTTGATGTCTGTTCTTATCCGCTGGGCTGGCGAGTTCATTACTATTCCTGGAAAGCCTTTGGTGTCCATCTCTCCAGCCACAGTTCCAAATGTTGGCAATAAGATGCAGTTTTACGAACCTTACAGGCAGTGTCACTTTTTATGTCTGTTCTGTGAATTGTTTGATATACGAACATCTTGCTATGAAAATCTTCTACAAAAGTGCTCATTCTCTGATTTGTTTGAAATTCTAATTGTTCGTTAACCGATCACCTACTGCATTTGGGAAAATTTGCAATAGGGACTTTATATTAACATATGCCTTGTGGTGTCCTTGTCTAAAAAAAATACTTCCCCCTTCTTTTCTGGCTTTTCTATCTAGTATTGTGTTTTGAGGCATCAATAACTTGCTGTTGCTTTACGAACTTTGCTCTATTTAAATAGAATAGTTGGCAGATTAGACTTACGAACACAATATTGTTGTGTCTGCAAGATTGTGACACTTGCCAACCTTAAGTCTTAACTTTGTTAAATCTCGTACTAAATTTGCCAGGTTGTCACTTGAAAAAATTATGGCTTGGCGTATTCTTAAGACTAACTGGTGTAAATTTAATAATTTTATTTATTGTTTTGAATTTTCTTATACGGTTTTCAATTTTCTTATCTCACTGATCTGTGCTGTAAAATAGTGTTTCTATATTTTGAAATGTAATTAATAAAGCATACTGCTTGTGATAACACTGGAGAATGAGTTTGAAACATTAATTTTGTGTGCTGTGGTTATTAACCATATTGCTGACTTCAGATTCTGAACAAGAATCAGTTTGGGGTTGCTTTCATCAGTAAGTTATTTTACTCTAATGAAAAGCATGTCTTCCCATTTTTCATTTTAGGGTTGTAGCTGAATGGAGATTTCTATGTGGTATTTATACCAAACTTGTACTATGTGCCAGGTTTTTCATAGTATAAAGTATTTATAGTCAATTGTATGTGTATTCAACTATATATATGTGTGTGTGTGTGTGGTCTGAAATAAATTTGAATTTATTTCTGTTGCCTTCTACAGGATATGCCATCAAGACCACATAGATTTCACAAGGCGAAATTTGACCGGAGAGCCAATATGTCTACGACCTATAGTTTTCAAAAAAAATTTATAATGTCACATCTGGCACATGGAAATTGGAGCAATTTTTTGTTTTGTTTATTTTGGATACATGGAACTTCCATGCCTCAGTTCGAATTTCAGTGTAATTCTTTGTCTGTGGGAAGAATTCAAAATTTCTACCTGTAATTGAAGATGCTTATGAGCATTTATTTATTTTTCGATTATTAAGGTTTAGAGATACTTTGAAAATACAGAATTTGTGGTATTCTTCTTCCATAGCATTGTTTATGTAATATATAAACCTCTTTTGGATATCAACAGCCAACAAACTGATTGGATAATTGTTCTTTTCAGCGATGTATAAAACTATCTTCTGTGTACATCTAAGCTGTGTTTTATATAAGTAATCTATTAAAGAAACCAAAAGACGAACAGAATTGACACTCAAAAGAATGCTGAATCTAATGTTTTGTGTAGGAAAGAAACTGATTTAAACTTGGCATTCGAAATAGAAGCCAAATAGGCTTTTATTCTAAAGTTAGATTATTGTGAAAATCAGAGTGTTATGGTACGGAGCTGTACCAAAACAGAAAACTCGTCCGTAAGCATTATTAAAAACGGGAATGGCATTAACAGGATGTTTACATAAAATGGAGCTCAGAATAATCATCTTGCTTGCAGATGGGCAATTAAGTTGGTTTCTGTAGTGACTGGGGATTGATATACCATTAATTCTTCTTTTACACATCATATATTAATCGGATTTTTTTCTTGAAAACTATGTAGAGGTATGGTTCTCTGGCCAATTTTTATGTACTCGCAGCAAAGATTCTTGCTTTGCCGATTTTATGCTGTCTTGATGGGACATCCTGCATATATAAACTGTATGTTTTGTACAGTGGTGGCTCGTCCATAAGAGCTGCAGTCCCTCTGAAATTATTTTAAAAGGTTGTATTTTCCTTTTTATTCTAATTGGCTTACCTTTTCACTTTGAGAATTCTGTAATCAACGAAAATGGCAAAAAGGTAATAAAAATACAAAAGGAAGATGGAAAATCAATCAAGAATTAAGAGAGAGAGACAGACCAGAGCTGCAGAAAATTTTGCCCCTCCTCAGGATATGAAATTAACTCAATGAACAACATGAAGCGTGAGAAAAGCAACCCTTTCTCCGCTTGAAATTGCATTCATTTGAGCTGCAGTCCGGAGCACCTCACAATTGGCGCTACTTCCTCATTCGACTTTTTCTCGGTCGTTGAGTTTTTTTTTTAAATCCAATTCTGGGGGAGTTATAATTTTTTGCTTCCTTATATTTTTGGGGGTTCTTATATGAATCTGAGGTTTGCCACCAATAATTTTTGTTGGAATTTCAGTTATAGCCAAAAAACATTTAAAAAATTTTCCCCCGGTTTTTTTTTTTCTTGGAACTAAAAAACTATCAATTTTTAGTATATTATAATATACCAAAATAATCAGCACAAAATTTCCTACAACTTAGGTCTATACAACTTTTGCAGCACTGCTTGCTTCTGAGCTGACGAGCTGCCACTGGTTTTGTATATACATGAGTCTGTGTTTATGTATCTGTATACAAAGTGTGTTTGTCATATATTGAGATAAAAGCACAATTCATTATGTAGAATTTCAATGGATAGTTCATTATTGGCAAGGTATTTTACATTTTTAAATAAAAAAAAATGATATTTGCATTTTATTGTTAACCTTAGCGCACACAGTCCAAATTGCAAAACACGAAATGTTTATTGCTAAAAGCTGATTAAAAATTATTTGAAGTCTTGTGCCTTAATGTTACTTGAACTTTTAAAGGATTTTATGAATTAAAGTGCTCAAAATCATAATCTGTTATCTTGGGAAAAATTTATTAAATTGTTTATGGTAGTATTGTTATGGAATGCCATTTTTAACATTGAAACAGTCAAGAAGTTTGTGCTTCAGCTATATGTGTTGATATTGCGAGTGAAATAAATGTAAACATTTTATGGTCTTCTTAAAAATCAACAAACATGTTGCGATAAATGATTTACTTATGCTGAAATTGCTGCTGCATTTGCTGAAACTTCGAAGTGCTTCACTGTTGCTTGCTGTGACATTGATGTAAATTTGTCTCTGAAATAAAAGCTTTTTTAAATTCAGTTTGTGTTTTTTGTACAATTTGTATTTAGTTTTAACGCAATGATAATGATGGATGAAAGCAGATGTACCATCAGGTGAACTAGAGTGGACGTTTCCAATCTGTGGTATGCATATCCCTGGGATATGCGAAAACAAACAAGGGATTAATTTAAAAAAAAAAAAAATAGAATTTTGTTTCTTTAAGTTCGTGTGAAAAGTAAAAGTTGTGCAAGGCCGGAAGCCTATTCAGGAAATAAGAAAAAGGAGTAGATTAAGACAAAGTAATTGATTGATAACACAGACCTGTAAAAAAAAAAAAAACACTTTTTGAAAAATTGTTTTAATTTTGATAATTTTTATATTGTTTTCAGAGCTAATATCAAAAATGAAGTCTTTTTTTCTATCACGTAAAAAGGATTTTTTTACAAAGCGATTTCATATTTTGGATGAAATAAATCAAATCAAACTATTGTGAGATTTTAACTTTTATTTTATCACTTCATAAATACATATTTTACATTTATATACTAGCTCTGTTATAAATAATATAAATATAAAACAAAAGTAAAAAAGCGAAAGAATATAGATAAGAAACAAAAGAGCTCTGTTATGATTTAAATATCAATGAGTTTATAAAAAAAAAGTTACATCTTTATAGTAGCACTAGCTGTTATGCCCGGCGTTGCTCGGGATTAAATACTTTCATGCCTAATATTTTTGATGAAGAATATGCTTTTGTGTAGAAAATTCTAAATATGAATTTTTAAAAAAAATCGTCTTCATCCAAAATTCTTCTAATGTGATCTAACAATAGTTCTTCTTAGGTATTCTTGTTCTTCACCAATAAAAAACAGGGTTACAAATTGTGAATTTTATACGCACTTTTTGAAAAATTATTAAAATGAGGCCAACGAATTGAACCAAAATGAAACTTGTGTCATTAAAATCTAATTTTTAAAAAATTTTAATATGATGTAAAAATAGGTTTTGTGAGATAATACATATTTTCGAAAAATATCACGGAAAATGCCAAAATCTTGCTAAATTTCCAATTAACTGAAATTTTAATTAGCTTAGGAGCTTTTAAAAGTTGACGGTGATCTTTCTCTTTTTATTAAAATATATTTATCAACTAAGCAAAATTTTCAGAAAAAAAGCTAAAGTAGTTCGGAGTCTAACAGTTGCCTATCAATGGAGTAGCTATAAATTTGAGTTATTTCAAAATCCTCTGCAGGTAATCAATAATTTATTAAATTTTGAAAAATTGAAGAAAAAATATCACAGATAAAAAAAAATTGGTATCGTAGAAAAGATAAAATTTTGAACTTTAAGATGGTATGAAAATATTTGGGGGGGTATAATTTGCTCCGAACTTACTGTGGAAAAACGGTTTCGGTTGACTTCTAATTAACTGACTGTCTAATTAACTTTTTCGCTTTAAAAAGTTGGCAGGTATCATCCTCTTGTCTAAAATAATAAGTGTGCAAAATTTGGTTGAAATCGGTGCAGGTTTAGGAGGAAATGTAGAACATAGCCACATACCCACACTGACTTCTATTTATATTAAGATGTAGCCGTGATATTAACTTCACGTTACGATTTCTCATGTAATTCTTTTGAATGGATTATGGATCTTGCGGTTTCAACTGAAAACTCGTTTTCCCTTTCAGTAGCAGCATTTTTCTCTGGGATATAAGTCATAGTTTTGTCGGTGATTAAGGCCTCTTTTAGAATTTCAGAGTTATTTACTTCCGAATTTTTTAGAAAGCTCATTTATTTGTGTTCTATAGTCAGGAATGTAAATGTAATTTAGAAAATGTCCACAATTGTTTGTATCAATGTTAACAACGATGTAAAATAACGAGCCGTCCACCCGAATGTCAGATTCTCTAAGCGTGTGTTATTCAGACAAGGTTGTTATATGCTAAGAATGTTGATCTATGTGTGAATGTTGAAGTTGTTATATTCTACAGGGTGTCTCAGTACAGCGGCTGCAAACTTTCAGGACAGATAAAGTACACCTAGACGATGGGAAATCACATAGCAACGCATGGTCGGAAACGCTTTCCTGGCGCGATAGTGAAGACACAAAACACAAGAAATACAAGACGTATCCGCTGCTATGCGTTCTTCCATGTGGATTCAGCATGATGGGGCCCCCGCCCATTACAGCATTGACGTGCGTCTCCACCTGAATATAACGTATGGCCAACACTGAATCGGGTGGGGTGGTCCAGTGCTTTGGCCCGCTCGATCGCCAGACCTCAATTGCTTTGATTACTTCTTATGGGGGTACGTCAAGTCACTGGTGTACGTTACAGTACGTCAAGTACTGGTGTTAACAGTGATGAGGACCTTGTTGCACGTATCGTGGCAGCTGCTGGGGAAGTCCGGGGCATGCCCGGTATTTTCGCTAACGTTCGATCTTCAATGCGCCGGAGATGAGAGGCCTGCATCACGGCCCGGGGACGTAATTTCGAACACCTACTTTGATGACGATCGTTGTCTCTTTAATTTTCTTTTTTCTCAGTTTTTACCACGTTTTTATTAACTCGGTTTCTTGTCCGTCTGTCTGTCTGTTCGGTACAAATCTTGCGATCGATTTTAAACTAACTTCCCGATGAGCTGGAGACTTGAAATTTTAAACATAGCTCAGAACTAGATGACAATGCAATATTAATTCGCTTTCTTGCCTGTCTGTTTATCTGTTAATTTTTTTATTTCATATTTTGTGTTTTACCGACAGATGGCGCTGTCCAGGCGTCACTCGTGAATAGCGAGAAGGAGGAAATCTTGAGTTATTTCTGTACTATGAATAATAAACATGTCTTCTCCTCTTATTCGTATCCTGTCTTTCTTGTGTTTTGTGTCGTCACTACCGTGCAGGAAAGCGTTTTCGACCATGCATTGCTATGCGATTTCCCATCGTCTAGGTGTACTCTATCTGTCCTGAAAGTTTGTAATCGCTGTACTGAGACAGCCTGTATATGAGTGGTTACTTATATAACTCCTCCGAATTAATCCAACTCATTAGTTAACCGTTGTATATGGGTACCAGAAAAATCGGGTGGAGTTATGTTATGTCTTCTGTTATTCAAAAACTGGTAGACCCATGTGTGCTTTAGCAGTGAATTACTTGCTTCGGCCGAACTTCTTGAAGGAGATATTTTACTTTCCAAACTCAAATATGGGCCCGTTTCCCAAAAAAAGCACCTTGCCATCTATATATTGGAGTCAATTCTTAAAATTTTACCTCAGTTGATACCCAGGTTCTCTAAGGTTGTTTTGAATAACAGAAGCAGTTACACGTTCTCTTTAACACAAGTCTGTGGTGGTTCGTTTTCTTGAATCAATTCGTTTTTATTCACTCCCTGATGGATTAGAATACTGAAATTTCGTACAGGTGAGTGTTCTCGACAATAACACACTTTCTTATTATATAGTACACGCTCGATTATCCGAGAGCGGATTAACCTGGAAGCCGACTATGCGTGATATTCCTCAGTAGCATAGCAAATATTGTTAAATATTTTGGGCAATATTGTGAATATCGAATGCTATATCTAAATAATTAAAAGTTTTGTAAGCGTAAAATTTTGCCACAAATATATTAGTTTTAGCTTAATAATTCATGTTAATTAAGATTTTATTCCAAATAATTCAATGGAATAATTTTTCAAAAAAAGTCGAATACTGGATAACGCTGTGTAAGCAATATTGAAAATTTTATATTCCCACAACTTTGATCAATGTAGTGGTGACAATATTGAAAATTTCTACGTTTAACAACATTTATAAATGTAGTGAAAACAATATTGTAAATTCTGCATTTAACAATATAACATAACGTTTTATTCGTTTTTTTTATGCTTAGTGACTATACGACCTGAATATGTTCGAATATATCATCTGGTTTTGATTCTTTATCTCTTTTAAAAAATCTATCCGATTTTTAATAAAATCTCCCAGACCGTCCTTTTTATTAATTCATTTAAGTCAATCATAATTTGAAAAAACAACAACAATCTATCTTTATTTTTAAAAAATATTACTTTTGAAAACTTCTCCATCCCAACTTTTACGAAATATAAAACATACCAAAATTATCATGTTTAACCAAATTATCAGTAACGATGACCAATTGAATTTTAATCTTCATAAAAAAATTAAATCCTCAAAACAGATAATGTTTGCTGAAAAATAATAACTTTCTTTCTGTCCCATATTTTTAAAAGTAATTATTTTTGAACCCGAATTTCATAATTTATTCCACTAGCAAAACGTAGTTACCAGCGAAAATCGCTCTCTCTTTCACTTCAAATCATATTCTAAACTCAAAATTATAAAAAGTTAATTAAATACGGAAGACAAATCAAAAGAAGATGTAGATGCACGATGCATAATCCGTATCAACCAAACTGTTGAACGCAATCTATCTTCGGCGTTCGAGGTCTCAGTGGTTGAAATGGATAAGTCGACAG
>BGPR01001174.1:198808-216319 GCA_013235015.1 Araneus ventricosus | reverse complement strand
TCATTGTACTTTGGTTCAGTTACGTATTGCTAATGATACGGAATCCTGCTTGGTTCGCTCGTTACGGCGAGAACACTGCACGTCTTAGCACAATTATTGTAAAAATTCAGTTCTGTTGAGATTAACTAATTTGCTTCTGAAGTTTTAGTTTTAAAGAGCACAGAAAATCAAGTTGCCATGGAAGAGTTCATTTCTTGGTATTATAGGTATTAAAAACAAATTCATTATTCAAATGAAAATAACAAAGAAGATTAGGAAATGCAAAAGAAGGAACATAACAGTTTCATAATGTATAGAGAGTATACTGAAAACAAATTATTTAGACTTATTAACAAAGAAAACGTTTCTATTCAGCATCAACTCTCTGATCATCCACAAAAATGCAAGCAAGCTGAGCGTCATGAAACAAATTACTTCTCCCTCTTTCTAAATGACTTTCAAAACTTTCTTCAATTCATTCATTTTTTTTTTTTTTTTGCAATCTCTTGAGAAATAATTCCTTGTGCACCAACAAGTACAATACAAGGCTTACAGAAGTACGTAAAAGACTCAAAAAAAGGGTTGAAAGAAGCTTCAAATTAAATGAAACAAATGCAAATTCCAAACAGAAAAGGGAGAAGAGAAAAAAGAAACAAATATACAATAAATTGGTCACATCCATAAGAACACATGAATGGTATTAAGCAATGAAGCGAATAAACAAGGGGAAAAGATACCGAAACATAATAAAAAATTTTTAAAAAGATATAGATGCAATATAATTGGTCACATATACACAACAAAATAATAATAATAACGAGAAATGGAGTACAAGGTGGGGAAAAATGAAAAAATATTAAAGTACTTAAAAATCAAATAAAAGCACACAAATACGCAAACTATCACACAACATATAAAACACACAAATTTCGAACAGTTAACAAAACAAAAGCTTCTGATCCAAAAATAATTGAGAGAAAAGAAATGAATTTCAAAAATTGAAAAATAAAGATAAATAAACAAAAGTTATAAGGAAAAAAATGTAAATGCCATCAAAACACATAAAAAGTTTATAGTCTATATAATGTGGGGAAAAATGTTGTCGATAAATTCACAACATGATGCAAAACAAGTTTTGTTCTGGACTAAAGTAGAGAAAGATGGAGGCCATGCAAAATTGTTCTTCTTTAGAGTGCTGATGAATAAACATCTAGCGGGAGTGAATTTAGAGCAGGAAAGTATCAAGTAATTGACATCTTGAATCTGTCCACTAGAGCAGGAACACAAGTCTATTTTCTTTCATTGTTTCGATAAAACTTTACAGCACGGTTGAGATACATATTTAAGATATCGGAAAGAAGGGTCAATCTACAGGGTGTTCATTAATTATTGTCGGGGTTTCCGTACCTCATAACTTTCGAATAAAAAATATTACGCAAAAACCGATTACGTATTCGTAAATTACAACTCAAAGAATTTTACGTGGCAACAATGCGATCTTAGAGCATTTGCAGTCTGGGTAATTATGACGTCATAAATAAAAATGGCGACCGTGCAAGAAAAAGCAGTGTGTGTATTGTGGTTTTTCGAAACTAAATTTGGTTTGGGGGTTTGTCAAGACCATTGTGTACAAGACCCCTGTGCCCTCCCTTGATGAACTGAAGCGCAGAATTGTTACTGCGATCCAAAATGTTACCCCACAAATGCTGGAGAACGCTTGGAGGGAAATCGAATTTCGTCTCGATGTGTTACGAGCCACGAAGGGCAGCCATGTGCAAATTCATTAAGCTTTTTAATATCATTAATGAAATTTTTTGAGTTGTAATTTACGAATACGTAATCGGTTTTTGCGTAATATTTTTTATTCGAAAGTTATGAGGTACGGAAACCCCGACAATAATTAATGAACACCCTGTAAATCAGACTTGTTTGTTTCTGTTTGGAAAGTGAAATGACGCTCTAATTACTATAGAGTTTCCAATACATATAGCTAAATAACACATTTTAAGCCATTCGCAGAAGTAGAATGTTTATATAGATACCAAAAAAGATACTAACTGCAGTGAAAAGTTTATCCTGAGAAATTTACACCGAACCATTTTACCAATTTACACCAGAAAAGTCGTTACTGAAAGAAGAATTTACTGTTTTGTTGTGAGCAGTAATAAATTAAATAAGAAATAACTTCTTAAATATTATACCAACTCTTTCTATTTCTTAAAATAATGGCTATTTTTACTACCTATTTGAAAAATAATTTAATATATAAATCAAATTAATTTCTTCAGTAAGTATATCCAATAATGTTCAAGATATGTGGATCATTAGGACATAAGCGTCATATGACTATATTAAAATGTTTGTAAAAATCCCTATGATCGCACACTTTATTAACGCTGCAATACTCCTGGTATTTTTGTTGAAGGAAAGATACTTCTCCATTCTATTCTTTTATTTTATACTTAAAATGATAGCTATCTCATTCTTGTTACTTTCCAGTTGTCCTGTAGACACAGCAATCAATAATGACGAAGTACCTGAAAGGAGAAACAAAATTCTACTAGAATCCATTCATAATAATATAATGTTTTTTAAATTGAAAACACAGCTCAATTGTCATACATTATAATTATGAATGGAAGAGTCACATAAGACGGATTCTAATTAATACCAATAATTAGAATTTTAAGTAATTAACAATTTAATTTACTTTCGTGTGTCAAGTTGCGTTAATTAAAATAATTAAAAATATTTTGAGATTCTAAATAAAAACGAGCTATTATGCTTAATAGATAAACCTCCTTTTTTCATTTATACAAACGACTATGAGAAGTTTAATTTTTATCTGTAAAATCCCTACGATATAAGGAAATATTATTAAAAATGAGAAGATTCTCCTTAAAATGGAATTAAAATTTGAGGAAACACGTTATAAAATATACAGATTTTAATTACATACTTGTAGTAGCAGTTTGTAATAATAAGTTAGTGTAATGTTACAGTCATGGAAAGTCGCTTCCCAGCAATGCAGGTCTTATGGTTGGGAAGAGGGTTTTACAAGGTGAAGCATGGAGTGACCTCAGCGACTCTCGTGGCACGCATGACCTTGGCGACAAACTTGGCGACCATTTTGGCGACTTGGCGACAAATAGATTATTCCCGAAAATGCAACCCTTTTCTCGATATTTCTATTAGGGGCCGAGATCCAGGTTTTTCATGAAAATTCTATGTGACGTCACGGCCTAACGGGGAGAGTATATAAGACCGCGTTCGGGTCACAGCAGCGTCTTTGAACGACTGGTTACTGTGAAGCGTAAACGTCTTCGGAGTTCTATCTGCTGTGTGAGCTAATCAGCTGGTGAGCTGAGCTGTTATTGTCGTGACTAGTTATTTGCTGACTGTTTGTGCTGTTAGATATCAAAGCGCTGAACTGTCATTACCTGTGAATTGTTGTCTATTTACATTGGTAATCTGTGCAAGGACTATTGTTTCCTGTACCTGTGCTACGTGTTTTCCTGTATATTTGTAAATAAACCTTCATTCTCCATTATCCTGCGTGTTGGACTGTTTACACCATACACCCACGGTAAGATTTTGTGCAACAGTAACATTAACCAGACTCCAAAGATTCTTAATTAGCTTTTACATTTAATTTCATTTCACAACAGAACATTTTTAACTTAGAAAGCTTTGTGTATGTTATAATTATTTATATGTAATACACACCTCAAAATTACTTTGTTAACTATAAGCATAAATAACAAGAATTTTCATACTGGAAATGACATCTAATAAACCAACTCCTCAAAATCAAATTAATCTAAATATGTTAGAAAAATTTATTATTAGATCTACAATATAGTTTTGAAGATAATATTACATATACATATTGATATTACATATACATATGTGTATTGATACTTGAATATACAGTGATATTTCTATAAACATGAATTTAATGTTAATATTACTGATAAAAGAATTATAGCTCTAAAATTATTAAAACACTTAACAATACATATTTTAACAGTAATAGTCAAAGAAGGTTTGATATCTTTTGAGATTATTTCAGGGAAAAATACAGGACTACAAAAATCTTTAAGGAACAGTTTATAATGTTTCATCAGAATTATTCCATATGATGAGCAGTTTAAATATCTACGGGAATTGCATGAAACAAACGAAACTTCATTTATATATTGAAGCAAAAATATATATTAAAAATTTTTCACTAATGTAAATCTTCTTTGATACAACTGCGGACACAAGCATTTAAACTTTTTTATTTTCATGAAGAGGAACATCGAACATCGTGCACAATATAGCGGTGACGTTAGGTTTCCATTTCAAAAGGCGGAAATCAAATTGGCTTGTCAAAGTCATGAGTCAGATTTCTGGTGTTCCTTACTCGTGCTCATAGACGTATCTATAAAAGTTTTACCACTATTTTAAAAATATAAATTTCTACTTAAAGTTTTAGTTTTGTCACTCAACTAATCTCACAGTATCTTCTTCATTGCTTTAGCTCAAAGTCTAAATTCTTATATTCGGATTGGTCGACGCAAATGCAGATGGACCAAATTTATAGTAGGAGCAACGCTGTACTTCCAGCGCTTCACTGTAGGGATGGCAGTTTTTGCGAAAATAAACGGTTTTCGGTAATTCAGGTTTTTTTCACCTCCGGTTTAACCTGGGGGTTATAACCGTTAAAAATAACCGGTTTGGGGTCTTTTTTATAAGAATCATACGCCCGTTTGTAGAGAATTTTTTAATAGTATTGTTTATGCAGGAAATCAATTCATTGGCCAATATTTGTCTGCTCATGAAGACTCTTTCAGTAATCCACCAACCAACAGACGCCTCGAGGAAGCCGTTGTCGTTGATTGGTCTAAGATTATGAAACTCAAAGCTTCATAACTTGTTAAATTTTAGTCTAATTGAATCTAAAATCGAGCCTATTTTCCGATACTGTTTTATTACCCGGTTATTGGATTTTAAAAAATAACCTTGACAAAAAAAATAACCAGAAAAAACTCGGTTAACCGAAACAAGAAAAACGGTTTTCGGTTAAAACCGGTAAGTTTTTCCCATCCCTACTTAACTTATGAATTAAGTAGTGCGTGTGCCTACGGATTTTGGGGTAAGATTTTACCAACAACCAAATCTTTCGTATTCTAGAAATTTATTACGTACGTCTTGGTCACAAAACTAAAAGGAAAATTTGTCGGGTCTATTGATTACTTTCTTTTTCACGATGCATGTGAGTATAATCTGGGCGTTATTTTTTAAAGGAATATAAGCTTGACGTACTCCGATATAAATAGAAATGTGGCGATATATTTAAAATCATATCTATGAAGTGAAATCATTCCTATGAAGTGACAAAGCATCTTATATACAAATCATTTCTCCTTCTTTTAGTTTTTTCCCTCGAAATAACCTCCCGTCCTAAAAGCAACTGCAATATTAAAAGGACACAATTTTCTAGAACCGATTAATCAATGGAATTCTGGTGCGAATAATGAGTTCCAGTTAGGAAAATTGGTGTCGGAAATTTTTATTGTGTTGGAAAATTATTTAGCATTGGAGAAATGCCAATAATATATCCTTTTGATTTTCATTTCCCCTTTATATTATATTGTCTCATTCATACACTTTTCATTTCGATATATAGGGTGAACCAAAAATCTTGCCCTGATTATAAATATTTATTGTGCTCAAACTATTATAATTAGACATGTTTGCTTGGATACATTGCAAGTTCCGTTATAAAGTTTTTTATAAGATCATTTATCTCAGTAAATTTCAACGTGTGTCACCTTGGTAGCTCGGAGAATGTCTAAGTGGTATTCCAGTTCCTGCTAAGTGTTCTTTAACATGTCTATTGTTACAGTACACACATCCACTTGTATCCTAGCCTTCAGTTTTTCAACGTCAGCAATTCATGTGGCAAAGACTCTGTCCTTGATATAGTCCCAAAAGAAAAAAAATCAAAAGGAGTAATATCTGGAGAGCGTGGAGGCCAGGGTGTTAGTCCATCCCTTCCAATCCACTGATCTGGAAATGTTTCATTTAGGAAATCACGTATTAAGGAACCCCAGTGTGGGGGTACTCAGTTCTTGCTGAAACATTATCCATTGTTGAAATTCTTCTAACTGCCGTGCAATGAACAGTTGCAATAAGTCTAAATAAACGCTAGTGGTAACGCTTTTTTCCGTGAAGAAAAACGGCCCAATAACCTTGTTATGCATGAGGCTGCACCAAACATTAACTTTAGGGCTATCTCGCTGTAACTGTGCAGAAACATGTGGATTTTCTGATCCCCATATAAGGACATTATGCCTATTTACCATTCCATTGACATGAAAGGTGGATTCATCGGAAAAACAAATGCGATTTAAGTAATCGTTTTCGACATCAATTCTGTTCAGAATCTCAATTGCGAATTCTTCACATCTCGGGCAATCATTTGGTTGCAAGTCCTGAAAGATTTGAACTTTATAAGCACGCAACCTTAGCCTTTTATGAAGAATTCTTACCAAACTTGTTTGCGGTATTTGAAGTTCACGTGATGCTTGGCGAGTTGATTTAGTAAGACTCTGTTGAAACGATTGCCGAACGAATTCAAGAGTTGCTTCACTCACAGTAGGCCTGCCACTTCTGAGAAGGTCAGTAAGGCTGCCTGTTTCTTTAAACTTTTCATACCATCGCTTTATAGATTTTATATCAGGAGGGTTGTGTCCATAACAACGTCGAAATGCACGTTGAACATTAGTGGGCGATTTCGTTTCTTGAAACCAAAGCACACATTGGGCTTTCTGTTCAATCGACGCCATTTCGGCCGAAAATGACATCTTCCTTACAAATGTTCCCCTGAGTAACTCTTGAAGGAGCACTCGCGCCATCTATTGCAAAAAATATTAAAACTGACCTATCCAATGATACAAAAGTAACATTATTGTATTAAACGGTTATTTTGTAATGAATTTTTATAATCAGGGCAAGTATTTTGGTTCACCCTGTATCTTAAAACTTCATTTTAATTTGTTTAGATTTTTTTAGTTTCTCGTAATGCCTTCTTACGCGACTTTTCTGTAATTAAATGATTAATGAAGTGTTTTGCTGGTGAAATTAGAATTTACAGAAGGAGACCTTCCCACATCGCCTTCATGCGCGACACTTCTGTCATTAGATAAATAATAAAGGGTTTAGTTGGTGAATTTACGTTTTAGTTTGAAGAGTTTAGATACCGGTCTCGGACCAGTGGTGTCCTGCGCCATGTGCTGGGTTGGGCTTCTTCGCGGCGGCCATTCGTTTATACCTTGGAACCTAGATCAGCACGGGGTGTGATCTTGCATATGCCACTTTTCATAACATATTTTTGAATTTCATTTTTGTGAGTGTAGTGATAAGTATGTCAAAGAATAATACACATACAAAGGTTAAATATAGATTTAACTACAGCTCTTTTATATTTTAATTATTATTTGGGGTTTGATGCTTTATTTGAAAAGTCAGGCAATTTTTCGGAAAATACTAGGTCAAAAGTGTTCTTTGCTATGTAATTGAATTGTTCATTGTAGAATCCAGTGCGTTAGATTGTTTTTTAAACGATACGATAGTACGAAATGTGATCTGAAAGTATACAAGACAGTCAAAGGGGAGAGTACTCTTGCCTGATGAGTGACGTAATTGAACAATTTAATGATCAAGTTGTCAGAAATTTCATTCACTTTGGACATTTGACAAGGCTATTGATAAGGCTATACGCCAAACGTTAATCCATTCAGATAGTTTCGTTTTTGAGTACTGTGTTCACATGCTTTCTAATAGTTTAGCTTAATTAAGTTATAGTTACATCCCGTATCGAAAAATGCGAGGGATTCTTTGGGTTTGGACCCACATACGCGACGATTCTTCGGTGGAATCGGGTTCCGAACCTAGAAGCATCCGGTCTCGAAGCCGAGATGGTCCCACCAGGCCACCGAAGCCTGCCTGCACTCAGACAGAGATTTTCCTTCTGACAGATTTCGTCCGACATTTGTGAGAAATTTATAACTATAAATCGGATTTCATAAATCTAGTTCAATGTGTTTTTGAGTTATGGTGTTTACAGCTAGGAAGACCGGGAGACAGATATAATTACAAAAATATGTTTTTCAGGTGTGTTTTGGCTCTCTGCAGGACAGGCGATTGCAACTAGAACTAACACAATTGACATAAATATACTTTGAAGAGCGGAAATGCACACTTGGGAGCAATTATTTTTAAAAATGTTTGAATTAATTGGCGATAATGTTCGAAAATATTATTGAATAAAACTAATTTTTTGCCACCTTTAAATTCAAAAAATTATCTTATCAATGAAATTAATACAGTTGTCATCCAATTTTTTTCCTTAATTTTAACAATTTTTTAAGAACATTTTTATGCATAAGTTACAAAATTAGTTTTCATTGTTGCAATCAAATTCAAATTGATTTCATTGTTTGTGCAAATATTTAATTACAGTTTTATCTTGCATTGCTGAAAACTAAGGAATGAAGATTCTATCCTTTAATCCCTCTCTCGAAACAGGATTTTGTTAAAAATGGACGCTAACATCTGAAAGCAGATTTTTAGAGTTTAGCAATAGATGAAATTTATTCCCCTCGGGGAGAGGGGGGGGGGAGGATGCTGTTAAAATCGAAACATAATATAGATAAATTTAAAACAAATCTTAAGACTTAAAAAATTCAAACAATTTCCAAATCTTTTTCTTTCTCATTGTACTTCTCTAATAACGACAGAAGGTTTTCACGATATTTCATTCTTTTCAACCACTGGCGCAACAGACAGGTTTTCCGAAAACATTTCATCCACTTTCTTACCGAACGAAAGCACATCTTTTCTTTAAACACAGAAATTCATACTCAGCAGTGGAAATTCGACGCAGGAAACATAGTTTGATTTTTAGTGGAATTCAAATATTGAAAACATACAATCTTATAAAAAATGGGATAAACCCGGTGACGGCTCATCCATAGGGGTTGCGGAGCTGCAGCCCCCCCCTGGTATTATTATAAAAGCTTTTATTTTTTCGTTTTTATTCTTATTTTCTTACTTTCCCACTCCGGTAGGTTTCATCGCCATTTTTAAGTGCGGCCGGTTGTTATTCGAGTTCTGCAAGAAGTTCAGTTTTGGACTGAGAAGGTTTGCAATGATGGATATAAATAGGTTTAATTGAGTGCCTGGATGTAGAAATTGGATTGATAGACTGCACGAATTTCAATGCGAGACAACGCATACGCAACAATGTTCTCTGTTTCCTTAACGTACCGAATATCGGTAGAAAATTGTGATATTAAGTCTAAATGCCTCAATTGGCGAGGTGAGTATTTATCGGGCTTTTGCCTGAAGGCATCAGTTAGGGTCACCACTGTGGCAGTACGTAGTTTAGAGCCTGGGACCTTTGGAACCCGAGTTACGAATCTTTACCACTAGACAAAAGGAATTCCCCCTGTCCGGAAGTGGATACGGACTTATATACATCAAAGAAAGATAGTGCAGCACGATGCACTACAGGACTGCTTCACATTTGTCGTGATTCTTTTATTTTACGTTTTCCGTGTAGAATACCTTAAAGTAGCTTGTCTTCATACTGGATGATTTGGAGGTAAAATAATTGCATTTTTCGAATATCCTCATCAACAGAATCTTTCGGTCTTCTTGCTTCGCTTTTGACTGCGCTTCTTGAGGCGGGGGGGGGGTATGGACGTTTCTCCCCTTTTTCTTCTTGCTGAACACCGAGAATCCGATAAGGAAACCTCTCAACGATGGTGGTGTAACTTGACGGAGAAGAGGAGTTCATGATTTCGGGCAACGAACCCAAGAGGTGAATCCCGAGTGCTTTCTGCAGACCCTTTGTTCGCCAGTAAGTTTGCTTTGATTCTATTTATTCCCTTGCATTGCATTATTTTTCTCTGTAAACTGTCTGAATGCCAGTTGCATTTTTTTGGGCTGAGTTTCTTTTGAATTAATTATGAGTAAATCCAAGAGAATTTATGATATTCTAAGTAAATTTTTCAAGGAAGATTTCATTGATGATTATTACTCTCTAATAAAAAGTAATCACAAAATTGAGTGACCTCTTCGAAAAGAAGAAAGGCAAAGTGAGCAAAATCACTTTAAATGAAATCTTCAGTGATTTTGTGGATGATTTCTTGGCATTGTTTAAGGAATTGTCCGGAAAACTTAATACAACCTGTTTGGTGCTTTACGGTCTAAAAGAAATGGCCTCCATCTCAGACGCTGTGCTTCTGAAAACAAAAAGAAAACATTTGGTAAAAGGAAACATAGTCTTAGAGACAAAAATAGAAGAAAATATCCATTTCAACCAGATTCTTAAAGAGTCATTTTCTCTTATAAATAAGGAAAATAAAAAACAAATCATTGATGGATGAAATTAAAAAGAGCGTCGAATGCGCTTTTGTAAAAACATACGCTCAAGTTGTTCACTCCCCCATTTCAATTCAAGAAACCGAGAGTTAGAGTGTTTTACTTTTAAACCAAACACGACTTTTTCAAAAGCAAGAAAAAGCTTACTTCTTCGCTCTCACTGACTGCAAAATCCTCACTAAGAGTGAAGAAAATCTCCAAAATGAACAGAGGAGGTCTAGTCATCGAAGCAACCGACAATGTCTAACTAGATACACGTTTGGCTGAGATTAGGAAACTGGACGAAGACCATAACAGTTTTGAAATTATAAAGCCAGATAAAAAACAACCTCAGATAATTTTGTACAGTGTTGACCGTGAAGTTGAAAAGGAGAGATTGGAAATGGGCATTAAGGAAAAAAATCATTTTCTTTCCGATAAAGAAGACAAACCTCTGTTTAAAATGGCTCTTAAAATTCCTGGTGGAAGTAAATTTTTCAATCACTGGGTATTAGCTCTTAGCCCCGATATTAACCACATGGTAAAGCAATGTCGGGGTCTCTACTTCGAATGGTGCCGTTTTTTCAATTCCTACTATTAGTTCACACTCTCCCTATATATATTTATTTATATATCTTGTTCAAATTTTCAATCGTTAATAAAATACTTTTTATTCATCCACTCAAGTTCAAATATATTTTTTAAAACTTGTAGTGGATGACACTTGATGTTAATACAGTATTTCAAATATTAATTCATTAATTAAATTTAATTAATTAATTTTAGTTTTATATGGGAGAAAAAATTTCTGAAATAAAATATTTCTTTGTTGACCTAAGTAGGAATTGATTTTTAAATTTTTTTTATATTACTTGTTTATTATATAGTAAAAGCTCGATTATCCGAAAGCGGATTAACCGGGAAGTGGACCATCCTGAGAATCATCGTCATGGACATGAAATATTGAATAACGTTACTGGGACTGTGCAAAACGAACCAACCCCCCTCAGTAGAAGAGGTCCTCACCCATACACACCGACCGGAGTGGAGTGCAAGTCACATTTCTGTTCGAACATACTTCGAAGCTCTTCTTAATAACTAAGAACAAGTGGGTTCTTTTTCCTGGTCGCTAATGCTCATAAACCCCAAGGGGATTGCTACGCAAGCCCTGCTCGGTTCGATCGCCACGGCGAGGACACTGTGGGTCACATAAGAGTTTCATAATATATAGAGAGAATCCTGAAAACAAATAATTTAGATTTATTAATAAAGAAGACGTTTCTCTTCAACATCAACACTCTCATCATTTTCATAATTGTAAGCAAGCTAAGTGTCATGAGACAAATTACTTCTCAATCTTCCTAAACGCTTTTAAAATTTTCTTCAATTCATTTTTTTCATTGTTTCGATAGAATTTTACAGCAAGGTTGAGATTCATATTTAAAGCATCGAAAAGAAGGCTCAATCTAAATCACATTCGTTTATTTACTTTTGGAAAAGGAAATAACATCTTCAATTAATATAAATTTTTCCAATACGTATAGCTAAATAGCACATTTTCAGCCAGCCGTACAAGAGGTATGCTTATATAGATACTAAGAAGATAGCAACTGCGGTGCAAAATTAATCCTGAGAAATTAACACAGCACAATTTGGTGAAAGGCTAATGAAAAGGCTTTATTGAAAAATGAGTTTCTCTTTTATTTTGAGCAGTAATAAATTAAATAAGAGATAACTTCTTAAATATTAAACTAACTCTTTCAATTTCGTATTATAATGTCTATTTTTACTACTTATTTGAAATATATTTTAAAATATAAGGCAAAGCAGTTTCTAGAGTAAAATATCCATTAACCTTCAAGTTATCAGGATCATTATGACATATGCGTCTATGAATATTTTAAAATGTTTGTAATAATCACTACGAATTGGCTGGCAAAATTTTATTTTCGATGCAATAACTCTCGTCTTTTTATTGAAGAAAAGATACTCCCCCATTTTTCTCTTTTATTTAATACTTAAAATGATTCTTGTTACTTTCTATTTGTCCTGTAGAAACAACAGCCAATAATGACAATGTTTTATATTACATACTTTTCGTAGCAGCTTGCAATAATAAATTAGTGTAACATTAATACGACTACAGAGATTCTTATTAGTTCTTTCATTTAATTGTATTTCATAACAGGTATTTTTAATTTAGTAAATTTAATGTAGGATGTAATTACTTATACAGTAATATTGAATTTTATGAAAGTTGAATATCCTGAATAATGATGTATACTTATAAGTTAAATACATAATTTAAATTACAGTTCGACAAAAATACTATTCGAAAATTTAGGTTTAGAAAATACCAGTTTGTGCAAGAACCCTCATCATTTAGCTTCTCTTAGGGTGTACGGAAATTCATCTTGCTGCAATGCCGATATCTTTCTGAATATTTACGATATTAAACTGGAATTTTTTATATAAGTGTCATATATATCTGGCTACTCAGGAACAAAACTCAGGATTCTATTTACTTAGGAACAAAATACAGGACTACAAAAATTTTTAAGGAATAGTGTATTATGCGTCAGCAGAATTATTTCATATGATGGAAATGTTTAAAAGTCTACTGGGAATTGCAGGACACAAACGAAACTTCATCTATATGTAAAAACGAAAATATATATTAAAAATTTTTCATAAATGCAAATCTTCTTTGATACAAGTGTGGAAATAAGCATTAATTTTTTCTTATGAAGAGGAACATCTTGTGCAGTATGGCGGAGACGTTGGATTTCCATTTTAAAGAGGCGGAAATGAAATTGGTTTATCAAACTTTGGAATCAGACTTCTGGTACTCCTTACCCATGTACGTAGACGTGTTTAAAAACGTTCTACCACTATTTTTAAACGAAAAATTTTTATTTAATATTTTAATGTTGGAGATAACTATGCGAGACGTTAGGTATTGCACAGTTTCTTTGAATAAAAGCCTGAATTTTTATTTTCGGGCTGGTAAACTCGAAGGCAGAAAGATCAAATTTATAGTAGGAGCAAAGCTGTACTTCCGGCGGTTCGCCTTACGAAATTTTAACCTTAAAATCTTTTAGTATACGTTATTTAAAGTAAAATGGCATCTTTTGTTTATGTATACGATTAACGACAGCAAAATAATGCTGGGTGGATCGTTTTTTTCCCTTTCATTCCGCATATTATGGTCATAATATGGACCCAAGTGTCTCTCAGACAGACTGCTGGCGTTTTTTTGCTTGTAGAGTTGCAATCTTTGGAATGGAACAGAGAAAAGAAGGACTTTCTCCATTACTAACTGATGGGGGTTAGGTAGTAATGCATTGCACCATTGTCCTATTTATAGGAAGGTCGAAAATGTAGGAAAAATTGATCTTCTAGATAATTTTTTGGGGTGATTTTTTCTAGTATAAAACTATGGAATATTACAATTCAATGAATTTATATGTATGTTTTTCTTGAAGATCAAAATTTTAAAAAACTTGTGTATTGAAAATGTCAGAAAAAAATCTGAGAAAATCGCCATTTGAAAAATTTAATAAAAAATATTTAACATTAATTTAAACGTGTGAAAAGGACATATACATATTTAAATCACTCTTCAATAACAAATTGTCTTTAAATAGACTTAAAATATTCGAAAGAATTTATGAAAAGGCCACTTGTGTTTGTTGTCCTATTTTTAGGACGATGAGGAAATATGGATTAAAACAAAATGATTCCCAGGCTCTTCTTTTTGGATTAGGAAATAGTCTTTTACAGTTGGCACTTACTTTTCTATAAGCATTCTCCGAACTCTTGACCACTTCTGGTGCAAATCCTCCTGTCTTTTGTCTAAAATAGATTTTTAAAAGTTTGTTAACCTTATTTATGGTTACTCTGAGGTCCTCATTACAGAAACTGAACTTCTTGTTGTATGTCTTCGGTTTCTTTACCCGCCCCTCAAAAAGGGGCTACCTCCATTATTGACGAGTACAGAGTCCAACATGGCGTGAAGTATCTGACAATGAGCTGAATAGGATTCATTTCGGCAGTGAGGAGAAAGGGAGGGGGTGCGTACATTGGAGCTTCATAGAAGCTACGTCCTTCGCACAGTAGCTCTGAGAAGAACTGGGAACAGTTCTGAGAAAGTCAGGAGTCTATCGGTGGCCAGAAGAGAAGATCTTGAGACGGAGTGGAGGAGAGTGAAACTGTGAGAGCTTAACTGTGTATGGTTAATATCTGAGGAGAGGGCCATGGGAGAAAAAAGTCGGAATGTGAGTAATGTAAACAAGCTGCGTGGAGGGGGAGAAGGTGCATTACTATTACAGGAGAATATTTCTCGGTCTTTTTATTTTGGGATCGGGGATATAATTAGGAATAAGTTGAATTGCTGCATTTTCGTGCGTGTCGAGAGCATTAAAGAACTTTGTTGCAATTTTGACAATGAATTCCTTTAGAGAGGGGTAGTTAAGTGCTTTACGCATTTCGGTGTTGGAGATATACCATATCGCATTGCAGATTGACCGAATTACTGAGTGACATTGAACGTCAATTATTTTAATGTTGGTTTTAGCGGCATAACCCCAGATCGGACAGGCATAAGTTAGAATGGGACGCAAATAGGAGTTGTAAACGAGTAACTTCGTTTCCCTAGGCATTTTAGATTTCCGAGATATTAATGGGAAAAGTTTACGCGCGGTATCTCGGAATTTATTTTTAAGGTAGATAAAATGGGGTTTCCAAGTTAATTTGCAATCAAGAATAAGACCTAAATACTTACATTCCTGAGACCAGGGGATAATTCTGTCATTAATCTTAATGGGGGGGGGGAAGCTGGAGTACCTACGCGCATTAGCAAACATAATAGCTTCAGTTTTTGAGACGTTGATTTCTATTTTCCATTTAATGAACCAGTCCTCAAGTGCATTAAGATGGCGATTAAGAGCAATTTGAATATAATTGGGATTTTTGTTCCGGGCAAGTATTGCTGTGTCGTATAATGCTCTTTTAAAATAGCCATTGTTATATATATATAATATTTTGCTGGTATTTCTGTTTAGTTTTCTAAAAAAAATGTAATTACTGGAAAACTTGTCCCGATACAAGCTTTAATTTAATTTAATAGTTTATAGGAAACATAATTACCTATATTTACAAAAAAAATATAGATGTAGCTTGTTTTATTAACAAGTTAAAGTTAATATTTACAAAAAACCCTTTTTAATCTAATTGTGAGGATTAGAGCAGACTAATGAACTTCATCTGCTTAAGCGTAAAGTGTAGCCTAGATATCTGTTCCTGCAGATTTGATATCCATCGGAAAAAAACTATTTGCATTACAAGATAAATAATACAATATCATATATACATCCGGAACTTTTAACAGTTTAAATGTTTTTAAATATTCGAAAGGAAAAATCTTTGTTTGAACAATTAATAAATTATCTAAACAATAAAAAGAGAAAATTACATTTTATTTTGAGTTATCTATCCTTACAAGACAAATTTATCTGCAAAAATATTTTAGGATTACTATAATTTTAAGGATCTGAATGTTCTTTTTTTATATTTCAATTTTTAATATAATTTCTTTTTGAAATTATCACTCAGCATTCTTGATATTCAGTGCAATAAATTATGATTTATAAACGACAGCATTTGAGATTTTTTGGTCTAACTGCAGTGGATTATACGAGGCAACTTTAATTCATATGCTTAAGAGTCAAGTATACCCTAGATAGTTGGCCCTGTATGACTGATATCAACCGGCAATGAATGGCTTTGAAATTGCCATTTCCAGGTATACTATGTTACTTCAAAATATACTATGCGTCGTTGCATACTATTGCACGTATAATATGTTTCGAAAATAATGGAGAAGCAAAATGTTAACATTCAAGTCTTACTTACATCGCGTTAAAAGAGCTTAAAGAGTCAGATGTCGCCAACTCATCATTTACATGTTTTGTAGAATCTTTCATAACCTCCTCAACTGTAATTCGATACCGTGCGTGCATCAAATTAGAACAATTTTAAGCTTTTAAATAAAAACAAAGCCATTCAGAGACGTTATAATTTGATTCAAAAATTACGTGGCATACATAAGTATTTTAATTTTCCTTTTAGGTTCTCAAGTGAATTAAAATTACAACTCAATCCTAAAATAGAAAATGTCATTTAATTAGACAATTGAGAAAACAAACTAGTTATATGGATAACTCTTGAAATTATAACAAAAATTAATTTAGAGATCTGAATGTAGAATTATAATTTATGCATGGTGCATATAATTTCGAATAATGTTGAGACATTTCTTATTTAACAGTTTGAGATTCGATTTGAAATAATAATAATTTAATTAAAACGAAGCTGATTTAATAGCTCTCCAATATGAATACAAATCCTAATATTATAATTTTTTTCAATTCCTGCAGTTTCTATTCTTAAACTGTGAGCTGCCATGTTACAAAATGGTGCTTTGCAATAAGAGAATTTACAATGTATGGACATTCATCAATTAAAAAGAGCGCAATTTTTCTAGAATTAACGCCAGTTTGATAATGTATAAAGAACGGACAATTTGCATGCGAAATAACTCAGTAAGTTTTGATTGAGAAGATATTCGTTATAATAATTCGGATTTGTTTTTATTTTCCTGAAAAAATTTATACAGTGAACGACGTAGAAAAAAAATAAACATTTAGATGGGAACGGAGGCTTTAATAAAAATTATACAGTGAACGACGTAAAAAAAAAATAAATATTTAGATGGGAACGGAGGCTTTAATAAAAAAATTACCACTATTTTCATACAAAAATTTTCTATATAATATTTTTTTACATAATTAAAAATTAAGCTGGGTTAGTTCGTTGTTGATTTCTTTTAGTGATGGGTCAGATTCGTTTTTTTGCGGAATCGGATCCGAGTCCAGCTGCGGATCCGGATCCGCGGATTCGTTCCGACTCCGAAAAAATGGATTTATAGCCCATAATTACTTTAATAATCTTTATTATTAAACTCATATTTTAATATAATTATGAATCATAATTGATAACATAATAATTTTAATTAGATAATTAATTGCATTGGTATTAATTTTAATTAATAATTAT
>BGPR01001174.1:129408-195072 GCA_013235015.1 Araneus ventricosus | reverse complement strand
GAATCAGTAATTCAGAATCCGCGGAATCAGAGTGAATCCAATTCCGATTCACGAATCCGATTCTGCGGATTCATCACGAATCCGATTCCGCGGATTCATCGCGAATCCGATTCCGAGGATTCAGCGCGATTCCGATTCCGCGGATTCAGCGCGATTCCGACCAAAAGGAACGAATCCGCTAAAAGGAACGAATCCGCCGATTCATCATGAATCCGATTCCGCGGATTCGTTCCTTTTATCGGATTCGTTCCTTTTGGTCGGAATCGGATCCGGTCGTTCCTTTTGAGGATCCGGATCCGCGGATTCGTTCCGGAGTGAACGACACATCACTAATTTCTTTAATTTAGCTTGAACTTAAATGTCCCGGCTGAGAAACGAAAGATAGAGTTGAAGGTTTAATAATTTCAAGGTACCAGGGAAAATACGAATCCGTTCCATTCCCTTCTGATTTTGAGGTTTTATCTAGAGATATACAATCCACGACTTTTTGAGTAACAAATAGTTTTGCTATTTTTAAACATCTATTCCAAATAACTGTTATTTCAATCACACTTTTCAAAAAGTCTAATTAAGTATAAGTAAAGTGTTCTAAAAAATTTTCAAATAAAAAACTGTTATTACTTCTACTTATTGTTTAATACTTTCTATTAAGTTTTAATGTTTAGTTTTTTGTATTGTTAACAGATGGCGCCAGCAAAAATTCTTGTAGAAAGAGATGTTGGAACTTGAGTTCACGGGTCACAATCAATATTAAGCAACCACAGAAGCCATCCTGCGATATCACAGTCGCGGTTTTCGTTGCGATCGCAGTATGGGATCTTTACCGCGATTATTCTTTATTTTATATACAATTACCACGATTCGGTCAATCAAAGAGAAGAACGAATACTTGCTCCTTTGAGTTCCCGTCGAAGCTTTGAATTACAAAAGCAACGTTATCATTCGAAAATGCATATCACAACAAGAGGGATGATGCAAAGAAAGACGTCTTAAACCGCGATGGGAGGGGGGGAGTGCGAAATGTGATACCAGACGAGTTGGGGTATGGTTATCTGCGCGGTGAAGCGTGACCTGCTTACCTGGAAGGTCACTGGTGAAGACTCTGTTTCCCCGGGGTGGGTTGTACTGATGGCCCCCTGTGTGGGCATGCTTTTGATGGCGCCATCTATTGACAGTATATAGAACTAAAAATGAAATCTCGCAAGATTAAATTAAGAAAAGAAAATAAATTAAAAAAAAGCGTTTTGCGTACATTTTATACAAATGACTGTATCACGCCTTTTTGACAGTAGTATTTATCACTGATATCTCTGATTTTTTAATATTGCGTAGAAAATAACAGTTCGTCAAATATTCGTCATCCCTAGTTTTATCGCCATCTGTTAGCTCAATGAAAGTAGTTTTTTGACATCTATTTGGAAATGGGTAGATAACAGGAAGCTTCGGAATATGCAGGCGCTTGCAATCAATCATCGCGCTACTAGGCACGGAATGTTTGAGTTTTCGAGTTGTTTTCCTCATTGTTAACGAGGATTGCTCTTTTTCAAAATACGGGACATTTCGGCGTCCCGAAAGTATGACTGGGGACAAAGGAATATACCACTGATAAACGGGACGTATAACATAAGTATGCCGTGATTTCAATACTACGTTTGTAAAGCGATTCAAGTGCCACTCCATAAGATGCAAAGAAACTGATAGCCAATAAGCTCCTGATTTAAAGAAAACATAATGGAACTTAAATTCTATGACTGTTCGAGACAACATAATGTGCTAATTCAGAAGACCCTATTAAATGAATCAAGAACGAGCATATTATTCAAGATTCCTCAGGACTATAAAAAGTTAAACTTTTATTTAACTATACTTTAAATAAATGAAAATGTGAAGAACGATATTATGTTTTATTAATCAAACGTGCGGCATAAGTTAAATTATTTTTTCTATAAAAATTTTGATTAATAATTATGCCTGTAAAAAACTGGTAATTGTTTTATTGAGTCGTATTTATCAGAAATAACCTCCATTTTTAAGGTTAAAAGCTTCGTAAATAAGTAAAACCAAATTTAATACAACCAGGTGGATATTAAAAGATAAATGCACTAAGCGTGTGCCTTAGCCTCGAAATGAACATAGGATTTTTAAATTTTTATATCGGGATAGATTATTTCCATGTATTACTCTTTGCACAATCTGATTTTAACCATACTAGTCATTAGTAAAAAATGCGGGAAAAGCGATTAAAGACGTGAAATACACAAAAAGCAATTGACTCACGTAACGTAAGTACTGAATGAAGTAATTGCGCGTCCGATTCTGTCCCGCGTCTTAGGAAAATACTGAGGAAAACGGCAGCTAATTGCTTTTCTAGCAAATAAAGAAGTAGAGGTCTGTTTTCAGTACTCAACTGATAACAATGTAATTCATGCCTTCAATCGTTTTTCTGGCATTTGTCAGCTAATTTCTTGTCCGTTTAAAACGGAGGTGTGAACCGGGCTTATTGAGAGTAAGAACCTAGTTCAGATAGTATAAAAAATGAACAGATATTCACTTTCTCAGGGTTGAGAAAGCAGCTCAATCATTATTGAGAAGACATTTTCTCAGGAAACTATCGTTTCAATATCTAGGTTGAAGGATGCTATTTTCTTTTCAATGAATATCGATAAATCAGAGCTATATCGATTCATTGTTCCCGCGATTATAACTAAATTGCCTTGTTTAGAAGCTGATATGTAACCACACCAGATTTGAACCACCACTGCTTAACAGTTCCTGTTATATTTATTGGTTGGAACTTTGCTTTTGCTTATTTTCTACAAATTCTTTTATGTTGCTGTAAACCGTAGACTGTATTATTCTCATCCGGAAAAATCACAGAATTCCAAACCTTTTGATGTTCATTTGCTAAGTCTGTTCCTGCGATTAACTTTCCTTACGAACTGATTCCTTCAAATTTTTCTGACCTCGTTTGTTATCCTCCCTATCTTAATACACTGCGAGCGCTCTCGGGATTGTATGCTTTTCCAAATTTCTTTTCAATATCAGATACTAATTTTGGAGCGTTAATTTGGGGATTTTCTTTTAATTTCGGTATTAATATTACTTTTATTTGGGTCGTGTTAGAGTAAAAGGTAAGGTTCCGGTCTCTCAGCCGGAGGGCCCCAGGTCCGAAGCCCGATTCTACTGAAGATACAACGCACTCATAGGCTCGGCGCGTGCTACACCTGGCATTGGTCAAGCGTCCTTGCGCTGGTGTGGCGGAGACGCCTGGAAAAGGAGATCCATGATGTCGCCATCGTCGTCTGATCACGGCTCCAAGCTACATGGTTAATCCCAAAATAGCCCTCGAGTTGCTTCTAAACGGGAATAAAACTAACCCACTTTTTTTATTCGGGAATATGGCACTTTTTGCACTTTTGCAGGACTTTTCTCGCCTATTTTAGAAATTTACCATTTTGGGATTTGTTGCCCTAATAGAGTTTATGTTTTAAATCTTTCAGGTCTTCAGAGAGGTCATTTCCCCGTGGTGCCATCTGTGAGTGAATGAAAACCTAAATATTAAACATACGATAATTAGGATAAAACCATTAAAACTATCTTAAAAATGCAAGTAAATTTAAACATTTCCACTCTTAACCTTTCAGAAATTTAATATGTTGCGTGTTCAGAGTATATAAAAATTTTTATAATGTAGATTTTACAGGTGCAAAAGAATGAGTTAAAAAATAAAATGAAATAAGGACTGAGTTAATTTCTATTCATTTACTAATTCAAAACAATGAGTAAAATCGTCGACGACAATTTTTTATATGTATTTGAAAAATTTAGAATTTGTGACTTGATGTATAAGACGCAAACTTACTATTGTGATTGACTGTATATTCTACGTGCATTATAAAGATAAACCTGAATGAGTTGATCTATCATTCATAAAATTCTTTTTAAACGCTTTTATATTTTTCATTAACCCCAGTATTGGAATGAGTAAGAATTAAAAATCGTTTTTCTTTCTTTCTTTCTTTTCCAATTTAAAACCAAAATTACAGAAAAAAAAACAGAATTGGTAAAAGTCTGATTCCAGAGTCTGATCTTATGTATGGCTTTATGTGCTCCAACTGGAGATGTACATTCGCTTTTTGCTTTAGGTTCTATGTCAGACATTCCCAATATGTTGTACGTGTACCCCTGGGGGTAAGCGAAAGTAATGTTGGTAATGGCGGAAACACAAAAGGGTTTCAGATAAAATATAGAATATTGTAGAATTTTTTTCGCAACTTTGTTTGAAAATTAAAAGTCATGTTAATCAAAATCCTACTGGTAGCAGTTAAGGAAGAGTACCAAGCACACAGTGCCGAGGCAATAAAATACTTAATAGTACTTATGAACAGAGAGCTTCTGGAAAGAATATACTCGTCCTATGCGTGTATATTAAGATCAAACACATTAATGAACTTGACTTGGTTCCAGACATGAAAAAATATCTGTCTTCATTTGAACCTAATTTTATAAAACTCATCACCATGAAACAAGCTCATGGATTGCATTGCTTCCACTTGAATAGTTGAATATCACATTCAGTAATTGCAAGATTACAGCGTGAACTAACACGATATTATTTTATTTCTCTTTTCATCTGTTAGGATGCGAAAATAATGCTACTATAAAAATGGAATAAAATGTAAAATCAAAAATAAATCATAGAAATGCCCGAACACTTCCCTGATTTGCCAGATCTCCACTCAGGCAGGTCATTCTTCTAATCCATTCCGCTGATTTTTCCCGCTTTTTCAATTTCCTTACTTTATAATGTTTCTAGTAAATGGTTCTGGCAATGTAATTAATATTGGATAGCAAAACAAGTGTAAACCAGTTTTTTGTCAGGTTAGGCTAGGTAAGCCAGTTTTAAGAGCTCCTTTCTCCCCCTGCAGTTAAAAATTATCAAAAATTAATAAAATCAATACTTGTAACTATTTTGACTGTTGAGTTGGATTTATACAATCAATTTGAATACAAAATTTCTTACAAAAAATGTGCTTATTTGCGGACACAATATGGCAGAAAAAAGAAACTGTTAACTGGTTAAATTAAGTCTTAAGGTATCCGAACACGTTCGAAAGTCGATTTCCGACCAAAATTCCATTTTTTTAATTTTTGATGTTTTCGATGGTTCATTCATTTACCTTTCTAAAACACATTTACTTTTGTCGGTACGTTAATTAGAAGATGAGATATTAATTGTTTTATAACAAACCGAAAACCGGAAGTGGGCGTTTAATTAGCCGAAAGTTGTCATTTAAAGGAACAGAAACATGTCAAAAATTCTTTTAAACTCCTTTTTTACAAGCTAATGTGATGTCAGTATATTTTTAGGAATTTTTTTTAAAGTTTAGATGCATAATTTGAGAGCGTGGAAAAACTAAAATTTGATTTTTCTCAAAATTAGATTTTATACATATTTTTCAAACTTCAAACATGATAACTCAAGATATTATCATTCGATTGTTCTGAAATTTTGTGAACACTTTCTTCAAATGTTTCTCTAGTGAATGTACTAGAATAATGTATATTGTAACAATATTTTTTTAAATTATGGTCTTTTATTTGAAAAATGACATAGAAAATTTGCTGAAAATCTTATAATGATTGTTCGATTAGCTCTAAAATTTTTATTTATCCAAAGAATGTTAAGATTCTAGTACAAGCACTAGTCCATAGTATGTAGTTTATTTTAGTATTAGTTTTATTTGAATTATTACAAAAGTTTGACCTGTAGCATGTTTGAAGTTTTGGGAAATTTCCTCTAAAAAGCAGCAGAAAATCAAGAATTTTGTAAATTTATAATAATTTATACTCAAAAATCATACGCTAATATTAATCTTTATTAAATTCTAATCTAAAAAACATATTTTTGTATTTCTATTTCACAATTTAAGAAAAAAGTGCTCCGAACGTGTTCGGATACCTTAAGGTAACTCTAGAGCTGAACATTATAAAAAACTTCTTTCAGAGAAATGATCATTAGGAGTTGGATTGAAAGTAGGAATACTCAAAAATAAAAAGACTAATCAAGGGGCTACAAGAGGGAACAAACATTGGGAACCGCTGCTCAATGTTATCGAACAGCGGAATCGGCTTGGTCTGTTAGCCGTTTACGGCTTAGTCTTAAAAGTTTTGGAAATATAACAATAGTGAAACTGATCAACACATTAAATCTGAAGAATTATTTTCGATTTATTTAGGAAAATTGGATAGAAACATCCTTTAGAAGCGTTTGACAACATTTAATTAAGCTGTTGCACTTATATGCATGAGTTTAGCAATGCTTGTCTCACCTAAATGTGCTTATACACTTGCGAACAGAACAGCTCGCAACGTGTTCGAAGAACTTTTTTTCTCGGCGAACAGACCTCGATACATAGGAAAGTGACGAGCACAATTTAGACACATCAATCTTTCCTTGTCACAATCAGTGCTTTTTGAAAGCACTGGAAGAACTTTGATTTGGAGGAGGAGGGTATTAATCTTCAGTTTCTAGCAGAAATAAAAATGGAATGACAAATGAAGGGGTGAGTGGATGAAGGGGGTATGTAACAGCAAGTGTGTTCTCAGATATTTAGCCTTAAAGTTGTCATTGTGGTACGTTTTTTGGTAATATTTTTTTAAGTTCTTAGCAAAATATACTATTCCTATAAGTGGTAAAAATTTTATTCAGTATGAATTTTTTTTAATATGAGTTTAAAAATAAAAATAAAATATATATTGTATATGCCACCTTCTTCCACTCACAAAGTTTGTATTTTTTATCATTTTATTAAATGTATGGGTTTATGACCATGCAATAAAAAAATTATTGTTTTATATAAGTATTGCTTGCACACTAGAAAGTAATTTTATTCTATTATATAACATATCAAAATTACACATGAAGAAAATTCTTATTCTAATAAAAGAAACAGTTTATATTACACAAGAAGCTTTCAATAAAATTATTGTTCATATTAACTCATTAACCCGATTTTCATGAGAAACCTGCTCATAAAACCACTTGCGTTTGTCTGGAATGGAGCACAGCTGTTCCTTAAGGTTTTCAACACTTTCCTTAGACAGTGTGGCAATTTTTCTGAAGAGTCTTAGGATGTCGAAGTCATCGGTAAGAGAATATTTCTTTTTCAAATCTTTATGAATATTTACCTCTCTAAAGGGAGTATAGCGATCAAAGTTCTCTTTGAAAAGGTATGACCCAAAAGTGTCCGCACGAATCCATTTAATTCCATCTCTGAAATGTACTTTTTCATTCAGGAGATCTTTTTTTTCTGTTAAAAAGTTTCATCTTTTTGGGGAGAACCTCAGTATCTCTGAAATGGTGTTGCGTATCAATAACCATATTTTTTTTACTAGAAGAGACAATGATTTCACGATATTGTTGAGGAGTACAAATAGTCTGGTGTTTCCTTCAATTTTTCTCCATTCGGCCAAACTCCCGATCCGAATCGAAGTATGAATGGCCTACTTCTGGGAACTTGTGATCGATTGTCTTAAATTGATTGTCTCATGTCCATTAAACCGGTTCGGTTGTCGTAATGGCATCAGGCACTGGGGCATTGGGAGGCGTTCTGTCTTAAATTGACATTTTTGTACAAGATATTGATACAAACAAATCATCAAGAGATTTTTATTTTGGCCTGAGCAGGAGTCTGTTCAAATGATTAAATGGAAGAAGGAGGTATGTGGTATTTTACGTTACATACCTCCTTTATCCACTGGAGATACACAGTAGAGTCTCCCTACAACGAAGTCTCCCTACAGCGAATTTCTCCCTATAACGAAATTTTCAATCGGAATGTTAAATAACATTCAAAATATTCTCTATATAACGAAGTGGTTGTCTCCTATAACGAATTTTTTCAGACCTTTATCTTTTCGATTTTTGTCATTTTTGAAGAAAGTTGCTAATTTCTGTGCAAACAAATCGCTCACATGTGCCTGTTTCTGGAACCACTCGCATTGTTCATTCCAGCGATAACACATAACAATAGAATGCTATATTATTGTGAATAATTAATAATATAATAATATAATAATATAATATATAATTAATAATATAATATTATAATAGGTAATTGGTGAATTCTCTTCACTTTTGAGCATTTTATTTACACAATAAAAATTAGTATAATTTTAACAAATTTATAATAAATATTACTTCATTTTTAATTGAAGGTCATAATTAAATATTTTTGAACTTATCGCACATACTAAAAGGTTTGTAACATTTACTTAAATAACTGCAAAAATCTCTAATCTCCATATAACGAAATTTTCTCTATAGCGAATTTTTCAACTGGAACCAAGCGATTTCGTTATAGGGAGACTCTACTGTATTTAGTAAAATTAAATGACTAAAGAAAGAAGGAAGTATGTGGTATTTTATTTTGCATACGTCCTTCTACCATCAGAAATATACTTTGTTGTTGTCACAAACCTCCTTCATTACACTTGTATCTAGCTTAAAAATGCTCCTAGAGAGTTGCTGCAAGTACCGAAAACAGGCCAACACATACCACCTTCATCCCTGACAATACTTCAATTTGAACAAAAATGTTACATACACCTTTCATCCACTCACCCCTTCAAATGCGATGCACCTAATTTAGATAATTATCGAACTTATGATTGGATTAATTGAATAAGTAGATTATATTATACAGCGAAACTTTAAAAAGAATCATTATGGAGAGATCCAGTTCATTGTGCATTAAACAATTAATTGCAATTAAATTATTGGACAGTTAGCATTTTCCACGCTGAGGGAGTCACTCTGCTTGTAGTATTTTCGTCGAAGAATTCGAAGCACACTATAGTTCGTGCCAAATATTATGGGTTTTCTCAGATTCATCGTTCCACAGTACTCCCGTGTAATAATGGCCATTTTTAGTGTACTAACCCTATTAGCACAAGTTATTTTACGATATCTCCAAGATATTGCTATGATATTCCGAATTCAGCAAACATCGTTAAGATACCGCATGAATTCTATAGAGCAACATTGGCTAAGAGGGAATAGGGTTGCCTTAATTCAGGTACCATGGAATATTGGGAATGGGCAGGGTATCCAATGGTTGAAATTATTATAACGTGCAAAAAACATCACATATTCCTTTATTTTTCGCGTTTTGACAGAAAGAGTTCCCCAAAACAGATTTTTAAAAGTCTATGTATTTTTGATGAAGAGAACTATTATGTACTCGGATACAAACACATAAACCATTTCTGGGTGCTAAATGAAACGTCCAACAAGGAACAATTGGTTCTTTCCCACTTTTCATAGTCTGAAAATATTTTTTAAAAAAATTCATGTCGGCAAGTCGGAAAGCGAAAGTAGATTCCTTCTGTCAGGGGATATCAGGAAAGGAACATTTCATCCTCTAATTTCATAAGCGTAAGAGCTAAAAAGGTGAAATTTGATTGAAGAGAATCCATCTGAAGAGAGTTTTTCAACAAGGTGTCACATGCACAGGTTGACAACTTGGGGGCCCCAGTAGCACAGAAATATTATATAATATTTGCACAATGTTATACAATATTATGAACACCGAGGAACACTGAATATCGTAACAAGGTATTGTGTTGTATGTATCAGTATTTCCGAGATACTAAATTTTCACAAATAATATAAAAACAATGTTTATTTATAAAAATCTTCATTTTAACTCAGAATATCACTCGATTGGTGATTTTATTTCAAAAAACACCACTGGAGCAATTTTTATTTAAGATACTGAATATTATATGATACTATTCACTACAGCGAAACCGATATTATGAGTTTTATATTTATCAGCATTGTTCAATATTTTAAGGTGAAGTTATTCTTGCCGTCGACAGATGGCAGCATGTGATACCGTAACACTATATTAATCAACGTTGAATCATATGTCCAAAAAATATTTTACAAGATGTTCATTTGAATAATAATGTTTACATAGTCATTTTGTTTTACTATATATAAAAGGCGGGCCGGATTCAGCTAATGAAGTTAACCATAAAACAGCTCTCACATGGGGATTATCTATTGTTCTGTGAAAAAATTGAGTGTTATTTTCATCGTAAGAATATGCACATGATTTATTGTTGCGAATCTTGTATTTGATTTTCAATCAATACTGTAATTATAAATGTTAAAGGCTTCTCGTAATATATTGAAAGATGAATAAATAAATTTCAAAATTATTTAAAAACCTTTCAAAAATTTTATAATTACTTTTAAACCTTATTGCCTTAATTTATTAAATTAGCAAACTTAGATATAAGAGCTAAAATTGATTCCTCTTTGACTTCAAATTTCATTTTGAACCTGAAATTGCAACGATGAAGGATAATTTAATTAAAAAAACTATTCAAATTAATTGTGAATGAACATGAAATTCCGTAGAGATCCGAACTCTGTAACTACATTTTATTATCACCATTTACGCTTTCTGCTGCAAGTCTCGGTGGTTCAGTGGTAAGGTGCCGGTTTGGCAAGCAAAAGTCCCGGGTTCATAGCTCGCTGCAAGTAGAGGTGTTCAAAAATCACGAAGTGTTACCCATAAATTCAGCCCTTAGAAATTAAGGTATTAATGTTTTTTCATGCTTCCTAAATGTATTTTTAAAATATTCAGTATATTGTTATATTGTTCAATATTATATAATATTATTTAATATGGGATAATTTTATACGGTATTATATGACATTATCCAATATCATGAAAAAAACATTGTACAACATTGAAAAAGTCTTACGTTTTACACTACTTCAATATTGGGAAAAATATTGTACAATATTACTTTCACGAATTTTATGATATTAGACAATATTATATGCTACCTGGGGGGGGGGTAATAGAGCGAAATCGCTTTAGAACCTATTAAACAAAACTTGGAAGTGTCAAATAAATTTGCTTAATCAATAATTAGTGCTACAGAATATATGGGAAAGAAAAAAAATAATTCACTCTATGACGAAGCAAACACAAAACTCTCTATGATGTGAGAGAATACTAAAAAGTCGAGGCGGGAATATTCCCACTGATTTGCACTGTTACTGAATTAAATCAGCAGCATTTCATTTTTCGTGAGTCGCAGTGGCCTAGTGGCAAGGTTTCAGCTTTGGGGCCGGAGGGTTCCATGCTCGAAACCCGATTTCACTGAAGATCCGTCGTGAATTGTGCCAGTTGAATGTTAAATCATATGTAAAATCATATGTCAAAATAAACGTCCTTCCGTTGATGCGGTGAGGAAGTTTAGAAAGGAGTGCAGGCTCAGATGCTCGTCATCTGACCAGATTTTAAAACGGCGAATTCGGTCTCAAAACAATCATCGCGTTGCTTCAGAACGGGACGTTAATGCAACTAACCTAATTTGATATTTGAGTACAAAAAATATTTTCCAGTTTAGCAGTAGAATGAAAAGAATCAGCATTCGGCTTTTGCCGACAGAACGCGTCTGCTGTATATGATTTAAAATAATAAATATATGTATGAAATTGGAATAATATTTCCAATTTTTTAAAATGATATATTAATTTTTGAGCTAAGCCAATAGGAATATTTTTATTCCTGATACCATCATAAATTAATCTGGTTATCTGAATTAAGAGTTGCCAATAACACCTTTCAGAAGCAGAACTTGAATCTCTGATCCAATCATAAATTAACTTTCTGATCCTTTCTGTCAACATGAATTCATCTCATTCTCCGAATTAGAGGTGTAACTGATATATTTTCAATAGCAGTTTGTTTTCTTGAGGCAGTCATAAATTAATATTTTGTTCGTTTTTGTCATCGGTGCTCGGAATCAGAGTTCCGAAAAATATCATTAGTATTTTTTAGGGAGACATAATATCACGCACTTTCTCAGTGAATACGATCGAATTTTTAAACCCTTTCGCTTTGTTATTTGAACTTTTTGATGTGAGTTGTAGTATAGCTCGTCAAATAAAGAACTTTTGCAAGGACACATAGTGTCTCCTCTATCGACAATATTTATTTTATATACTTCAAAACATATTTCTTTCTTTCTTAGAAAAACAATTTCATTTAAAGAGAATATTTTATTGACATAAAAGATATACATTAAAATGATATATATAATGTCTGAAATCTTTTTTTGCTAAACCCTGTTCCAGATGAGGTAAGTAAGGACAATTCGTGTAGTCTAAGAGGGGCATACAAGGCTTAACCAAACAGATGGCCAGGGCCGGATTCTGAAAGAGGAAACGGCCTAGGGACCCTACAGCTTTGGAGGCCCCATCGCCTCGAGGCTTTTTTACTTTCTCGTATACGAAGTATACAAAGAGAAAGTATTGTAATCGTCAAAAAATTCGAACTCGAGATTTCGACGGATCTCCGCGTTTTAGACCTCCCTGAGTCCGAAAAACACAATTTTGGAATTATGTCTGTATGTCTGTCTGTGTGTGTGTCTGTCTGTGAACACGATAACTCGAAAACTATTAGAGCTACGGGGATGAAATTTGGTATGTGGTCTTTGAACATAATTTGTAGGTTTCTATCAAATTTTGGACAAAATCCGTCAACGGGAAGTCTGTCTATTTGTATGTTCGCGGTCATGTGAACGCTATAACTCAAAAACTTGAATAGCTAAATGGATAAAATTTGGTACACAGTTTTATCGTTATGAATGTAGGTCCGTATAAAAGTTTGGACCAAATCCGTCAAAAAGAGGCGTTCAAATTGCATATTCAATTTCTTTTAATCCGATTCTCATGCGCATGCGTATTTGTAGCAATCTGTTACTGTTGTAAATTTTATTTACGACAATAAATAATGTTTTCAAGCATCAATTGTTAACGATTTTTTTATTGTTGTAAATCAAACCGATCTCATTATTTCAGCAAATCTTTTATTCACGCGCTTTTGCAATTGTTACAGTTGTGGTAGTATAAATTGTTTTCTTGGGAATTCAATTCCAAAGCAGAATTTTCGCTTTAGTATTCATTGCATTGCCTATTTTATCGCGCCTGCTTGAAAGTAATATTTTTTTGAAACGTGGCAACAGATATTTGATTTCAGGTTTGTTCGTTTTTTTGTTTTACTTTCTCGTATACGAAGTATACAAAGAGAAAGTATTGTAATCGTCAAAAAAATTCGAACTCGAGATTTTGACGAATCTCCACTTAGAAAGTATACGAGAAAGTTTAGGGGAGACCACTCCCTCTGGTTTCTTCCGGTATTTTCAGAGTAATCTAATTTTCTACTTTCGTTTGAATTACAAGGGCCGTGTACTCGAACATATTCAAATTAAAATCAAGTATCGTTTAAATTCCAGAATGTTATTCTTAGTTGGATAATTGGAGAAGAAGGTTGATTTACGTTTCCCGCTACCAAAGTGTTAATCTAGCCATGCTGATGGTCATAACTTTAAGAAGCGGTAGAATTTGTCAAAGTAAAAAAAAAAACTTTCACTACACAATTTGAGTCTCAAAGCGAGCGGCGGGCCGCCAGAGGGCGCTTTCTCTGGATTATACATCTTTTACCAGACCGCGAAGACGGGCATAAATAACTCATAAGTGTTGAGACGATATTAAATACATTTCTGTCCATATTTATCTTACGCCACTTTATCGTCAGTGGCGCAGCGATCGGGGTGCAAGGGGGTATTGATGCCCCTGGCGCCAATCTTATGGACGCCATGGAATCAAAATTTTAAGTGAGTGCGTTTAATTTAGTTTTTGAAGCAAAATATGATGAGAGGATGTAAAAATAATACCACTCTTCTACTGACGCCATTTTTTTTACCCACACAAACCCTGCATACTCAAAGAATGTAAAGTATGTCACGAGTCGACGGGAAGAAAAATAGCATAAGTAATACAATACAATATTAAAATTTCAATATAAATACAATAAAATGCAGATAACAAACATAATAAATAATTACAAATATGCATGATTAAATAAATACAAAACCACATAATAAATAAATAAACATGCATAAGAATAAGCAAAAAATGAAAAATAAACAAAATTTTAAAAATCAACAGAAGAAATTAAACAAAACAAAATTATAAGAAGTATATTCTCATGCAACAGCGCAAGAAAAAAAAGTACACTATGGAAACGAAGCCTGAGATACAATTTAGAATAGAGAGAGAGAGAAAATTTTGAAAAAGAAAAGAAGGAAGAGCAACAAAAAGAAACTATTTCTATAACAGAATTTCGAAAATAAAACCGCAATATCTGTAACACATTTTAGAAAAAGAAAGGGTCATCTATATACAACCATATATTATTTATATGGGCGGACTGAAGTAAAAACTAAAGTTTTCCAGCCGACAGTATTTCCCTTCCACCATTTGCCCTCGCTAGGCCACTGGCCGTGGTGACAAAACGTTAGCGTCTCATTTTAAAACCAAATATGATCAAAGAACGGAAAAATACTCTGTTTCGCGTTAAATCTGACGAAAAGCGGACCTAAAAAATTTCTTATGAATAATCAGGGCCAGCCTAAGGGAATTTCAAGGGGTGCGAGTGCACAAGGCCTCGCATTCTGAGGGTTCCACGGAGCTAACTCATTTTCCATAATAGAAATTGATGGCATTGATTTACTTAACGAAATCAAAATTTATTGTCGAATTTTGCTTTCAAAGACACAATATTACAATATTTATTCAGAAATAATTTATTTGAATTATATCCCAATTTTCTTACTGTTCTGAAAATAATATTGGCCCTACCAGTTATTGTCACATCAGCAGAAAGAACTTTCTCAAGATTGAAAATGATTTTTAAAAAATTGCTTGAAATGTATTTTTTTATTACAGAACCTCTTTTCCATTTGCCTCCTTCAGCATTTTATCTATCGAATCCGAATCAATCAAAAACTAAATTAAGATGGTAATATCGACGCATTTGCTAAAATACTTGTAAAAAATGAATCTAAAATCACATATTGTAAACTTATTCTAGTATATCGCAAACCAAATTTTATTTAGAATGTAATTATGTTTGTTATTTAAATTATTAAAGAGTTTTGTGTGATTGAAATATATATTTTATAAAAATAAGTTAATTATTTTTCATTTTCATGTATTATTTCAGTCCTTACTATACCAAATTGTGCTACCTGAAAGATAGCAAAATATAATAAATTCCATATTCCCCGTCGAGTGGAGCTGTAAACCTTTCAATCAAAATTACTTCAAAAAAACAAAGGTTTTGGACTAGCCTTCCAAACTCCTCGACGAATGGGCTGTATATTTTTTCAATCAGAAATTGTGAACGGAGTATTTCTTTATTAGCATATTCCCATCCTGTGTTCAGAATATGCTAAGCATGTAGAAAATCAACAGAAATTTCCTTCGGATTTCTTTGACTCGACAAAACATCGAATCGCTTAAATAAGAAAGTCATTATTATACTTAATACTCTTACAGTTCGAAATTCATCTTAGAGTTTATATATATCTATATTATTACATTTTTTAAAGTGGTAAAATATTTTTTTTGTAAATCTCGTCGAGTTATTAGGCTGTAGAGCATCATGTATTCAATACTTAAAGACACATTGATACTAAGGTAAGAATGCGTAAAACACGCGTTTGTTTCTTTGCAATTTTTAAAGTTGTGACGCTACAAGAAGGAGACAGTTGGGTTAAACCGGGAACCTTGATTCTGGCGTTATTAGCTCTCCTATCTAGTGGACAGATAGCGAATTAAATTCCACAAGTCAAGAAAAAAGAACGGTCCCAGTGGCTGTATTGTTGCTGTTGAAAAGTTGTGGGTTCAAAATTTTAGATGCCGCATTGGAATAAAATAGGTTTCGCTGAAAAGCTAATTTTTTTGTTTTTATAGTTCTGCACAATAACATGCTTCTAAGTTTGATGAGAAATCATTAAGAGTTCGTTTAGAATTTAAATAATTAATATCGAAAAATACTTTCTTTTTAAACACCGATTACCCAAGAAGCAACTACCCGTTCTCGCTATCAGATTCTCGATATCGCTGATGTGGTTAGGAAGTTTAAAGAATAGGGGCGATCTCAGGTGTCGTCCTCGTCATCTAAACGTGATTCACAATTACGAGGTCTGCTACAAAATGGCTTCCATGTTGCTTTAGAAAGGAACTCAACTTAAAGAACTTAGCTAAACTAAACTTAGCTTAAACAAATTTAACTAAACTAAATAAACCTTGCAATCAGATCCTTCGGTATCTTCACTGGTTTCTCATAAACGAGTAATTTCAGTTTACACCAGAAGGATAAAACCAAGGGATTAAGGTCTGACGAGATTTCCAATTACGTCACACTTTGCAGACGAGTTCTCGCAATTTTCACGAACTAAATGACATATTCCATTCTATTTTCTTTTCGTCTAGATGCATTTTTCCACCCCTTTATTTTACTCTAAACCCTTTATGGATTTGAATTTTAGTCTTACTTGCGGACAATTTCTTTCTATTTTCAAAACATTTATGCTAATCCTGCTTCATGATTAACGATTTTAGGTAGAAAAAGTAGTTGTTTTTCTTATCAGAGTATTTAAGACCCCTCGAAATTAGAACAATTTTACGTTAACACCTATTTTATAACTTCACTATATTCTATTTAAAATCTGGCTTCTGAAATTTTCTTTTCTGCTCTTGACCCTCAAGTATTCATTGAAGTAGAAAATTTATTTTTTATTCAGGGATAAAATACAGGACAACAAGAATTTTAAGGGATAATGAATATTGCGTCACCGGATTTATTCCATATGATGAACAGTTTAAAAGTCTACGGTAATTGCACGAAACAAAAGGAACTTTATTATTTAATTTATTTAAGCAAAAAGTTTGTGCTAAAATCTTTTCATTAACGTTAATCTTCTTTGATACAAGTGTGGAAATAAGCATTTAAGCAAATTTGATTTTATGAAGAGGGACATCGGATATGTGCACAAGATGGCGGCGACGTCGGGTTTCCATTGCTTAACGCGGAAATTACACCAGCGTGCATAAACTTGTTTACAAAGGTTCTACCACTATTTTGAAACAAAACATTTCTATTTAAAGTTTCACATCATACTGTTATTCTCCCATCGTTGCACTTGAATTCCATTTTCCAGCCCATTCCCTTCATTTGCCTGACAGGTTTTATCACGTACCCCATCTGATTTACCATTGAAGTCTATGTTCCTCTAAATCTCTGAGCACTCATTCTGAGTAAAAGTGTCGTAGGCACTAAAACTCATAGCCATCCAATTCAATTACCAAAGAAAGATGACAAACCCAGTTTCATATAATCTAAAGCCTAATATCTATTAGGGCTGGTAAACAAAAATACAGAAAGAACAAATTTATGGTGGCTTTACTTGTGGACGTTCACAGACCAATTAACTAGTGAGGGGCTATTCTCCACTAGACTTCGCAACTAACAAATGCAGATTTTATTATATTAGTGCGCACTAAATCTATTTGTGCATCTTGCTCAAAAAATAGTAAAGTTGATGTGTGGATTGATTACTTTCTTTTTTCAAGATGTATTTTATTGAAGCCGCCCATCTTCCATTCGCCTAATTTCAGACCATCGTAATTCTTCAGATAAATGATGTCGAGTACTCATTTTTAATAAGTGGCTACTCGAAATTTCGTTACGAATTTCCAATTTACAGAACTTGCATATACTTTCAAAAGCGTCGAAGCATCTTCCAAGATTTTCATTCCAGAGAAGAAGAATAAAAACATTTTTCTTTTAGCATATATTTTGTGAATAGCAAAACTGAAATATATAGCATGATTTTTATTCACACTTGGATGATCTGGCAAGGGCCTTCTCTGAGCTCTAGAGAAAGGAATTTGGAACTCAGATTTTGTAATCAGTATTTAACCACTTCTGCTTTTAGGAGTCTCGTACCTATTCTCATACTTATAATTATATACCTTTCTAATTATAGAGATCTGTGATTTTACTCAAAATTTGAACCTAAATGTAAAAGTGAAAATTATACAAGATTCAGTTGCGTGTTGGTTGAGTTCAAACACGCTCATGGAAACAATAAAACAGTATTTAGATGTTTCATAATCGAATAAGTATTTGAAAAAGTTGTGTTTATAAATATGGGGTGTAGTGGAGCCGGAACTCCTTTTTTTACAAGAAATAAACGAGAAAAATTGTGAAAACGTCCTTAAAACAGCGCGAGTTTTGTCACCCAGGTTAGAGTGTTCCAGCACTGCTTATTTTATTATTATACCATTGTTATAAATGCAATAAAAATCAATTAATTTCAATATGAGAGTAAATTATGAATGAGGAAGAGCGGTAGATTATTTTTACGTGTCAAGTAATATTTAGAGAAAGAAAGTTGGAACTTTAGCTGTTGAAATAAACATTCTACCCGATCTACTGTGAGGAGTTTTGCACGTAATCTCATTCTTGTGCTCAGATGCAATCGAATTACAAAGATCTGTGATTTCACTCAAAATTTGACCATAAAGGCAAAAAGGAAAATTATGGAATATTCATTTGCGTGTTAATAGAGGTTAAATATACTCATGGAAAACAATAGAACAGTTTTTATAACGGATGTTTCAAAATGCAATAAATATTTGAAAGAAGTGTTTTCATAAATATAATAAAAAAATTAATTAACTAGTATATATAAGAAAGGTTTCTTCTTCCAGTACGATTGCTTTCCCGTGTAAATAACGCCGTTCCATTGCGAATACATTGCCAGGAAATAGAATGACTCTTACGAGAATTTTCTTATTACATCTAAAATGAAATCTTTTGGAACACTTTATTCAACAGTTTTTATTATATTGTCTCATTCATAAACTTTTCATTTTGATATATCTTCATCCTTTATTTTAATTTGTTTTGAACCGTTGAGTTTCTCGTAATGCCTTCATGCGCGACTTTTCTGTAATTAGATGCATAATAAAGGATTTTGCTGATGAAGTTATGATTTACAGAAGGAGGATCTGTCGAGATAGACCTTTTATTTTTGGTGAATACTATGCGCTTAGAACAACCACAACATGAAAGCAGGAGGGTTTTAGTTTGAAGAGTTTGGATACAGGTCTTGGAGAAATGCGCAATGCGGCGTTTGCTGGGTTGGGGGTCTTCGCGGCTACCATTCATTTATACCTTGAGACATAGATCATAACTGGGATTGATCCAGCATATGCAACATTTCATAACATATTTTTGAGTTTTATTTTGCTGTGTGTAGTTATAAATATATGCACAAAAATAATACAAATGCAGAGATTAAATACAGATTTAACTGCAGATCTGTTAGTATTTAATTGATATTTTGGGGTTTGTTTCCTTATTTGAAAAGACAAGTTATTTTATCGGTACATACTAGCTCAAAACTATTCTTTGCAATGTATATGAATTATTGATTGGAGAATCTACTGCGGTAGATTGTTTTATCTATACGATAGGATAGTACGAAATATGATGTAGAATTATTCAAGAAAGTTAAAGGGAAGAGTTCTCTTGATGGTGAGTAACGTATTTGAACAATTTAATGATAATTTTTCTGTAACTTCATTCTCTTTAGACGTTTGAAAAGTTTGTTTGCCAAATTTCATCCCTTCAGATAGATTCATTTTTTAGTTACTGTGTTGAAAACACTGGCACCCCATCTCCAAGCTTCCGACAGAGTCCATCGCGAGGTCATTTCAACTTCGATGTCAGATTTAATGAGCACCAGACCCACATACGCGACGGTTGTTTTTCTGGAATCAGGTTTGGAACCTGAAGCATCCGGTTCCGAAGCCGAGACTTTCCCAGCAGGCCAACGCGGCCGGCATGCACTCAGACGGCACTTCCCTTGGACAGATTTCGTCCAACATTTGCGAGAAATCTATAATTTTGATATAAAATCTAGAAATCAGATTTCATCCGTTTAGCTCCATGTGTTTTTAATTATGCTACTCACAACCAGAAAGATTGGCTGACAAGATATAATTACCAAAATATGTTTTTCAAGTTTGTTTTTGTCTGATTTGGCGCTATACAGGACAAACCGTTGCACCTAGAGCTAACAAATTTGACACAGATATACTTTGGAGAATGGAAATTCGAACCTAGGAGCAATTATTTTCAAAAATGTTTCAATTTGGTGGCGATAACGTTCGAAATTATTATTGATCAAAACTAATTTTTTCACCACATTTAAATACCAAAAGAACCTTACAAAGAATATCAATGCAATTGTCGTCCAGTTTTTATTTAATTGTAAAATTTTTGATGCATATTTTAAAACAATTGTTGAAATTAAAATTCAAAGCGATTTTATTTTTGCACAAATATTTAATTGCAACTTTCTCTTCCATTCCTGAAATCTAAGGATCGAAGATTCAACCTAATATCTCTCCCTTCAAAATTGCCCCCCTGAAAAAGGATCATCTTAAAAATGGACGATAAAAGCCAAAAGCAGATTTTGAGTGTTTAGAGATAGATGAAGTTTGCTCCCCTCGGCAAGGAGAGAATGCTTTTATAATCGATATGTTATTATAAAATATATCAATTTTCAGCGAATCTCAAGACTTAAAAAGTTCAAGAAATTTGTATTTATTTATCTTTCCCACTCTACTTCTTTAATAGCGACATAAGATTTTTACGGTATTTGATACTTGTCAATCAACTGGCGCAACAATGAGATTTTCGGAGATCATGTCACCCACTTTCTTAGCGAACGAAAGCAGGTATTTTCGTTAAACACTGAAATTCATACTCAGCAGTGGAAATTCCATGAAGGAAACATAAATTGATTGTTAGTGGAATTCAAATATTGAAAACATACAATCTTTAAAAAAATGAAATACAACCCAGTGGCGGCTCATCCATAAGGGCTGCAGAGCTTCAACACATACGGATGAGCCGCCGATATTATTTTTTAATTTTTTATTTTCGTTTCAATTCTTATTTGCTTACTTTCCCACTCCGAGAGTCAGATGATCAATGAAAATTTCGAAAAAAGTAATAAAAATGTGAAAAGAAGGCAGAAAAGGAATCAGAAATTAAGAGAAGCACAGGTCGCGACTGCAAAGCTGGTAGGCTTTGGAAGCATCAAAATTCGCCCACTACGCACAGCCGAGCGATGATTCGGGAGAAAAAGCCATACCTAATCCTTTTTCATTTATAGGTAAAAGAGCTGTATTTTGCCCAGATCTGGTTGACATGGGGCCAACAAAGGCAAAGAAACGTTTTGTTTTCTTCTCTTCCACCGAAAATGTTTCTTCGCTTCCTTGTTATGTCTTTATTCGATTTCTCTCGTGGTTTGTTTATGGGTTTCTGTTTCGCTTCATGTTGCTTCGACAGGAACATGGCTGGTTTATTGAATATTCGTTTTCTTTGGTGGAAGTTCAAACTTCCAAAAAGGGTATGCATCTTATCCAATGGGCTAATTGAGCTGTAGCCCAAGAGAGGCATACATCCAAGAGCGTCTATTAATTTACTATACTATCTTGAACCCAAAAAATTATTTCAATGTTATTTATAATATGCTAACTTAAAAATAATGATAAGAGAAGTTTTTATCTCATCAACTTCTTTTATTAGTATTTTCGTCGGTCCATAGAAAATCATATTACTATTGCTGTTCTGATGGGGAGCCAAATTACTGTAGCCCAGGCCGCACAGAGGAGTATTTGTACCGAAATCCTGGCCAAAAGTCTAAATTTTGAAATGTGCTCAACAATTGTAGAACTCGTACTTTATACTAGCTGACTAATTGGTACGTCGATCAACGTTTATCTCAGGAGCATGAGTAATATCCATTAGCTCCTAGCCTCAGTTGAAAAACAGATTTCTTCGTTAGTAGACATGCTTTTTATCACATTTCAGCTTTAATGTAGCGTTGTACCGAAATCCTGGCCAAAAGTCTAAAATTTAAAATGTGCTCAACAATTGTAGAACTGGTATTTTATACTAGCTGACTAATTGGTGCGTCGATCAACGTTTATCTCAAGAGCATGAGTAATATTCATTAGCTCCTAGCCTCAGTTGAAAAACAGATTTCTTCGTTAGTAGACATGCTTTTTATCACATTTCAGCTTTAATGTAGCGTTTTAATTTTTTTTTGGTTATATAAACTGATGGATTGAAGTTAAATCAGTTTTATATGTTAAATAAAGGTAAGAGCTTTGTTTTAAATTATATATTAATTCGATTAGTTTTATTTTCAACATACTAAAAAATACAAGAGTTAAAAAAGTTAATTTTTATGCCTTTTTAGCTCTAATTCATATATTGTAAAAGATTTTTAAAGGTGCGCCGGGCTTTTTCGGGTCTTTTTTAAATTATAAACATAATGGTCACAATACTGAGGGCCAATTTCAAAGATAAAAAATTGCGCATCTTTGCGCCATTTTTTATATGATTTTTTTTATAAAATACCTTTTTTATTTTCATGATTATATTATGACATTTTTCGACATAAAGTACGTTTACTACTTCTTAGGGTTCATTTTCGATGTTGGCGTGTCGTAATCCTTTTAATGGGAAGCTTGGTGCATGTGTCGACGTTTGATAGGGACGTTCGGCCACAGAGCCAGTTTTAATTGTCGCGGAGACCCGTCATGCAGTGCACTACTCATGCCTAGCCTGGTCGGGGTTTCCGTTTATGATTTTATATACGTACTGCTAAATTACTAGACCAATCTGCGTGCACTTTAAACATGAAACATCAGATATTACAACCGAAGAAATTCATTATAATACAGAAGTACAACCAAAAAGGACGAAGACTGCCCCGACATGGACCATTTTGATAAGCCTTTCCAGCTTCGATTTTCTCGCAGCATAATTGACAAATTACTGCCTTTCTGATAAAACATCTTCATCAGTTCAGTTCGCTCTTTCTTCTCTAACGGTACGGTGAAAAATGCTTTTACGGCAGTGATTACTGGCTTTTTAAACCACTCCATAATTGTATAATGTTCTTTCTCGTTCATGGAAAACGCCATCTATCGTTCGAAATTTGAACTATTGTTTTTAAATGCAAATTTCTTTTCTCCATGGTGCAAATAGCTGTATAATAAGTTCATCGACATCTGTCAACCAGAACAGACTCTACGTAGGTCTAAATAAGGTAAATTTAATTTTAATCAACCTGTAGATAATTTTCTAAAATATTATTCACATTAAATTTTTTTTAAGAAGGGAGAAATTTCATTATCATTAGAGGTAAGAAAACATTAAAATTCAGATTTTCAAGACATCATATTTTCACAGCTTTCGTCGAGAGAAAAATTGAGTAGATCGCGTTATTGAAAATTGCACAACCGTCTTCAAGTAGGAGAACACAGAACCAGGGCTGTAGTGGAGCCGAAACGCGATTCTGATACGGCTTGTTTTTACGAGAAATAAACAAAAAAATTTTAAAAAACCTCCTTAAAACAGGGCTATTTTGGTCACTCGGGTTAGTGAATTCTAGAAATGTTTATTGGTACCAATGAAAAATTTTGCAGCACTTCTTGCTTCTGAACTGACGAGCCGCCACTGAATATAAAATAATATATATATATATATATATATCAAAACAAACTTAGAAACACAAGACAAAAACTCAAAAACAGTCAAGACAAAATGGCAAAAATAGACAAAAACCAAAATAAAATTGAAAAATATCATAGCGAGCCGCTCGTCAGGAAGAGAAGCTCGCTCATGATATTAATTTGTGCCTTTTTCTGCTAACGACAAACGAAATCCGTTAAAAATTGCCGTCTTATATATATATATGGAAGTTCAGGCTTTAAAAAGGTGAAAGGCAGTCCATTGTAATCAAGGAAGAGACGATATTTGTTTAAATCTTCTTTTATTTAGGCATCAGGCGTTATTTCTTCATAAGTAAAGTATTTAATTTGTTTGCAGCTCCATGACCAGAATTTAAAAGTTTAAGCCCGAGCGGCGCGTTGTTGTTGAATGCTTACATGCCGGCGTGAAAAAGGGGCAGAAATGAATGCGCAGAACGCTTAAGTACCCAGAAGAGGGATTTTCCCCTTTAGAACTCGTGATTTGAAAAGAAAGTTGTAGTGCGTTTATTATTATGAAAGTAGAAGTATTTAAAATGAGGTATTGTTAAGATTATTTAGGAAAGTTAAAAAATTAAAATATCACATATATATATGTATGTATGTATGTTAGGGTAAATGGGATTAATCGATTATTTTTAATAATAACCGATTAATTGTCAATTAATGTACTGCTGAAAAAATTAAGAAGTCTATATTTTTATACAGTCAACCGGTCGTCTTAGTAGCATTTAATAAAATGTTTTTGACACACTAACATTTTAAACAGACAAAAATAGAAAAAATTACCCGCATTTATACGAAAAAAACTGGCAAAGAATTGAATTTCATTCTTTTAGGTCGATCAGCCTCGATCAAGAACGTCCCTCTGATACATTGATCCTCCTCGAAGCGGCCATTAAAATGATCTAAATTCATCTGAAAGAGAAATTATAATTTTTTTCAGCAGTATATTTACTGACTCAACCAACATAAAATATATTTCTTTCCGTCATTTAAAGCATTTTTAAATTATGTATACTAGCCTCTCTCTAACAATTTAGAAATTAGCTTTGGACCACTATTAGAGTGGACGGCCTACTTACGCTTCAGAATCAATTCGAAATGTTTCGATATGAAAAATTCTTTCCAGAGAATCATTTGAAAAATGTGTAATTGTATTTCTCTATGTAAAAATGTGTTGTATGAACCATTTCAAGCAATACTTTAAAAGCGAAAAACTTACAAAATTCATTGAACCTTAATTTGAAATCGCCAAAGCAACGTTGGCCATTTATTTTTTTTTTAAATTGGGATTTCTCAAGAAGACTATTAAACTTCGCCTCAGAAAAAAATCCTTTCTTTTCTTTTGACATTTCTAAGATTTAAATGCTATTATCAAAATTAATATTTTGTTTTTGTGAGTGCATTTAAGATGCAGCGATTATATCCGATTATCATTTCTTGTCTTTACTTATATTGGAAATTACTACGTCGTTAGTTTGGAATAATTGTTTAAAAATATATTAATAACTGATAAAAAAATCAGTGTTTTTTTATTAATATTATCTTTTGGCATGAATCACATCTGCCTGTAATATTTAAATCTAGAATTTTGCCAAATATTCTTCTTCTTAATGTTTGTTTATTTTCTAATTGGAGACAATCTTCATTTCCAGTTAAAATAATTTCAAAACTTTTAAAACTTTCTACAAATATTTTAATAGTTACTTCATCCGTATATGTAAGATACCCCCATCAATGTCAGAAACATGTTCTTTTGTAACATAGCATATTATATAAAAAATTAATTCTCTTTTCCACTGACAGTAATTTTGTACAATCACTCTGTTTGATATATTATTTCATTTTTTTTTAAATAGTCTATCTGGAAAGGTAAACATACAGAGGAATTAACTCTTCTTCTATATCAGCAAACTTTTAAATTCTACCCCTTTCTGATGAAATTTTGATTTCTGGAATGGTCCGCCTTTTTCTGAAAAATAGCAAGGAAATGAGTTTGGCACTGTAATCGCACTTTTCCCCCCTCTTAAGTTTCAAAAAAGAGTGTACTTCGTGTGGCTATTTCATTTCGCAGTTTAAAACATTTTTCACTCCGTATTTTCATTGATAGCGCGTTTGTACAGATATGAATTTAGAGATATTCGGTTTTAAGAAGAAAAGCCTTTTTTTCTAAGAATAGTTTAGTGGAAAGTTGGAGAAATCAATTTACATTTTGACATTTGGCCCTTTTCTTGTCTTTTTCAAGAATGTTGTGACCTTACTTTCCCATTTTTAGCAGGCAGTCCTGGTGCCATTAATTCGTTCTATAACAATAAGGGGAAACTCCGATGTATGTCCAGTGTACATATTACCTTTTATCAACTTGCATATCGAGATTTCACTGTGCGCCCTTCTTGTGAAGTTGTATCAGCCGAACGCAGCGCCACTGTTCGTGAAATTCAGCGATTACGAAAAGTTCTTCATTCATATAATGCATTTAACGTGGTCGTCTAAAAGTTTTTTACGTCGACTTCCAACACTAGATGTCGCTGATCGCAACTCGGCGAAAGCGATTTGCCTACGTATCTTGTTACCCTGCATTGCCTTCTCAGAGTTGAAAAAACGTTGTGCGCATGCGCTCTGACTGAATCTTGGAAAATTTTCTCTGTACATAACGTTGACGATATCATCAGAGCGCATGCGTATTACTATGTGGTTGTAATCGTATATGAGTAATTTCGTTTACGCGGGAATAGCAAAGAGGGGTGGGTGGGTGAATAAGCTCCTCTTACAAACCGTTAAACGTGTTTCCTTATCGCAAACAAAATGATAGTAGGATGCTTTACGGCAGGTTCGGCTACTTTTTTCCGTAAAAAGCCATTTTTAGAATTATATTTATCAAAATAAAAATTTGAGACCGGAAGTCTGCAACTCGAACTGTGAAATATGCATTTTGAAAATTGAGTCTAAAATTATTATTATTATTCATTTTTTTTTTGCTAAAATTTATTTAATTTTCCCTTTTTTAAGTTAACAAAATGCACTGCAATTCAATGATCTATTTTGAATTTTACAATAGCCGTAATTATAATCATAAGATATAATTATTAAAGTAAAAATAAGTGATTTAAAATATTTTTATATATAAATTATCATTTTTGTTTCGTCAGGCAGTATGCTTGGACTTCAAATATTTTATATGCTTAATTTGTATGAACAATAAAATTAAAATATATACTTAACAAAAAAGAACAATATCAAGTTTCTAATGAGATTTTGTTGCTGAATTGAAGTTTTCATGACACCATGTGAAGATTTTTTTATCGTAGTTAAATTTAATTTAATTTTTTTATACGTATATTATTTACTAACATAAAAAGAGTCGCAATTATGCCTTGAAAGAACCATGCTTTACAGAAAATACTTTAAAGAAAATTGGAAGTTCAAATCAATCCACATGTTGCCGGAATATAGAATGCAGAAAAATGGAAGGCACGCACGTTTCCTAGGCATTCTGTTGAAACCCAAATGACAAAGCGGCAAAGTATGAAAGAAATCGTCCATTCAATTTTATAAGAAATAAAATTAAGTGCAAATCAAAATAAAATTATTTCCTTCTTTGATGTAACATGTAGGTTCACATTTTATTTTGTTTTCTTTACTAAAAAAGACAAAAACTTCAATATGTGTAACTTTCAATTTACTTTACGTATTTTGAATAAAAGATTTTTTACGGCATTTTTATTTTTTCAAAATAACATTTGCATTTTTGAGGAATGCACGTCTTGTAAATAATAGAGCCTTATGATCTTTTTCATACTTTGCCTAAATAGCATTTGTCATTCTATAGAATGGCTAGGTATTATATACAATGCCTATGGAAAGTATATAATAAATATCATATTTCATTCTTTGCCCAGCTATCTTTGTCTTACAGATTTTTACTTTACGTTATTTATGCACCTTCTTAATTTCATTTTCATTAATGCTTGTGATCAATGAAATTTTATTTTCTGTCGGTCAAATTAACAATAAAAAATGCCAATGTTATGGTTTTAAGAAAATGGAGTGAGTTTTTGCTTTCGACACTCTCTTATAATTACACATTTATAATGTGGGATCAAATATAATTTGTTTATGTGTTATGAACACAAGCGTGTGTGTTGTTGGTATGGATTAGAAATTTGAAGAGTGAGGTGACTGCTCAAGTGTCATCTCGTCACCGTTCAAAATTTCGAAGTCCCTGCCAAAATTGCCCTCCTCTAGCTACAAATCGGAACATTAATATAACATTATACAACACTACTTTAGCATATTGTAAATAAGGAAATTGGGACGCTCTAGGCAACGAAAATCGTCGAAAGTTGATTTTCCCCCCTAGTAAATATAATATTTGATGTAAAAATTCTGCATTTATAGGCAGAAAGAGCTGTTTTAATTACATAATAGCCTAAAAAATATTTATTTCTTAAGTTTTTTTTTTAATAGCAAATCGAAAACGTGTTATGATGTGATAATTGAGAAGCTCATAACCACAAATCGTTGCGGTATAAGAAGAAAGAATTATGAATAAAATCACTCCAAAATTAACGTAGTATGTGAATAAGTGTTCGATAATTACAGTGAATTTATTTGCATTTTATTTTAAAATACAAATTTATAAAAGTATTGAATGCCATGCAACTTGAAAATCTGAATAATAATAATTTTTTTCATTAAAAAGAAAAAAAGTCTCATAAATATAAACTACTGCCCGGAAATCAATGAAATTCTAATAAACCAGATGAATAATTCTTGTAAATATTAGACGTAGTATAAAATTTTATAGGAATACAATTAAAAAATTTTGTGTATGCATTTCGAAATTTGAAAAGAAAAAACATGTTTTGCGAAAGAGACAAAAAACTGTTTCTTATTATCATTGGAGCTCCTGTTAATTAAATTTTTTTAAAGGTTAATTTATGAGATTTTTTCAAGCTTGTACATAGTATGCATATACGTAAACTATGAGATTAATAACTCATTTTATGAAGCTGAAATTGAAAAATAGATTTTAAGAAGATGCATATGCTTCCGGTTCCCTAATAACTATTTGGTAAACAAGTAGACTAAACGTCAGTGCTTGCTAGTTATAACAGAAAATAATGCTATCATGTTGCCCTTCAGTGTTTACTTCCTTAACAATTCCAATATATTTTAGATTGTGTACCCGCCCTCTTAACTTAGATGATTTTTTAATAAAATTTTCGAATTTATAGTCGACTAAAATTTTTATTAATTCACATCTGAGACACGAAATATTTGTTTAATCTTCCAACAGGTTTTTTTCGACTCTAATATTGATTTTTGCGTCATTGAAAAAAAAAAGTGAAAATTCTTCACTGACATAGATGATATTAAAAAATAAAATTAATGAAAATGTTAGGGCTTATCGGTGCTAATTTTGAGAAATTTTAGAAGAAAATCGATTGCAGAGATGATTTAAAATAGTCTCAAGGTGTTGAAATTTTTAAAATTAACTTTAAAGTTGAAAATTTAATGAAAAAAGGACGTTTAAAATAATGTATAAGTATGGAAAATAATAAAATAACCTGTACCAAATGGGGTCATTTACCTGGTCTGGAATTAGACATAAAAAATCTAAAATCAGACAGATAAAGAGCAAGTAAGACTTTACAAAACGAAATCCGAAGGCTCACTTAAAATAGACTGCATGTTTAAAAACAATTTATGGCTTTAAGGGTCCCAAACGGTTCTCTACGACCCCCAAAGAAAATACCCATTTGCCGTGCTCGAAATTTTGATATATCTCGCTCTACAAACCAAAACTGTACTACTATGCGTTGATGTGAAATGGAAGTTTGGAGAATTGCGTCACAGCTCAGGTGTTCTCGTCATCTGGTCAGCATTTAAAATTACGAGGTCCTTTCAAAAACCGCCCTCTTGTAGCTTAAAAACTTGACTTTAATCTAATATAATACAACGCAATAATAGAGAGTAGACACAGACTAAGTTCGAAACTCCAACATTATTACATTCAGGGCCGTCTTAACAAATCTCAGAGCCCTGGGCTGGAGTTAATTGGCGCCCCATCAGAATCGTTACTGGTGCAGACGCCTGAGGCCATCAGGAAAATAAAATAAAAATACCTACCCATAAAGAAAATACTTCCAAATAAAATAATTTGAGACCAAAAGAGAGAGAAAAAAGTCACTTGTTCTCTCTGATTAACATAAAGTTCATATAATATAAATTTGAACTTTTTCATGCCAAAATTATAATCGAATAATTTCTAGGTTCAGATCCACAGTTGGTTGGTGCAGAAGAAGTTTGAGAGGAGGTGCAGCTCCAGGTGTTGTCTCGTTTCTGACCGCGGTTCAAAATGAATGTGGTCCATCCCAAAATATCCATCATGTTGCTTCAGAAGGGACGTTAATATACTAAACTAAACTAAATTCTGGTACAGAACTAAAATATTATATAAAATCCAGTGATAGTAAATTTGGCGCCTTTGGATCATTGTCGCTTTTGGGCTCTGGCCAATAAGCCCATGGATAAGACAGACCCTGATTAATTGATGTTCTTTTATCTTAGCAATTTCGATTATTTCTTGTAGAAAACTTCGAAGCGATATTACTAAATGATTTTCATTGATTCGAAATTTGCATGCAGTAACTTTTAGTTATGGATGCTAAGTTGTCACCAAAACTTTAAATGCAATAAATTTTGAGATTCTAGAAATAATGTGGAGTTAAATTTTCTTCCTTTGATGTACTGTGTACTACTCAAGGTTAAACATAAATGAAATTTCAAGACTGTAGATGAAAAAAATTAAAAAAGTTATCCCATGGCGGCATCCGGACAATACCGAATATTTCAACTAAAAAGAAGAAAATCACACAAATTTCACTTTAAAATGGTTGTCAAGGGGTAATAAAATATTATAGAAGCCTTTTAAATGGTGAAAAGGTTAAAAAAGAAGAAATTACTTGAAAAAAAAAACAAAATTCACCCTGACTTCATTTGGAAAGGACGATGGATTTCCTCGCTTTTTTTTTTGGAGAAAAACTAAAATGATTCCATGCCAAAACAGAAAATTCTTGCAACGATTATATTTCTAAGAAAATTGAGAATCAAATTTAAAAACAGCTGCAGCATTTCTAGTCAATTATTGAATTAACTGGATGTTCAAAGTTGGTGTCGGTATACGGATACCAGGTCTGAAAGGGTTAAGACTTTGACAGAATGAAATCCAAGTCTCACAGAAGCAGAGACTCAAGTGTAAGATTCTCCCCAACTCAGCCTTAACCTCGTAGACTCCTTATATATGACTGCGTATTTATATGGAAAACAATTTATGACTTTCAGGGTCCCAAGCGGTTCTCTACGACCCTCAAAAGAAATTAAAAGCCATTTGCCTACCTCGAAATTTCTATATATGTCGCGCTACAAACCGAAACTGGACCACTATTCGTTGGTGTGGAGTGGAAGTTTGGAGAATGGCGTGACAACTCATTTGTTCTCGTCATTGGTCAACATTCAAAATTACGAGGTATGTTCCAAAACTGCCTTCGTATAGCTTAAAACCTTGATGATAATCTAATATAAAACAACGCTGTAACAAAGAGTAGACAAAGAGTTAATTGGAAATCTAGCATTGACGTTCCTTTATCTTGAAATTTCAACTATTTCTAGAGTCAATGCTTGCTAGTTATAGCAGAAAATAATATCCTCACGTTAGTGTGGAGTGGGAGTTTGGAGAATGGTACATTTAAAATGGAAAGATTAAAATTACGAAATCCGTTCCAAAACCGCCCTCGTGTAGCTTAAAAACTGGACGTCAATCTTATATGAAACAACAGTATAACACAGAGTAAATTAGAAACTCCAGTATTATTACACTGATAATCGTTTATCTTGTAATTTCGATTATTTATGGTGACAACTTCAGAAAATATTATCTAAACGAATTTCATCAATTCATTGATGCCAAGTTTACATGCAGCAACAAAAAGTGTAAATAATATTTCGCTACTTTTTGGCTCAAAATTTTAAAATGTAATCAAATTTTGAGATTCTAAAAGTATTGCTCTGAAATACTTTTAACTAAGATAAATTCTGAAAATAATGATATTAAACAAGTAAATATAGAAATAAAATAAGCTCGATTATGATGCTTTTCATAAATATGTCATAGGTTTCCGCTTTTCTTTATAAATATATAGGGAGAGTATACTTATTCTCCTACAGTTTTGGTAGATTCATTCGAGTCCACAAAAAATAAGTAAAAATTAAATATTCGCATAATTGATGTATGTTTAATTTTTAAACACAGCACGAAATGACCCATATTAAAAATGAAATGTAAATATTTTTATTTTCTAGCAAATGAAAAAAATATTCTAGAAATGTTTACCGTATTTAAAAATATGGAGAATTTAAAAAATTGTGTTTGATAATTTTAGTATGATTGTAACTGTTCTTTAAGTTCTATCAAATGTTTATTTGCATGGAGAAGAATTTTGTGTTTCTGCCGCTGTGTTCATTTGTAAGCACAATTCTTATTTCGATGACAAATATTTACTTTCTTTTTCTTTTGAGTTTAGTACCCAAGGGTAAAGTTATCGTTTGACACTTTCAATAAATAGCACGTTTTTTTCTTTCATTATTGTATCGCAACTTTGAAAAAGGGATGTGATTATTAGTTTCAATCAAGAAAATAATTTATATAAGTAGCCACAAATGCTAGAATAACTATCAAAAATAATCTTCTATACATTATATTTAATTAAATCTTTACATCTTGTTTAAATCAATAAATTTATTATTGATGATAATTACAAGAGTATAGACAGCGAGATAGATGGAGTTAACTAACGTATATAATCAGTGACGGACTGGGTCTGAAAATAGTGGTTGCCAGGTGTCAGTGAGGGCCCACACATATCTATAATCGTAACATTAATTACATTAATAAATTATATGTATTTAATTTTTTATATTTAATTATATTAATTTAAATCTATAATATTTAATAATTATATATTTAATTTATTTTTTTATTATATATTTCATTTTTCAGCGTTTTTAAAATAAATCCCTTTTAACACCCTTTAATTTTCTATGTTTAAAATAACGAAATTATGTTTAAAGTTATTTGATTTTAAATTCCGTAAGTTAAATATTATATAAGAAACACGGACCTTGGGTACAGGGCTATTTTATTTATTTGCTTTAGAGAAAGAGTTCTTTTTTCTCTCCCATATTTCCTGGGGGCCCAAATTGTCTTCTGTTTAAGGGGGCCCACTTGCCATCGGGCAAGCTGGCAACCTCGCCAGTCCGCCACTGTATATAATAAGAGCGCTACAAAAGAAATCTGGTTAATCGCAGTGCAGCAGCAGAAACGAAAGAATCCCCTTCTCTACAGCAGCAAAAAAAAAAAAAAAAAAAACTGCAATAAAACTTCCACCCGTAGGGGAACCGTTTAGCTTACTTTCGACCTTGGAAAGAAGAATGCAATTACGCGGCAGCAGGGAGGGAGGGACTCTTCACGTTCTAAAGAGACCCAATCGTTGTATTCAAAGGTTTTCCGCATAGGGTTGCCGAATTACTATACACACAGGACAAAATATCGGTTTTCAAAAAAATTAGACTTGTTTTCATTAAAAAGAATCTTTAACCGTTGAGAAACTATTATTAAAACTCTTCATGCATATTTATTTTCTTCAAAAATGAACAAAATTAGCTTTTATTACTATGAAAGAGTCCAAGAACATATCTGACCAGCACTTTGGGCGCCATCTATCTTCACCGTTACGCACTAAAAGAAATTAACGAAATTTAATGAATATTTTGGGTTTTTTGATTTTTTAAAAATATTAAGAGCATTTTGAGAATTTTGGAGTTTCACACATTACTTAAAGTGATATGTCGGACCATTTTGACAAAATTTTAGACTTCAACAATACATATTAGCGGTACTGATATGATTTTGGTGATTTATAAGCTTTAGACGACCACCTTAAACGCATAATTCAGAAGTCTGGCAAAAAAAAAAAAAAAAAAGAGATGCATTCAGTTCGAAAAAAGAAGAAAACATTTATACACATTTTTTTTTAATTTTAAGGGAGAACATGATGATCAGACCTCGTTTCTACATGTACCGACTATGTGAGTAGTTATCCATAACAAGTGGAAACTAATTTAACATGCTCTTTGAGACCGAGACATCTGATAATATTCCTATTCCTTTGATTTTTACGAGTGAGGAAGGGTGCCCAGATTAGAAATTCAAATGGAATTATTGGCTAAAATTACTTTAATGGCGTTGTTTTATACATAATTTTAGCTTAATAATATTATGAAAAGCTATTACCATTCTTATGGTTTTAAGAATATTAATGATTTTAAAATTAAAATGTTTCATTGATTATCTTTTAATAATTTTAATTAAAATTAATAAAACTCGCTTAATTTATTACCTTTTTCTAACATATGCAGAAACCGGTGGCAGAACAGACAACATAGTTCTTTTGGCAATGAAACAGATAAAGGTACAAATGAAACATCTAGTCAGCGTTTGTTTAAAATAATTTTTTTCTACAGTTATTTTCTATAGGTAAGATTTTTCTTTAATATTAATGTTCTGTATGGTTAAGTTATGCTATGACGAACTTGCTCATGTTACATATATTTTTTCGTTTCTCTTCTAATATTATAGAGAATATACAACTTCTTTTTCAGCAATGTATCTGAAGCTGCTTCCATCCTAAAATAAATCGACATTTGTGCACCGCTTTTATAGTAAATAAAAGATATTATATAAATTTTCAATTTACTAAGCTGCAGGTTTTCTTGCTCAGGCATTTTCAATCAATAAAGCGATCAGATTTCTTCATCTGCGGCGCTGTGTCAATGAGAGCAATTTGTTATATTCTGATAAGTATAAGTCAAATTCGCAAGATATTTAATCATATGCAACACCGCGCTGTTTGTGTCATTGAAGATTAGCCATTATAAGCTGTCTTCGTTAAATGAGGTCGTTTCATTCATTCTTTCAAAACCCAAGAGAGTCGACTCAACCTTATAGCTTTAGAGTACCAGGTTGACTCTCCGGGAGGAGGTCGTTCAGCATCCAATCCATTTATCTTCGCGATTAAAATCTTACAAGAATCTTAACCCTGAAAAAGACCAAAATTTGATTTGAAATTTTATTGCTCTACGGCCATTCCAGTCCTAACAAATAAAAAAGAACAATTCTTTTAGCATATTTTTGCCGATAGCAAGGCAAAAAATACAGACTGAAGGAAACTTCAAGTGTCTTCCTTCAGTCTGGAGAATGTCTGAGCTGCCAGAGGAAGCGAATGTTGAACTATGAGATAAATTTTCCTCTCAGTAATCACTTTTAAGCTCTCCCCTTAGCTTAACTAATTTCCAAATAATAGAAAACTTAATGGTAACTACAGGCGCCTGGGTTAATGTGTAGTCTGATGGGATCAGTGGATCTTCCTGGCAAAAGCATGTAATTCCTTAATTATAATCTGAATGTGTAATTTCAGCATAACAATCTGTACCATTCTAAAACAGTGTTCCGTCTAGAAAATAACTAATGTTTATTATGGCAACAAAGTGTAAGCATCTGCATTCGTAGCTTTTCGGAGATGACTTTCACTTTGTTAAAATCATTTCTTAGTAAACACTTGCCAAATTTCAAGTTCATAGGCTTTATAATTGGAAGGATTTGTGATTAATCAATCGGCGAGTGGTATTTGGCATTCGTATATACAAAAACGTTGGTGGGAGGAATAACATTCAGCATTGCCGGATCGACAATAGAATAAAAATCAATCTCAAGAGCATGATTTTTATTCACACTTGGAAGACCTGGTAAGGGCCTTCTTTGTTACAGTTCCTTGAGAAAAGCTCTAGAGAAAGGAATTTGGAACTTCAGTTTTTGTATTCAACATTAACTCCTCCTGCTTTTAGGAGTCTTGTGCCTATTCTCATCCTTGTGCTTATATACATGCCTAATTACAGATATCTGTGATTTCACTCAAAATTGAACTTAAATGCAAAAGCGAAAATTATGCAAGAATGAGTAGCCTGTTAGTTGAGTTCAAACGCGACCATGGAAACAATAAGACAGTGTTTGTTTCGGATGTTTTATAATCGAATAAGTATATTGAAGAACTTTAGTTTATAAATCACTGGTGTAGTGGAGCCAGAACTGCCTTTTTCTCACGAGAAATAAACAAGAAAAAATTGTGAAAACGTCCTTAAAGCAGCGCGATGCTTGTCACCCAGATTAGAGCTTATCGGTACTTCTTTTAGAATGTCGTGGCTGTAGTTATTTTACTACTACACCACTGCAATAAAATATAAATATTAGATGCGATGAAAAAATCAACTATTTTCAATTATAAAGAAAATATGACTCTGAAAAATGGGAGATAATTTTTATGCGTCAAGTAATATAATAAGAGCGAATAAAAATGTTTAAAAATAGAGAGAAAATAAATAATTTATTTGTTTAAATTGTTGAATCTAGTACGCATGCTTTACCAATGAAATCACGAAGTTCCATAGCGATTGCATTGCTAAGAAATAGAATGGCTGTCAATGTAATTGCTATTATTACTTCTAACATAAAATCTTAACAATTATTACTTAAATGTAAAAATTAACAAATTGGTTACTTATAAGAGCATTTTGCTGTCTCATCACCAAGGTCATAGGTAGCATAGCCATTAGGTCTTAGCCTTGTTAAATCTTTTAACATTTGGCGAATTATCGCTTCAGAAAATTCAAGTTTGTAGACAGTACAGTGCTCTAAGTCTTCAAGCGAAAACTCAAATTTCAATCAATAAAGAAAAAGAGAAAAATATTTTTATACTGCAGATTTTCAAAAATGGCCAAAGAATAGGAAATTAATTCTCTGAAGAAAGAATGAACATCCTTTGAGATTGCCTGGTTTTAATGATTAGCAAACAAAAGAAAAGAAAGCTAAATGCAAATTCCAGTTTTCACGTTTAAAAAACTTACTACTTTGAAATAATTGCATTAAAATACTTCAGCAATGCAATGAAAATTTAAAAAAAAACTTATCAAGTGAAATAAAAATTTTATAAGAGAGATATTAAAATGACTTACGAAGGGTTACAAATTTGGGTGCATTGAAAAAAAAAAGAAATCAAAATATGAAACAAAAATTTACCATTTAAGACACACAACCCAAGAAAATCAAAAAGTGTTAAAAAGAATAGTTTTACATGTGCAAACTAAAGGATGCGTGTACTATGAAGCAAAGACGAAAGTGAATATTCTGTTTCGTATTTCCCAAAAAGGATATTTTTACTACTATAACCTTTACAGCGGCGTAAAATAAACTAGTGAAAGAAAAAAGTGATGAAACATCGAGTCTGTTTAGAATTTCATCGCATAATAAAACGGGTAGTTACTAATTATGCCTTAAAATTTTAGAAAACATGTTAAATTCAAATAATGCAGCATTGAAATAAAATCGGTTGAAAAGCTTTTTTTATTTTATGGTTGCCTGCAATTACATGCTTCGAAGTTTGGAGCAAACTCATTCTGATTTTATTTAAATTCTAATCAATTAAAATCTAAAAATCCTTTCTTCGTAAACACCTACAACCAAAAAAGCAACTGCCAGTCAAATTTCATATTCCTAGCTAAGTGGTTTAGGCTATGCACTAATGTGTCAGTCATGACATATTCTTTGATATATTCAAGGTGTTCAAAAAGAATTTTGAAAGAATTAGAGGGATGATAGTACACATCAAGACGAACAAGCAATGCAATGGATCATGTGGTCAAAAATGACGTTGAAAGATAGAAAATCGCGGATTGCGTCTGAAATTGTGCCAGGGTAGAAACAAAAAAATAAGTGCAAAAATCATATTTTCGTCAGAATACGCAGAGCACAATTTTTAATACACAGAACAAACAAAATCGTTACAATAATTGTTCAAAGTAGCACCCGGAGAAGTCATCTCACAGGGCACAACGACGCACGTAGAAACGTCTATAGGACACTATGGAAGATTTCGGGTGTTTCCTGGATTAATGCTGCAGTAGTGATGATCCTCACTATCAGATTGCACATTATGAGATTCTCTCCACCGTTGGTGTGGTTATTAAGCTTGATGAGGGGCTGCCATCTCAGAGATAGTCCTCGTCAGCTGACCGTGGTTCGAAATTCCGAAATCTATCTCAAAATAACCCTCTTGTTGCTTCTATACGAGACGTTAATTAAACTTAACTAAAACATCTCTAAGAAACCTTCGGTTGTCTTACAAACTTGGTTGAAGCGAGACGAGGGGTTAGTGTCTGACGAGACTTCTAGTTACATCACTCTTTGCAGACACATTTTCGCGATTTTCACCCACTCAATGTCATTGTTACCACATTTCCCGTTGCATTTTTTGTTTGTATTGATTTATATTTTCACCTCTTTAATTTTCTCCAAAGCCTTTTTGGACACCCTTCATATATCAAATACACTTTACTATACAGAGTAAAAATACTGTAAACCCTGTATGGATTAAAATTTTCTTCTTAATTTTAGACAATTTATTTTTTTATTACTAGGAAAAATATGCTGTTCCTGTCTAACGATTAGCGATTTCAGGTAGAAAAAGAGAAACTGTTTTTCTAACACGTGATTCAAGATCCCTCGAGATTAAAACAGGTAGAGTTAGTACCTGTCTTAAAATTTCTCTAAACTAGTATATTTTAATTCTGACTTCTTAAACGATTTCAACTTGTGATTCTCTAATATGCATCGAAGTAGATAATTAAAGAAGTAAAATGGAGCGCTAACGATTGCTTAGAATTTAAAAAATGATTAAATATGATTACGGCGGTCATCCCTCGGTAAGACCACATTTGTTTGCCACAAAAATTTCAGCCCATAGAAGTAATGTAAAAATATTCCTCGGAATGACAAACTAAATTTCTCTGTTCTGTCGAATTGGCCGTCCGTTTAACTACAATGAAATACGTCCCATTCTTCTCTCTGATCTTGGACCTTCTATTAATATAAAAGGGAGGAAATAAAGATAAACAAATAGATACATATAAACCACACCTGAAATCAAGTCGGAATTAATTATTTTCCAATATGAAGAGAAAAGTAAACTTTGGCCTCTAAATAATCAACACTTTTGGAGTGTAACCCCGTCTGAACGGTGAATTTTCCTGAGATCGGAGGGTGTTCACCGCAGAGAGGTTTCACTGTATTTCGAAAGTTTTAATCAATTGCTGCAAATCAGGATAATTCGTTGCATTGATGAAGCTCACATAACATAAAAGATGCTGAGAATGATCTTCTATCTTTTTGACCCTGATGGGGTTTGGGACCTACGGGTTTAGACCTTATGGTTGAAACGAGAGAAAAGTTTAAAAAAAATCCATTGAATAAATTACATTTTGTTTTTGTACATAAATGTAGAATGGGGAGTTAGAGACTTGGAAGTGTCCTAGGGGTCTGAATACTAAAATGAATAGGCTTTGTATCAAACAAGCACAAATTTATAGATACGCTGATTATATTTACAGTTTAGAAAAGAATTTTAGAGGGAATCATTACATATATATATATTATATATATATTATAGTTACCAATTGCTTTAAGAGATTATAAACTAGAGATATTAATATAAGAAAACTAAGAGCCGCTAGACTTAAGAAAAGGTTTTAGAGTACATGACCACACCCGTCATCAGACTTGCTCCCAGGCTGTTGATAAGTCCTTCTCTCTCGACTGCAGGGAAAGAAGTGAAACCCCCTGTAGAATACAAAAAATTACTTCTGGCAGCTCTTTCTGAAACTGTCCTTCAATTGCGTTTCGGCAGTTTCGTGCTGCCCTCTGGGTGTATGGTCATTAAACAAATTATAGGGTTTAGAGTTTAGTTATATTAACGTCCCATTTTGAAGCAACACGAGGGCTATATTGGGACACCAAATTATAGGAGGAGATAAAGTAAAATTTAAATTCTCCTCCACATAAATTGTTGACTTCTGTGTATCTAGTAGAATTGTTCTGGAATTTTAAAACGTAAATATATTTGTGTTCCCTTATATCAAACTATTTATAGTATTATACAAAAAAGCCATCACACTCAGTTATCATTTCTTTCCATGCTTGTCTGAATTCTTCAAAGAACAGTTACTAGAAATGCGAAACATTGGAATTTTTTTAGAATGAGTAAATGGGAGCACATCATTATTCACAGATCTTATAAAAAGCATTTGCGCCTGAATTTTTAGCATTGTATGAAATATGTGGCATGTATATATGAAAATATTAATAAGATTTCAATATGATTGACATTTTCTCTTATTACAATAAAAGTGAAAAACACTTTATCACTTTTTTTAAATGAAGAAAAAGTTTCAAAGAAGCCTTTATTTACCCTATTTTCTAAAACGCAAAGCGCGATCAATAATACGCGACAAATGAAAAGATTTTAGCATAACCTATTTAGACTTCAATCTGACTTTTAAATAATTATTAAAAAGCAAATTCCTTCGGAAAAACGGTTCTTTTGTCCCTGATACTTCAGCAATAAATCCCTAAAGCATCGTATATTTTTGAATTCATTAAATTTTGAATGAAAGTCCGCCATCTTGCATTTTTCCAAAAAACACCATAACTCACCAATAGACAATGATAGGAAAGTGTTGGTGGTGTACAATACTTTTTCCTATTGTCGCTGTTTGTATAATAAAATAACACTGACAAACGCCATCTGCCATTTTCAAAGTCGAAACAACATTCTATCTGAGCATTGACAGATACATTCAAACACCACGCACTGCCTGATATATCGCGTCGCATCAAATATCATAATTCGAAGCAACATTTTATGCATCCATATTCATAATAAATTTCACAGTTTCTAAAATATTTCAGATAATTTTAATTTCCCACGGGAAAACTAAAATGTTCATTTTTAAAAGCAAAACCTTTTGTTTAGAATTGCATTTCTCCGTAAAGAAAATCTGCAAATTTGGGTAACTCTTCGTTTCGAGAGAGAGATCTCTCCGATCGCTTTCATTTATTGTCTTAACCCTTTGAAATCAACTGTCACTGTCATAGCGCCTTTTTGCTAGATGTACAGATTTTCAAAGTTTCGGCTTCAGTCGCCTAAAGTCTGAATTCCAATCTCCAGAATCCAAAGTGGCAAGTTTACCTTTACTCTATATTTCTTATTAGACGCCTTTCGCGACCACTCTGTTCGCTTGGATTATTGCAATAAAATATTTTCAGTATAATTTAGTCTTAACGTTGCCCTCGCAAAAGAACTTTCAGGTTTGAAATTTTTATAAACATTTAACTCGTACTATTTTAGAAGCATTACATCACTTTTTCTGAAAGAAATTTATTTGAATACAAAATGTTTATTGAAATACTTGAACGGGCCACGTTAACAATTCTAGTTCTTTTCGATTGGTCTATGTATAGGGTAATCATAGGTCAGGAGAGTCCGGATTTCCATCTTCCCTCCACGCTAGTGTCCGGATCTTTAAAATATCGGGAATTTCGTCAATGAATGAGACAAGAGAGATATTAAATTCATGAGAATTAGTTTTTTAATTGAGTAGAATTATCCATATTTCTGCTAGGAATATCGGCTCCGATTAACGACTTTTTTCCATTACTGTCTATTTGGACAGATGAAAGAGGGAGGCTGTCCAGTTTTAAAAGAACTGCTGAACGTCAAAAACAATCCGTTTCATCATGCCCAGAATTTAAAAAAAAATAATATTTATAGGACTTTCCCCAGTAAAATCATCTCATCCGTAATCCGTAAAGTCTTTTCCGATAAATTGGGGTTGAGAAAGTGGATTCGTAAGTAAAAGGTACCAAATATCTCCAGTATATATATATATATATATATATATTAGACGACGGTATTAAAGTAGTGGTAAACAATTCTGTAAATGTTCTAATTTCCCTAATTTCCCTTGCGTTTCTCACCACTAATTAAAACTCTTACAATTATTGTAGTTTCTTGAGCTCCATTTTTAAAATTTTATTTATGTTCGAATTGACACGTTTTATTTTTGTTTTCTCAGATCTGATTTCATTTTTGATCATTGAACTTCCGGTTGAAAAAACTTAATATTTCTCAAGTATCCAAATGCTATAACCAACTTTTCTCCCACAACAAGGTCGTCTTGAATAGCATTTCTCATTAAATTTTCTTTTCTTTTTTGGTAAGTGCACAAAAAATTCTATTATAAAATTTCCTAAATCAACACGAGGTTTTTTCTTAAACCAAATTTCGTAGGAAGGTTAACATTTTGGAATAGCTTCTTTGTGATTTAAAACATTTGTAGCAGTGATATTAGCTTTACTCTACGATTTTTCTAGTAATTCTTTTGAATGGAGTATGGATTTTGCGTTTTCAATAGAAATCTTGTTTCCCCATTCAGTAGCGCCTTTTTACACTTTGGTATAAGTCATTGTTTTCTTGGTGATTAATGCCTTCTCTTTTGGAATTTCAGAATTATTTGCTTCCGTAACTTCTTTAGTCAACTGTTCTTTTAACATAAAAACTGCACTGATTTTAAAGTCGCTTGAACGATAAAGGAACTTAAAAGTGATCGCGCTCGAGGCAACACTTTACAGCTGCTCATCTTTCCTTTCTTATTCAGTTATATTACTTGTGCTGTTTTTAAAGTTATTCAGAACTTGAATTTGGTTTGGGCGCATAATTGTTTTAGTGGAAACTGCGTTCACGCTGTTCAAATTATTAATAAAAGGAAGAACAATACATAAATGTTAAGAGCGAAGCGATGTTTACGATAACCAATAACTCCTACGGATACAGTTTGTGAAATTAATATAAATGTTTTTAATAAAATCACTATTTAATTTATAAATGAAAAGTAATTTATTTTCATAATGTTGCATAACTAAACGATGGATTCTCTTTATACTTAAATTTAAATGAATTAGATGTATAATTTTTATGAAAATCTCACGAGTTAATTTTCCCTTTAATAAAAGAAGTAAAATCAGATTCTTTAAATCGAATTGAAATGTTTCACATTTTAATTATAAATAGCAATTTTACATGGTTTGCTTTCATTTATCACCAAAAGTCTTAAGAACCGGTTTTATTTTAAAATGGTCGAGACTAAAGCGTCCATTGTTTGATAAAGAATGCAATTTTTCTCTATCGGTACGATGATTCCGCATATTTTCTTTCAAACATTGGAAATACCATATTCCTTAGTTTATCTTTGATATCATTACGGGAATGATTGCACTACCGACACGATTTTTATGTCGTTATGTCAGTAAAGATGCACCTTTTTCGCAATGTTCCACTTTCATTTATGTACACTATACGTCTGGCTAAAAACAGATTTCAGGTGTGCGAGTACAACGGAATTATAATACTCAAAATATATAAACGGCGAGTATTTTTAGAATAATGGTACATAAATTATACCACCAGACATGAGGAAATTAAAAACTCGTTTCGTTGGCGGGATCATTTGATATTTATCAAACATATATAAATGTTTTCATCTATTCAAATAAATAATGACCACAAAAGTTTTTAAATTTTTAATGATAAAGAAAGAGGTTTCCAAGAGAAGTATTTCTAATCATAAGAAAAATAAAATAATGCAGCATTTTCAAGTTTAAGAGATCAGGCGATGTCTTAGGTTTTGAAAATTTTAAAAGCTCTATATTGCGCTAGTCCAAACAATTTTTCAAAAAGAGACTGTGAGCAAATTTTCAAAAGACCCACACTCGAACTACATTTCGGAAATTTATAAATATATATTTACATTATACAATTGAATTAAAATAGTGGTAAAGTAGCAACATTAATATCTCAGTAATGAGCTCTTTCTATGTTCGCATTAGTGCGTGTCTCAAAAATTAACATGTTTTAAAAAGCCGAAATGCAGAGCAGATCCATATCAGAATTTAAAAAATGAAATGCTTCGCAAAAAACTGTCTCCTCACAAGAACAAGTAAATACTGATACGTTGCCTTATTGTTGAACTTAAGTATGGGAGTGCTTTGCAAATACATAAATCTTAAAAAATATCGTGAATTCATCGAAACTAAGATAAGTACAAGAAATTCTTAACGAAAAACGAATACTTATGCAGAAACTTTGCAATATCAACATATATTAGAAATGATGCACTTGAATATGTGAATTGATTATATGTATGCACCAATAACTTTGTAGGCTTCTCAAAGAATTTCATATCTACTAATAATAAATCAGAATGTGTGTTTGGCGCTCTACAGGACAGAACGCTGGCCTTAGAGCTACGGAATTTAATAGAAATATACTTTTGAGAGTGGAAATGTGTGTCGCGGAGCCGGTTTTTTAAATTTTCATTAATTAAAAATTAAGCAAAATTTGGCCGTTTTTTTTCTTGATAACTTTCGACACAAAAATGATTTTTGTGCAACCTGGAAAACAAAATTATATTTTCCATGATTTCAATTAAATTGCCGTACAATTTTATCTAATTTTAATAAATTTTTAAAGATAATTTTAGGTATAATTTACAACATACTTTTAATTGCTGCAATGAAATTCAAACTGTTTTCATCGTTAAAAGAGATATTTTATCGCTTGTGTCTCTTCCATTGCTTTAAACTAAGATTATATCCTACTGGATTTTACTTCCTTTTTTCATTTCATCAATTTTTCTGCGAAATCTGTCCTCAAGATAATATGTTTATTACAAAATATATCCAGCAAGCTGAGCGATTATGGTTGCTATGTTTTTATGTCTTTTTATAAGTATGTTTTCAGCCAGCTAACAAGTTACTGGATTCCATTTTAATGTTGAAATCTAACGAATGTGTTTTAAAACGCTGTCGACAAAATTAACAACTGCAGAAGAAAACAAAACACTACGTGTTTTTACAAAAAACAATGTCGATAAAATTTCAGCCTAAAAGATAGAACCATGAACTATAAACACAGAAACATCAACCACTTTAAACATCAAATTCCATCTGGTATTATAATAAATACTTCGTCTTGTTCGTCCTGCTTTTACCATTTCTTACGCTTCTTACGTTCTGCTTTTACCACATAATGTTAAAATTATAAATCGCAACTCCGAAGGGTTGTAGTGTTCATTTGAAGAGCAAAATTTACGTGAATATTATAATTCAAATCTGCAACAGCATATTTTACACGAGGAATAAGAAAGTGAAATGCAGTTAGATGTTACATGACACGGACAGTTACTTGACTTTATTAGAGGCGTACATATAGACGAGAAACAGATCAGCTGCAAAGCTACGAAAAGAACGTGGGTTAAATGTTTGAAGTTTAAACTTACTTTGTTAAGGGATCCATGATTATCAGATTATGTAGAAGAGATTCAATTGAAATTATATTCCCGGCGAACAAGTTGGTCACAGTTTGCCGCTAGATTTAAATAAAATTCTTATACCTGTTCTTCAAAGCATTGTGAGCGATTCGATTTAGCATCCTCAAGCGGTATCACGTTGCTTAATATCATTTCGGTCACAGTGTAAATATGCAATTCTTTGCAACAATTTTCAGTTTATTGCAAAACTGTAATTTAACCGTTAGCCGCACTGAATGATTTAGTAAAACAAGTGTACAGAACACAAGAACTGAGGATAAAACTCATAAACGTGCCCCATCAGTTTCATTGTGTGTTCAATTTATACCCTTGTTTGTCCTCCTTTTGCACAGTAATTCGCAGCGCCAGATTTCCCTTAGGGTCAAGCTAGGTCATGGCCTAGGGCGCAACTATCAGGGGACGCATATACAGAAGAAATAGGTAGTAACCAAATATTAACAAACTTTTCAATAATATTTTCAAAGGACGGTAAAAATGATGTTTTTGAAATTTGCATTCCTTACATTAAATATATTGAACAATACATTTTTTAGTCTTATGTGGATTCTAATGCCCTTGCACTTCTTTGCATTGAAATCTATTTAATAAGATGTGTCCACTTCAATGACCCTTCAAGACTATTCGCGACAAAAGCGCGATCGGAGAAGTTTTAGTAAGTACTTCACACGATTTCAAGAAATTCGATGAATTATTTTTACAGGTGTTAATGTTATGTGATTTCATAAGTAGTGTAATTTGGAATTAAAAATTTAATGTGGTTCAAAGATTATAAACATTGCATTAAGTGATTATATATTTCAAAGATAAGCTATTTTATATTAAAGATAAAGTATTGTATATTAAATGGAAGGTTATTGTGTTAGCTTCTTTGAGAGAGGGCGCAGAATATGCTGTGTCCTAGGTCCCAGAATTTGTCTTGGCAAATACGGCCCTGGCAATTCGTCAATTCAACTCAATTTTTTGTTGATTGGTGCAGTCGAATTTATGCATAGGTTGTCAGTTATATTTATTATAACCACTGGGCAGAAACCTGATCTCGCTACTGTCGTTGATCCATGCAGAGTGGTAGACAAGTTTAGGGCGCCATCTATGTGCAATTAGAGAGAGAGCTAAGTTAATAATTTGCTCCCAGACAGAGAACCTGCCTTAGTGAGAAAGGGTAGAGCCAGGACCGGATAAAGGCCTCTAGGGGCCCTTAGGCAATGCAAGTTTCCAGGCTCCCTTTTTCAATCCCCAACTTCCAAAACAAATATTTTAGTACTGTCTTTAATTTAATCTCTATAATAGCAGTTTTAAGTAGCAAATTTTCACGAGCTGAAATGGTAGAATATTTAATACCAGATCACTTTCAACAGAGTTGATTTCAATATATCGCGTATAAAAAAGGCAAAAGTTAAAAATAATTTCATACAAACATCAACATATTTTTTAATTTATAAAAAAAACTTAATATAAAGCTTGCAAAAGGTAATTAAGTAGGAATGTTGTTAGAATAATGTTCCAAAATTTCAACGATACGCGATTTTAACTTGAATAAATTCGACTGCACGCCTTTGTAAATTAAATAAAAAAAAACAAAATTTGTATTAAGTAGTACCTCGTGATTAATTAAGTAGTATCCGAGGTAATGAATTAATACTCGAGTATTATTAAGTAAAACCTCCGGGTAGTACATGGAGGCCACTTAAATGCGGGGCCCATAGGCAATTGCCTACTTTGCGTATTTGATAATCCTGGCCTGGGTAAAGCGCAAAACTCAGAATTATTAATTCACGGTTTTTAATTGATGTCGATGTAAATAAACATTTTAAAATCAAGCTCTATATTTAAATCAAGATCTATATTCTTATACATTATTTAAATATTTCTTTCAGCGTATACAGTGAACAGATAATTGAATAATTCGAAACTGACCTTAACAAATTAGCAATTCGATTTATTAAAAGATTCAAATTAAGAAATTGTGTCTTAAAATACACACAGTCCTATTAAATGATTAATTTTAAGCTGAAATTGGCATTTGTGACTTATTTTACTATTAAAGTAAGTAATTAAAAATAAAAAAAGTAGTATTCAGCTTGCTGATTGCAGCAATTTTACAATATAACTGGAAATTATGGAGTAGAATTCACATCTAAGCATTTTAAAAAGTGTAAATTTTTTTGTTAATTCTTTTATTGTATGCTTTGCTGCGTAAAATAAATCAACAGCGATGAATGGCTTGAATGTATTTAGCAACCAAAACTTTTTCAGAAACGAAAATAATTTTTTGAGTTTCATTTGTTTTTACTTCGAATCAACCAAAATGAATTTGAATTCCAGTAGGTATTTTAATACTATGTTAGTAAGAAATTCCAGGGAGCACAGAAGATTTCGAATTACTTACTAATTCGAATCCCCACTTAAAAATATCTAAGATATGCTTTTCTTCGCAGACTTTAAAGATTTAGCCAATTTTTTTTTCCTGATGCGAATTTTTTGCAACAGTAACTGCTTTCATCTGCATTAACACAATTACAATTAAATGTCATTTGCTATTATCGATATTTTTGGATGCATTATGAAATGAGTTCCAAAATGATAACGAAGAAAAAATTAAAATTGTCGTACTAAATACACATAACACCACCAACACGTCCCCGTGCCTAGAGTCATTGTGACTCTTTTTGATCGGTTTGAAAAACGTAACACAAACAACAGATAATATTCTCCAAATTTGTATCGCATGAACCGTTTGACTAGATTCAATGGAATCTGGGCCGACCTAAATAATTGACAACGGTAAATTTAATGTATTCCTCCTAATACTTGGGATATCTTCTCTTCTACCCTCTTTCCTACTTCGAGGGTATGTGGTCTGTAGTGATTGCTTTCAAAACTGAAAATACTCACAGAAATTTCAATTCCTTTCAAAAGTGTAAATTATTCTTCGCACCAATAAGCACTTCAAAAAGGGAAATAATTTCATATTCCTATTTCCGAGAATTTTGAAACCAGGCTGGTAAATATTTGTAAAAGTCAGGCATCTCATATTCACTGCATTTTTCTTTCCACTCTGAACAGCGGTGGATAACAATTATTCACATTTGAATATGTTTCAGGTGCAGAATTTGTATCCATGAACAAACTCGAAGGAAGCAAAGAAAATTTTCCTTCCAAGGATTTAAAATCTTCAAACCTTGTATCAAGTTGAGATCTAAGGGATAAAACTCATAATAAGGCTCGTTATTACTTCTCCTTCTTCCTAAACGGCTTTCAAAACTTTTTTCAATTGATTCATTTCCACGTCGAATCAATTTTCTTTCATTGATTCGATAGAATTTTAGGGCAGATAAATATTGAGATAAATATTCAGAACATCGGAAAGAAGGCTCAATCTAAATCACACTCGTTTGTTTATGTTTCGATAGTGAAATGACGCCTTCAATTAATATTGGGCGGACCGGGGCTAGTTGGTCCTTTCTCTATTCTAAGAATTTTTTAAAAAAGGGAATTCAAATTTTTAAAGAATTAATCTGATACTATTAGTGAACTTTCAGTAATAATTAGCCATGGTAAAATTTGAATATATTAACTGCCAATATTAATTTATAACCCCAAACTGACACCAAGTCTCTTGGCTTAACCTGCCCCGAATGCGGGGTAAGTTGAGCAACTACTAACATGAAGCGACTATCACAAAACATTCTTTTATATTAATATACTTAAATTAATTTAAATAAAGTAGTTTTGTTATTATCCACATTATATGCATTATGTACAAATTTTGTACATTTCTATTCAAATTCAATAGAAACTGATATACAGCTTTTATGGTAATCGTCAAATAGTATTGTGTAATTATAATCAAAATTGAGTCCGCGTGGTTTTTCATAACAAGTATCTTGCATAATGAATCTGGTACAATTTAATCCCATATATTCAGAGACATTATAAAACTCACATCCTGATAAATCCTGCGTAGCAGCGCGGGCCAACATACCCCATGCGAAATGGCCCGACTAGCCCCATATCGCCATTTTTTGTTTCTCATGAATGTAGGGATATATTCTGAAAGCATTTCGAAAAGCAAGCAAGCCCTAAAGTAACAATGTAGAATTATCTTTATGAATATTATTTGTAAAAATGGAAATCATAATTTATAGGTAAAGGAAAAAACGATTATTAATACGTGAGGGAATTTACTCAGTTTAGCAAAAATTAGAAAATTCTGGCTTGCTCTTTAAAGAACGCTACTTCTTCACTGGCGCTGATGTGGAAGAAGGAAGGCGGAATAATACACACTAGTTTGGAATTGCAGAGTTAAATATCGAAAAGTATAAAAATATCGCGACAGGTCCAACGTACCGCTATGGCCAACTAGCCCCGAACTACCCTACATTTTTCCAATACGTACAGCTAAATAACACATTTTCAGTCAGCTAAACAGGAGAAACGTTTATATAGATACCAAGAAGATAGTAACTTCAGTGAAAAATTAATCTTAAGAACTCTACGCAGCACCATGCGGTGAAAGCTGATGCAAAGACTTTATAGAAAGAGGAGTTTACTGTTTCATTATGAGCAGTAATAATTTAACTAAGAGATAACTTCTTAAATATCATAACAACTCTTTCAATTTCGTATTATATCTTCTATTTTTACTACCTATTTGAAAAATAACTTAAAATATGAGGCAAATTAGTTTCTTCAGTAAAATATCCAGAAACGTTCAAGTTATCAAGATCATTAGTACATAAGCATCACAAGACTATTTTAAAATGTTAGTAATAATCACTGTGAAATGGCTGGCAAAATTTTATTAACGATGTAATAATTCTCGACTTTTTATTGAAGAAAAGACACTCCTCCATTCTTCTCTTTTATTTAATACCTAAAATGATAACCATTTCATTTTTATCAGTTTCCAGTTGTCCTGTAGTAACAATAGCCAATAATGACGGAGAAAAAAATACTACTATAATCCATTTATATAACATGTTTTAATTAAAAACACTGCTCAATTGCCATTCATTATAATTATGATTGGAATATTCACCTCAGGCGGTTTCTAATCAATCGCTAATAAATAGAATTCTACGTAATTAACAATTAAATTTACTTTCTTGTGACAAGTTGCGTTGATTAAAATAGATAAAAACATTTTGATATTCTAAATAAAATATTAGCTAATATGCTTATTAGATAAGCTTCTTTTATTATATTTATCCAAACGAGTATGAAATGTTTAATTTTTATCTGAAAAATCTCTGCGTTATAAGTAAATATTGATAAAAATGAGAATATTCTCCTTAAAATGGAATATTAAAATTTGTAGAAACATGTTATATAAAGATACAGATTTATATTACGCACTTGTAATAGCAGTTTATAATAATAAATTAGTGCTACATAAATCAGATTGCAGAGATTCTTAATTACTTCTTTCATTTAATTGCATTTTATAACACTGCATTTTTAACTTAAAAACCTTAATGTAGGATATAATTAATTATACATAATACACATCTCAAAATTACTTTGTTAATTATAAGCACAAATAACAACGATTTTTATAATGCAAAATGCCATCTAATAAACCAACTCTTCTAAACGAAATTATTCTAGGAATGCTAGAAAACTTCATCCTAAGATCTACAATATAGTTATGAAGGTATTATTAGATATATAATTTATAATACACAGCAATATTTCTACAAACATAGAATATGAATATAATTTCAACATTACTGATAAAAGAATTATTGCTCTGAAGTTATTATAACAATTAACAATACATAATTTGACAGTAATAGTCAAAGAAGTATTGATATCTTTTAAAGTTATTTTTATTCAGGAATAAAATAAAGGACAGCAAAAAATTTCAAGAAATAGTGTATAGTGCGTCAGCAGAATTACTCCATATGATGAATAGCTTACGAGCCTCCGGGAATTGCATGAAACAAACGAAATTTTATTTATAAAAGAGAAAATATATGTTAAAAACTTTTTATTAATGTAAACCTTCGTTGATACAAGTGTGGAAATACTCATTTAAACTAATTTGTTCTTATGAAGAGGGACTTTGAACATCATGAATAATAAATATATGGCGGCGACGTTGGGTCCCCGTCCCAAAAGGCGGAAATCCTATAATTATTAACTCTGGAATCCCACTTCAGGCCTCCTTACCCGTGTGCATAAATGTGGTCACAAGAGTTCTACCACTATTTTAAAACGGAAAATTTTTATTTAAAATTTTATTTTTAGAAACAAACATTCGATTATAATTGTCAATCCGTTCTCTTATTTAAAGTCCGAATTTTTATATTCAGGCTGGTAAACTCAAATGCAGAAAGACCAAGTTTATATTAGGAGCAATGCTGTATTTGCGGCAATTAACTGATGAATTAAGTAGTGCGGATTAAGTCTCCGCTAGACCCCGTCAACAACCCAAAGCAGATTTTGTAAACTTTGTGTTCACTAAGGGGTTATTCTGGTACCTCCGGTTGGGGGGGGGGGGGGACTTTTTCCCGTTGTTAACGTGAGGAAAAGGTGCGGCCCCCCAACCCAACCGGAGTACCAGAATAGACCCGTTAATCTATTACGTGTGTCTTGCTCACAAAACAAAAAGGAAAAGTTGAAATGTGAATTTATTACTTCCTCTTCCATGATGCATGTGAATATAATTTGGACTTTAGTTTTGAAAGAAATATAAGATTGACATACGCCGATATAAATAGAAATATTATGAGGTATTTTAAATTATATATGGCTGAAAATTTGGTGCAAAAAATGTTTGTGAATTGACAACATAAGATATTCTTTCGTATTCTTCTCTGTACATGGAAGAAATCGGAGAGAAAATTATAGAATATGCATAGTTATTACGTCAAATGGTTAATGGTTTTGAAAGGTACTATACATCTTTATTATAAGTATTTACTTGGAAATGAATTCCTATAATCTGACAAAGCATCTTATATACAAATAATGTTTCCTTCTTTTAATTTCTTTCCACATAAGCGTTTAAAGAAAGAAAGCGAGCTTCTAAAGGAATATAATCTAGACAAATGCCGATATAAAGTTTTTCTTGGATCATGTGCTGGGTTCGGCTTCTTCGCGGCGGCCATATGCCATTTTTCATAACATATTTTTGAATTTTATTTTGCTGTGGGTAGTTATATATATATATATATATATATATATATATGTCCAAAAAGAATAGAAACGAAGAGGTTAAATGCAGATTTAACTGCAGATTTTATAGTATTTAATTATTATTTGAGGGATTGTTACCTTATTTAAAATGTCAAGCTATTCTTCGAAAAATATTAGTTCAAAAATGTTCTTTGCGATGCGATTGTTTTTTATACAATACAATTGTGCGAATATTGCCTCTAAGTATACGAAAAATTCAAAGGAGAGATTACTATTACTGGTTAGTAACGTAATTGAGCACACAATGATCAGAAACTTCAATCACTTTAGACATATGACAAGTCTGTAGATAAGATTACACGCCAAATGTCTCCTATTAAGATGTTTGTGTTTTTGAGTTACTGTGTTCACATGCACTCTTATAGTTTAGCTTATTTTAAGTTATAGTTATATCCCGTTTTGAAGAAAAACGAGGGCTTTTAGGGGTCTTAACAGTGATCGTATGACGAGGATGATGAGTAAACTGTCACTCCATCTCCAAGCTTCTGACGGGCTCCAACGGGAGATCATTTCATCTTCGATGACAGAATTAACGTGAGCTAAACTCGCGTACTCGAAGTTTCTTCGGTGGTATCGGATTTCGAATCTGGAAGCATCCAGTCCCAAAGCCGATACCTTCCCACCACGCCACCGCGGCCGTCATGCACTCAGACGGAGATTTCTTTTTGACAGATTTCGTCGAAAATTTGTGAGAAATCTATAATTTTGGTATAAAAACTATAAACCAGTTTTTATCCGTTTAGCTCAATGTGTTTTTGAATTACGGTGCTTACAGCCAGAAAGTCCGACAGACAGATATACAGTGCACTCCCGATTATCCGGGTTAATCACCGGGAGGGATAGCACGGACAATCCGAAAACACGGATAATCCGAAATCTCCTTTTTACTACAGAAAAAATCTACATCAGTACAAAAATATAAAAATTACTTACATTTGTATGCTGTATAACATCAAACTAGGAATTTTCCTTTTAACATTTAATGCTTTAAAAAATCTGTTATGCGTCTTTGCTTCTGCTGTTTGTTCATCTCTTGTCGTATATCGACACATCTTTTACGAACCGCAGTAATGTCACCGTAATCAAATCCTCTTTGTCCCATATAATCTAACAAAGTTTCCACAGATTGTAGAGCAGTAGAATGAGAAATTGTATTTCCCTCTTTTAGTACATCTTCTGCATCAGTACTAGCTGATTCTCCCTTATCAAGTTTTTGAAGGATTTCTAATTTTTGTTTAACATTTAAAACGTCTCGTTTTCGTTTCACATCACTCATTTTTACTAGCAAAAAATTTCACGTTACTGACTGACGATAAACAAGACGCAAAAACTAAAGGAACACGTGCGAAAGTGAGAGAAGACGAAGTTAAAGAATGACGTATCAGGCAGAAGCTCGTTCGTACGAGAATGAGCTAGTAGAAAGTAGATGATTCATTTCTCGGAAAATTAGGGGTTGTACCGGTAGAAATTGCACGTGGAGGAAGAAAAAAAATCTATTCTTTAACCTCCGCCGTCATGGCTCACTATTTTCACGGAATGAATCTCTCGATCGAACATCAACATCGATTTTACATGAATGATAAGCGTGAAAATGTTTCTCTTTAAATTTTTTTTGTAAGTCCGGAATGAGCACGGATAATCTGCAAACAGGATAATCCGCGCACGGATAATAGAGAGTATACTGTAAAATAAAATTATATTTTGATATATGTTTTTGTGTGCATCGGCGCTCTTCAGGACAGACGGTTTAACCTAGAGCTAATGAATTTAACACACATTTACTTTGGAGAGAGGAAATGCGCATCTGCAACATTAAAAGTCCAGTAAAATTCAATTTATGGGTCCGTCATCGAATTTCCACTGCTGAGTATGAATTTCTTTGTTGCACAAACTTAAATTTTTTAATCTTGAATCTCCGAATAGTTATCATTAACACAAAAATTAAATTTTGTATTTAATTAATAAATATACATGAGTATTTAAGATATTCAGCTTATATAAAATATAATATTATTGTTCGAAGATTCAGGTTTCAAAAATAACAATTTATGCAAATCCTCATCATTTAGCTTCTCTTGGAGTGTACCGCAATTCACATAGTTCCAATGCCTATATCTTTCTGAATACTAATGGTATTAAACTGGAATTTTTATATGTGTTGCCTTTTATATCTGTATCTGAATTTATGAAAAAAAATTACGCTACTTTCCGCGCATGAGCAGTAAAAAGTTATTTACTACACATGCTCATATTTCCTGTGATATTCAAATTTTAATATGATGCTTCTTTAACATATTGTCACGTATTCTGTAAGTTTCATACTATTAGTCTTAAAGCTCTGCAAGTTATAAGCAAAAAACATACGGAAAAATTTGGTATTTTTGTAAGATCCTGAATGTATTTGCTATATTTATGAAAATGAATGTTAGCAATGTGCATATAAAGCAAACCCATTGATGAAATTTGTAAATTGTTTGTCATTTCAGCTCTTCAATTTGTTTGTCATTATCAGCTTTCTGTGGAATGGGATGATCCCAGATTTTTTTGTCTTCATCAATTTCTGGTCTGTTCCCTAAATACTCTAGGGACCGAATCTTTAACGTAAACTATGAATTAAAGCGATCTTTACATGTTCAAAATTTTAAGAAAATTCATGCAGATTTTCGGGAGATATTTGGAAAAGCATGCGAATTCTAAATTGGCCACATTATATTTCCATCCCACTGTACCAACTGAAAAATGACATAAAAAAATAAAGTTTCTGTTATTTCAGTCAATAAATGTACTGCTGAAAAAATCGAGAAGTCTAAATTTTTATACAGTCGACCGGTCCTATTAGTAGTATTTAGTAAATCGTATTTGACACACTAAACTTTTAAACAGACAAAATCATTCCATATTTCTGTGTCATAAACTGACCGAGTTATGAAGTTTTGAGTTTCAGTCTTTTAAATCAACCAGTCTCTATCAAGAACATCTCTCTGATTGGTGGATCTTGCTGGAGGCGGTCATTAAAATGGTCTAAATTCGTCTAAAATAGAATTCGTAATTCTTTCAGCAGTACATTTACTGACTAAAACAATATAAAATATAATTCTTTGCTTCATTTAAAGCATTTTTCCAATTCGAATATATGCCCATCTGTGACAATTTAGAAATTAGCTTTTGGGGCACTAGTAGAGTGGACATCTTACATATATTTCACAATCAATTTGAAAAGTTTCGATTTAGCATGAAAAGTTAATTCCAAAATATAGTCTTAAGCTGTGTAACTGTATTTCTATCTGCAAAGATATGTTCTATGAACAATATCCTCAGCAATATTTTAAAGCGAAAAACTGACAAAAATTATTTAATTTTAATGGGAAGTCTCCAGATGCACGTGGCAGGTGTGCTGTGGACCAACGGAGTGCTAGAACTCAAGGTTTCTTTACCGACGGACCAAACTGTTGCTCAAAGAGGATACATTACAAGCTCTGCAACATTGTAGGTTTGACAGTGCGCTGGTGGTTGAATAACGAGATTTGCAGATGCATGATAGTGGGGGCAGAAACAGGTCGGCCATCTATTTTTAAAAAAATCGTTGCTTCCCAGGAAACACCATAAGCCTTTGCCACTGAAAAAAATTATTTTCTTTTGACTCTTCTATCATTTAAATGCTTTTATCAATATTAATATTTTGTTTCTGTGAGTAAAATTAAGATCCAGCGGTGTTATCCAATTTTCCTTTCTTGTTTTCACTTATGTTTGAAATTACTATATTATTATTTTGGAATAATTGTTTAAATCTATATTAATGACGGATAAATATTTTTGACCCATCTCTTTTTCTGTTCTGTGGCATGAATCATATATGGCTGTAAAGCCTGCTATTCACTTCGCAGGTAAACTGGATATTTTGGAACGCGAGAAGGAAAAAGCCATAAAGATCTATGGTAATAGGCCAAATGGGTATTGGTTGTTGGAATTTCGTCTGGACTGAAATCGTAGTAAAAACGCTGGATTTTAAAGTCTCGCTTCAGAGAAACCCTGAAAGAGGCTAGAGAAAAGAACAATTCCCTGCGTAGATTGAAGCCTCGCTTTGAGGGTAGCATAAATTAAAATCTGCTGACTCGGTAAAATGGAAGAGCGATTGACAAGCAGCTGTGGAGAGGGAAAGAAGATCGCTCCCCCACCTTCGTTCAGAGTTAGCGTCCTTTTAAATATAAGTGCATGGCTTGCCAGTACTTTTTCGATTAAAATGGATGAAAAAAACCGGGCTCAGGACAAATGGCGTGGCTATACTTCAGGTGAATGGCCGCCTTAAGATATAAATCCTGAATATTATCAAATATTATTTTTAATGCCGTTCGTATATTTTTTAATTGTAGAGAGTTTCATTGTCTGTTAAAATAAGTTCAAATATTTTAACAGTGATGTCATCCGGATGCGTTAGCTCCACCCCGTGTTAATTCCCGGCAAATGTTCTCTCGCTACAAAGCTTTTCATATTAAAATTAAAATCTCTTTTAAACTTACAATTATTTTGTATAATCACTCCATTGCAAATAAAATTTCAGTTTTTAAATAGCATATGCAGAAAGGTAAACATACAGTGGAATTAAATTTTCTTCCACTTCAGCCAACTTTTATATTCTACACCTTTACGTGTGAAATTCCGAAATCTGTATTGATTTTTCTTCTTCTGAAAAATCTCAAAGAAACTCTCTTAAAAGAAAACATTGTTTTGAAAGCAGTTTTAATAAGTTATTGATTGTCAATTTCTCTTTCTTCTTGTAAATTTTTTCCACAGAAATAGTGTTGATACCAAGTCACAAGTGTCAATACTGGCGAAATCTGCCTTTTAAAGAATCAGTTTGATATTTTCATTTTAAGGCGAATTTATCAGTGGTAGAATGTAAGTGATGAATATTTATATTTCTGGTAGTTTTGATCGTATCTTCGTATGAAAGAAAAGTTGCAAATTAGAATTTTCTTATTTCCAGCTGTCTTTCTTACTTTTTTTTGGAAAGCTTGGTACCAGTTTAAGTTTGTACACTTCATCTGATCGCATTTCGAAGCTACCAAATCTCTCTTAAAATAACTCTAGTATTTCTTCTAAACGAGATGTTACTTAAACTAAACTAAAACATTTCTAATAGATTTTTGGTTCTCTCATAAACTCAGTCGACGCAAAAGAAGATGAAGTGGTTAAGGTCTGACCAGACTGTTAGCTACATCACACTTTGCAGACGTGTTTTCGCGATTTTCACCCACTCAATGTCAATCTCGACCCCATTTTCCATTGCATTTTTTGCTTGTCTTCATGTATATTTCACTCCTTTAATTTTCTCAAAACCCTTTTTGATCACCCTGTATGGATTATAATTCCCTTCTTATTTGCAGACAAATTCTTTTTCTATTTCTATAAAGATTTTGCTTTTCCTGTTTCACGATTAACGAATTCAGGTAGAAAGACTAGCTATTTTCGTTGACATGATTATTGAAGATTTCTTGAGATTAGAATAAATAACATTAGTCTAGTTTTATCTGTTATAAAACTTCACTAAACTATATTTTGAATCCGGATTCTTAAACTTTTTTACTCGTGAACCTCAAATATGCATTGAAGTTGAAAATTAATGAAATAAAATGGTGCAATATTGATTGCTAAAACTTAAAAAAATTGATTAAATGTAACTAAAGTAAGACTTCTCTAAGCGTACACCCTTGCTAAGGGGTCATCCTCTCCAGTTCAGCACGGAATGTTGAGCAGTTTTGACCAAATTATATGGGTGATATGCATTGGAGTTGAAAATATATGAAATAAAATGGTGAAATATTGATTGTTAAAATTTTTAAAAAATTATTAAATATAACTAAAGTAAGACTTCTCTTAGAATACACCTTTGATGAACGGCCATCCCTCTCTTGTTCAGCACGGAATGTTCAACAGTTATGACCAAATTATAGGAATGATATTCATTAAAGTTGAAAATTTGTGAAATAAAATGGTTCAATGTTGATTGTTAAAACTTAAAAAAATGATTAAATATAACTAAAGTAAGACTTCTTTAAGCGTACACCCTTGCTGAGTGGTCATCCATCTCTTGTTACGCACGGAATATTTGGTCCATAGACATGATGTCAAAATATCCCCTCGGAATGGCCAATGAAATCCTACTGAACGGTTCGGTTGGCCGTCTGTTTATTTACAATGGAATCCGTTCTCTTCGTCTCTCTAATAAATACGGACGACTCTAATAAATCTGTAATAAATACGGACGACATAGGGAAACATCAAACTAAAACAATTTATTTACGAATCTGAATTAATAATTTTAAGAACGCTCGTGCATCAATGCACGGAAGAGCTAAACTGCAATGCGACAACGCACGTGCAGTGAAAAATATAAGTTGTTAATTTTTATAAAATCAAAATTTATTTACAAAATATTTGTCATCGTCATCAACGAGAAGGATAGAATATTTTTTAATTCCTCGTCGAACTTTTGTGCTTTTGCAATTTCTTCAAATTTAGCATTTGACAACATGATCTCATAGATACTTTAAAGAGCACCGGCAAGTACGTTATCAGAACCGGATACATGTCTTATATCAGTACTTAATTGTGAGATGAAATCGAGTTGCCTCAACTGCTGTGGGAGCTTGAACCAGACTTCTTACTGAAAGCATAGATCAAACGTCTATGGGCAGTAAAAATTACAAATGGCCGTCCTTCAACTGAAGATCTAAAGTGTTTGTTTTCTGCTTATATTGCTAATAACTCTCTATCATATCATATGTGCTATATTTTTTCTGTCGAAGTTAGTTTCCTGGAGATAAAAGCAATCGGCCGTGAACCACTTGGAGTATGATCTTGTAAAACAGCTCCTAAAGAAAATTCTGTTGCATCAAGAGTTATTGAAATAGGCTGGTGTTTTGGAAAATAAGCTAAAGTAGCTGAATTGGCGAGATCACGTTTACACTTTTCAAAAGCATTTAACGATTCTTCATTCTAAACTAATAAACGTTTTTCATTTTTATTAGAATTTTTTAGAAAATCGTTCAGTACTGCTTTTATTTTAGCAGCATTTGGAATAAAGCGCCGATAGAAATTCAACATAGCCAAAAAACGTCTAACTTTGGATGGAAGAGCTTTAAATCCCTCAGGTGTAATTAATCAGCCAAGAAATTTGACGGAGCTTTGAAATAAAATTCATTTAGAAGCATTCAATGTTATATATATATATATAGGCCATGTTCCATTAGTCTATTGTATACAATTCTGAGGTGAGATTTATGTTTTTCTTCGTCGCTTGGAGCAATCAAGATGTCATCGAAATAAGGAACGCAAAAATTCAATCCAGATAATACCTGATTAATGAATCGTTGAAAAGGTTGTCTAGCATTCCGTAATTCAAAAGACATGTAAACATATTTAAACAAACCAAAAGAAGCAGTTATTGAAGTTTTCGGAATATCATCTGGAAAAACAGGTATTTGGTGATAAGCCCTGGATAAATCAAGAGTATAAAAGATTGTTTTGCCCTCTAAAAGTTGTGTGCAATCCTGAATGAGGAGAACAGGATATCTATCGGGTACTCTCACTGCATTCAAATAGCAGTAATCACCGCATGGCCGTCAGTCACCATTAGGTTTTTTATGGGCCATGGACTTTTAGATGGACGAATAAATCCAAGGGACATAAGATATTCAAATTCCTGCTTTCTTTTCAGCTTTCAAAAGTTTAGGTCTTATCCGCCTACGTTTAGAATAAACTGGGGCACCTGAGGTTTCAATGTGATGAAAAACAACAGTACTTTTAGACTGCTTACTCGACAATGATGGGTTTGTGATCGACGGGAATTCTGACAATATCTTCATAAATTCCGATAATGGTTCAGAGAAAAAAATAAGTTAAATGTTAAATCATAATTTTTCACTCGAAATTCTGAAGATGAATATTTAGTTCTTACATCGATTAAACGCTTATTTTTACCATCAATTAACATGTCAAAATTAGTCAAAAAATCCACTCCAATTATTGCTTGCTTAACATCAGCAATGCTGAATTTCCATTGAACTATTCTCTGTGCAAGTTCAAATCCAAGTCTAATAATTTTGTGCCAACCGTGCGGATCTTTGTACCGCTAGCAGTAAGTAAGCTCGTGATTAGCATTAGTATCCCTCTTTAATCGTGGAATAACGCTAACGTCGGCACCAGTGTCAACAAGAAATTAAATTTTTGTGATATGATCGGCCACAATGATTCTATCGACTTGGTGATTGTTGTGGCCGTCTGGCAACTGCCTCGTTAGTTTTCAGAAATATCTTTCTCTTCTGGCGTTGCTATGGGAAAGTTGCATGGATTCTGTCATTTTCGAGCTGAAACGCCAAAATTTGTGTGATAGACGTAAAATTTGTTAGTATTATTTGCGTGTCTATTTTGTGATGGATATTGTCCATTACGTGATAAGCTACGATTGCGAGTCAAAGATGGACTTTTGTACTTTCTAAATTTTTGGATATTTTTGACAATATTCGTCAGTTTACACTCTTTCAACCTCCTGTTCTAATGTCGAATTATTAGATGAATCTGCACTAACATCAAAGTAATTTACACCTGATTGAGGAAAGAGTTCAAGGATCTTATCAGACATAATGTCTAAGCTACTCAATTCGTCGCTTGATGCTGCTAAGACAAGTTTGGCATTCTCTAGAAGTCTGTCCAATCAAAGTGATTTAAGTATATCACCACTAAAGTGTTTACCTGTTAAATCACACATTCGTTTTAATAAAACAGATGGTTTCCAAGTACGATTCCCTGAAGCAAAGTTCGTAACTTTGATACGTCACTCACTGAATAAGTTTCAATAATTCTCTTTTTTAACATAGCATATTTATCTCTTTCAGGTGGAGTAATGACTATATCTTGAACAAAATCCAAAGCATTAGATTCTATAGCGGCGACTACATGATGAAATTTAGTCTCATCTCTTGTTATGCCAGCAATTTCAAACTGGTCTTCGAATTGCGCAAACCATAATTTTGGATTATTGTTCCAAAACTGTTGTGCTTTAATTGAAACTCTAGAAATTTGAGAGGCTAGAATAACTTCTTGTTTAACTTCTGTGCTAGCTTCATTTTCCAAACTCATGTTGTAAAAATTCAGTTTCAAATATCACGATGAAAAAATGGTTTTGAGAATCAATGTAGTATGAAAACACTAAGCATTAGTAAGAGAATTTTCTTTTAGCTAAACCATCACATTAACATTAAAATACTTTTAGCTTTCAGAAATGCAATACGAGATGAGGCAATTCATCATACGAACTTAAGTTCCTGCACTTAAGAATAACCAAGCAGGAAAATGAATGCAAGCTCTCCTTAAAATTCACGTCAACTAATTATTTATTCTTAAACAGTAAATAACATTTTATCCGCAGATATTTTAACCTTTGAAACTAATTCCACTTGATCTGGTATAACTAAAAATGTCCATGAGTCAGGAACTCAAAAAGGAAGTCAAAAGCACGCACTGTTCCTCAGGCGGTCACCCTCCAAGTGCTGACCGCGCCCGATGCTACTTAATTAGGGTGATTGGATAAGAAACGGACGTTGTAACGCACACAGTACCTGCAAATAGCATTTTATCCACAAGTACAGTACATGCAAATAACGCTATTTACTTTTTAAATTATATTTCGTTCTTTTACATAAATTGTTGACTTCTGTGCATCAAGTACAATTGCTTCGGATTTTTAAAAAGGAATGCAGGTGTGTTTGCTTTCCAATAATTATAAACTGTTTGTGGTATTATACAAGAAACATCATTCTCTGTTACTTTTTCTTCCTTTTCCTTAAAAATTATTATGAACACATTTTACAAAATGCCAAAACTACTAAAGAGGCCCAAACACCGTTTTAGTTATTTATTTATAAATCAATGGTACCGAATCCAGCGATAAGTTTATAAAAAAATTTCTAATTAGTTTTTATGGAGAAAGTTACGAAATTACTTTTCTAAAGATTATTTCAATAATAGAGACACCTAAAATTCATCAAAACTTTCAAAATTTAAATAATGATGCATTTTAATCAAAACAATTTTGAGATGTTCACCATAATTATTTTAACGTATCTCAAGCTAGAATGCTTATTATTCTGCATTACAAACCGATTATTGAACCTACAGTGAGATATATAAAAAAAGACAATAACTTTCAAAAAGTTATTTTCTCTCATTATATTTCGCAATTTCGATAAACGAAAGTAGACGTCACGCCATACTCAATGTTGTGATACACCAGAATATCGTTTTAATACCTTCGATAATCGTTAGATGGCGATGTTTACGCATACGACAACATGTCTTGAACACTTTGCTAATTCTTGAAAAAACATTGATATTTTGCTGGATGCTCAGAGAAAGGAAATGAAATCTAGTTAGCTTGTTACCTCCTATGAGTGCCATCGAAATTAATTATAAACTCTCACCAAATCTTGATTTATGCTGGTATCATATCAGTAAAACAACTATGATAATATTTTGAAATTGTTCGCTGTTTAACTTAAGAGAAAGTTTAATCAACGAAAACATTCGACAGTGAATAAGTATGCATATGAATATGTTGTTGTGTAAATACACCAGCATGTGAAATCTACATACAATGCATGAAAGCATACAATGGAGTAAAGCGGGTAATATACATCATAATCTTCATATTTAGCTTTATTATTTTAATTTTTCACATTTAGTTTAGTTCTTTCTAATTTTAACTTTATTGATAAAACAATTATAGCTCTGAAATTATTATAATACTTAACATTACATTTTTTGACAGTAATAGTAAAAGAAGGATTGATATCTTTTAAGATTATATTTATTCAGGGATAAAATACAGGACTACAAATTTTTAAGGGATATTGTATAGAGCGTCAGCAGAATTATTCCATACGATTAGCTGTTTTAAAGTCTAAGGAAATTGCACAAAACAAACAAAATTTAATTATTTTATTGATAAAAGCGAAAATTATATGTTTAAACTTTTCATTAATGTAAATCTTCTTTGATGCAAGTGTGGAATTACGCATTTAAACTAATTTGTTCTTATGAGGAGGGACATCGAACATCTTGCACAATATGGCGGCGACATTAGGTTTCCATTTCAAAAGGCGAAAATCATACTGAATTATCAAAATCCGGATTCCAATTTCTTGCAATACTTACTTGTGTATATGGACGTGTTTACAAAAGTTCTACCACTATTTTATTGCAAAAAATTTCTATTTAAAGTTTCATTTTTTGACATCACTAATTTGTAGTCTCTGCTAGTGGTTTTATATAATTTAAAGCCTAATATTTAATATTCGGGCTGGTAAACACAAATAAAGAAAGAACAAATTCATGGTAGGCTGTACTTGCAGAAATTCACCGACCATTCAACTAGTGAGCGATGGTGATGAGACAGATTAGTTCCTTTTACTGATTCAGGTCCGGCTTCGGATCCGCAGATTCGTTCCGAGTCCGAAACGTAACTGAATTTCTTGCCCATAATTACTTTAATAATCTTTATTATTGAACTTGTATTTGGATATAATTATGAATCATAATTAATAAGATAATAATTTTAATTAGGTAATTAATTTTATTGATATTAATTTTAATGAATAAGTTTGATTAATAATTATAATTAATTATATTGATGATAATTTAAATTACTACTTATAATTTTTAATTAACATTTCTGTTATTTATTTAACAAACTTTGCAAGAATCGTCAGCACTTTGAGACGCTTTTGAATTCTATTATCTGGTTAGGACTTCCCATGAATGTCATTTAATTTGATGGAAAGAATATATTTACTGAAGCGTTCAGTAATGAAATTTCAGCTTAGATTTCTTTCTAATTAAATATCAAATTTTCAATCTTGATGAGCTCCATATAGTAAAAAATATTTTAATCATCTTCAAGGAATATTAAACAACTCTTTGCAGTTATCAAAGATCTACTGCTGTTAAAATCTGTTATTAACTACAATGATAAAATGGAATTTTTTAGTGTATTTCTGCCAGTTGAATCAATTGCTTTTAAATTTTGAGCAAATTATAGTTTTCATTTAAATATGCCTTTCCTGATACGTGCTTCGTGGCAAGGTCGGTAGAACGCCGTGTTACGAACCCTATTCACACTGTTCGAGTCTAAGCAGGAATGTCCCCGTTATGTCTTTCTTTCGCGGTTGCTGCAAGGCTAATGTTTTCGAGAATTTAAATTTAGGATATTCTCTTTTATAGTTTTTTTATAATATACATTCAGCTTCTTATTCTATTTTACTCTTTATTTCCAAACCTAATTTATTATTAGATAAACTTTAAATAATTCCTAGTGCTCAAAATCAAAAGGTATAAAAATATTTTTCGATGGCCTTTAAATTACTCACATGGAAGAAATATTATTTATTAATAATTTCTAAATTGCGTTTCTATGTGTTGACTTATCTTGAATTTGTATACCAAAAATTCTTGACTGCTTGAAAAAGTCCAGGCTCAAAATTTTCTTTTAAATAGTTTTTTTTCAAATCCATTAATTTCAATTTATCGAGATTCAACTAATGAAAGGATTTTTGATATTGTTATCTTGAATTAAGAATAAAAAATTAAAATTATTTTAATGAGAATTATTATTATTTCTTTTTACTAAGAAGTATGTCAAAGAAGGTAGTTTAGCAATTTGTATAATATATTGCGAATGCAATTTTTTTCTGTTTAGAAGAGAAAGCTATTTTGATAGTAGATTATTTTAAACCATCTGTTTGTCCAAATATGTGTGGAAATATTTAACAATTATAGCTAAACTTATTTAATTTCTAATTTTTATTAATCAGAATCAAAATATAATAATTTCAATTATTAATTAAAAATTAATAATTCGTTTAAATTTAATTTATAATTCTTATTGATTTTAATAAGTTACATTTGTTATTAATAGAATTGATAGAGTTAATATGATTTATCTTTCATATCAATTTGCAGTATAAATAATATCTAAATTAAATTAACACAAAAATGAGGAAATAATCGATTAAAGGCTGTTACACTTTAAATAAAATATTCTGTCCACTTAATATGTTTGTAAACATACCTGATACGATAAGTAATGTTTTTTTATGTAAAAATGTTCAGTTTTTATAAAACATAAGAATCAGAAGCCAGTAAATGGGTGGAGCCTTTTCTGACAGAAAAGAAAATGAAAGGCTATGCTTATTAGATGATACACAAAATAAATCCACCTTACTGGTCAAAAAATAAATAGCTTTCTTCCAATGCCATACATAAAACAGAAAAATACGCCCCCATCCTCCTAATAGACAGACTCAAAATTATTGTCCTAAAACCCCCACTTCAATCCCACCCATAGCCATAGTTAAATATATAAGCTCCCTGATTACTATGAGACGCCCCCTTTGACTTGGAGACCACCCTTACTTTTCTACATCTATTCTCTTCCTTCTTTTTTTCCACGATAACAGGGACATTATTTCTAAGCTTTAAATTTGTAATTTTTT